>JAYKKI010000018.1:31845000-32292500 GCA_039881145.1 Druceiella hillmani | reverse complement strand
TCGCGTGTGGTAGAATAGAAACTTATATTTTTAATTATTTACACAAAACGTTAAAAATACCCAAAACCATTTAAACAAAAAAAAAAAGAAATGTTTAAATCTATACTTTATGACATCTTTCAAAGATAAAAGCGTGTATTTTTCTCAGGTATTTTTCGTGTTTACACGTTTATTTGTTACATTCATAAAACAATTAAAAGAAAACTTTTGTTTAAAAATTCTAATAATTCAAAATGATAATATATATATTTTTTTTTTATTATAATTATTGCATGAGAATAATTTATTTTAGATATGAATTAAATTTGTTAAACTTAATTTTATCGCCACCTGTGTGAGGAATGACGTTTGCGACTTGCCGTTATGTCAAATGATTAATAGTTCCAATGTTCTTCTTTTTTCTGTATGGCTTTATAATGTTTAAGTGCTAACAACATTGTATTGAACTTTACTGAAATATGGAATAATTTTTGTAAGGTTTAGAACATTCTCTGAGGAATTTTTGTTGCATTCCTTTTTTAAATAATAAAATTGTCCTTTGTTTTTATGCGTTCTTTTAGCAAAATTATTCATTAGGTCTTTTCGAAACCTTCTACAAGTATACATCGTTGATTATTTTTCTGTTGCTTTTGAGTTCTCAACGGGCATGAATAATAACTACAACGCAAAGTTACTTTTAAACTATTAAAGTGTGAGGATCTCTAATTGTTTATCCAAGCAGTAAAGTCCTGTGATCAGTTACTTAAAACTATTGAAGTGCGAGGATTTTTAATTATATATCCTAGCACTAAGTTCTGCGATCAGTTACTTTACACTCTAAAAGGCTAGGGTAATTACTGTACACCATAGCCACAAAATATCAGTTTCTTTGAACTCTTAGAGTGCCCGAACAATCTACACTTCTTAGCTGCAAGGCCTTGGTAAAATTTCAATTTTGAAACGAAATATGGAACATTAATTCGAGAAAGTTCTATATCCTAATTTTAAAATATGAGTATAAGAAGATTAATGAGTTATGTATTGCAAAAATAAAGAATGAAACTGGTCCTCATTTTTTATTCGGAAGAAACATTTAAAAGGTTTTCTCCAATTTAAATCACATCGTAATTTATCCTGCGGATCAACGACGACCAGCTTTGAGTCGAGATTTTGCATCATCATCTTCAGGGGACCATCTGGTGGAGCAGCAAAGGACTTTGAGAACCATTTTATTCCGTTAAGGTCAGTGAATACCAATTTTTTATATATATGGAGAAGTCATTGTATCGTATATCAGTAAAGAAATGAGATTCATTATTTCATTAAAACTTAATTTAATTATTAAAATATTAATTTTAAATTCAAAATTAATTATTATTTACAAAAATTAATTTATTAAAATACTTTTGTTTCATAATTTTTTTGTTTCATAATTTAATTTTATAATATAATTCACCATTCCGTTAATATATTCTATCTGATTTGAAATTTTGAGAATTTTTATTTTTCTTATACCGTTCTGTTATAACACCTTTCATGCTTCCAAATAATTTTTTTTTGTACAATTATATTTTCAATAACTTAAAAATGCATCTTTTAGCTTCAAATATGAAATTAAAATGTGAAGCCAAGTGTCCAAGTTTTTAGCTTGAAGAAATTCTATTAATTTTTTTCAGAACGTACAGAAATGCCGTTAAATTTATTCCTAAACAATTTTCTAGGCCAAAAATGGCAAAAACGATTTTTTTCCATTTTACTGTCATTGCATTTCCGGAAACTACATGATTTTTGGTTTTAAATTTTTTTTTTAATTAATTAATTTTGGAGTTGAAACTGCACGTATTTGAATGTCATCTAAATTTTCTTTTAACTAAGGATAAATCAGAAATATGATAGATATTAGTTAATTGTGCAAGAATTTCTGTTCCTTCTATTGTCATCGCGTATCGAAAAACTCCTTGATTTAAGCATGGGAGCGGTTTATTCTTAAATTTCTTATTAATTCCTCTTAATATTAAAACTAGTTTTTGAATGTCATCAAGATAATGATTTTTTTAACAAACAAATAAATAACATGAAAGATTCAAGTTTTTTTGTTACGTTACATTTTACTTGGACATTTGTAGCATTTAATTTGGAAAAAAAATTTCAGAAGTTTATTAAAATAGAGATTTAACGCTTTGGTTTACAAATTTTCATTTCCAATGCGATGAACACAACCTAATATATTTTACACAAAACAATTTTATTTATTCCAACATCGTTATTTTTTTGCGTATTTTTTATCCATACAAAGAGAAGATTTTTTCTTTCATTCATGATACTTGGATGGAAATAACAGAAATTATGTGGGAATGATGGGAATTATATAATTGCCATCCATGATTACAAAAGGTCATGTGCAGAGTGACGGATAATGACCGAGTTTCGGCTTCTTTACTGTCTTAGCATTTGGATGTATTTTAAACGTGACTAATAAAATGCGTTATGGATGCATTTGCCTTTTTATCACCAAAATATTAACATAATCGCATATATCGACGTAAGATGAAGTTAGTTTTTTATTATCCTATTTCAGGCGCAATCATATTTTTTTTGACTAGTACCTTATATTGTGAAATTATAAATAATACCTATACACGAAAATGAATGCACTACTCTTACTAAACCCATGGCGGACTGTCTGAATGTAAACTTTTCTTTTCATAATTGTAGTAAATAATTTCTTACTACAATTATGAAAAGAAAAGTTTAGAAAAGTTTACTTAATTGTGAATAATGAATTTCTACAAAATTAACGCCAAATATATTCAATAAATAATTTCTTGAGAAATCCTAAATGAATCTTCGCGCGCCATTGTCTCTTGACACAGTGGTAACTACAATATGCCCTGTCTCAATAGAATGAAATATATATTAAATACTTATATATTTATGTTAATGATCATGGATGACTTTAATTGATAATTGTAATTTTAATTGAAAATTAATTTTTTTATACCTATTAAACTAGAAACTTATTTTAAAAAATAAGTTTTCATTTTACTTTATAATAAATGTTCAAACTGCTTGCCATTGATTTTATTGTTCATGCCACGTCTACGTGCTCTTCTTCTTAGATTGAAATTTCCATCGTGATGATATTTAAAACAAAATTATGAAACAAGCAACAATTATTGCTAAGTTTTTGACTCTTTTTAAATATAATAATTTTTTTTAATCTTAAATTATTTCTTTTATTATGATTTTTGTGAAAAAAGAATAAAAATATGTTTACTTGAAAATACAAACATGGGGTAATTGACCTTTAATGAGTGCCTTAGATGGTTACATAAAAATATTTTTTTTAAAATAAATGCAGTAAATTTTTATCCGTTTGATTATATGCGCAATATTTTAAAATAAGTTGTTAGTTCTAAATAGGACATTCATTTTACAACAGAAACAGTCAAATTTCGTGACGAGAATTACATAATCCTAAAGGTGTGTTTTGAATATTTTTTAAAACTGTATCAGCTGTCGTACAATGATTCAATTAATTCAAAGGGTTTATCACTTAGCTACATTTACCAGAAGTGAGTTTACACGCAGGAAGCCACGTATTAAAATATTATGCGAATATTTTCGATTAATTCATCATAACAACTGAAGGCGTAGGTCTACATTAATAATAAGTAACTTTTGACTAATTTTACCTTGTTTGATATCGACATATAGGGACTTGCTTATACTTATGTGAGATATAACTCTATACTATTACTGACTTTTAGTTCCTTCGACTTAAAATGTCAATTTTTTTTATTTTAAAATATAGTAAAGGACTAATTTATAATTCTGAGTTAATGAGATAATCCGAGGAGTAATGTCTTCGTATTTTCCTACTGATATACGCTAATAATGAATGTAATAACAAGAACACGAAAATTTTATGTAACTATAATAGTACCTGTGAAAGTAATTTTGGTATAATCGAAATAATAAAATAACTTCAGAATATATAGACTGTTGTGTTTAATTATAGATATTGAATTTACAAGATAAAAATGACCGCTTAAAGATCAAGTTTTTTATCTTTTACTTTAAAATGAAATAAAAGGAACCTTCTTAAAATTGTTTACATCTCTTTCTGTCCATTTATCTATCACTGCCGTTTTCTTGGAACCAGTCTGATGTCGCAATATATAATGTGGCACAGGGGTAAAGTACATAAAATCTCATGTATCTAATAATTACTTCTCAAACTCTTTTATACCATAATTTTAAAGTCAAACAGTAAAATGCTCGATTTTTTGTTTCTTTTCTATTTATATTAATCGTCTGAAATATTTATTGTGAAGACCTCAAAGACGTTTATATAATTTATAATCATTTCAACTTTTTTTTATAATAAATGTGTATATCTCCAAATATATTCTAAAAACCTATTTTCAGGACTATTTAAGAAAAAATATGATAATAGGAATATTACTAAAATTATGCCTAGAAGTTATTTTAAAATTACAACGATGCTGTATTTCACTGCTTTTTGAGAAATATTTTTTAAGAAGTTCTAAAACAATTATGTCTAACCTTAAAGGTTCAAACTTTCTGATTTATCCAAAAATACATACGTAAGTCGAAATGCGAGGTTTTGTGGTGTGTAAATTGCTTTATTAGAAAAATATATTGACCACAAATAATAATTCCTTGCTTCAATAAGATCATGGCAGTGAAATAGGACACCGGATTTGGATAACGGTTTAGAAAAGTATTACAGATATTTTGAAAATTAGGGAAGATACTCCAGGCGATTGTCTAACTGTGAATATTTTTCAATTTTTTGTGATGATGTGGACTGTGTCTTTTGATGAAGACTCAGTGAAGCGTACATTTGAAAATTGCCCTAAATTTTTTTTTGTGTATATTAAATTTAAAGGCAGTGTATTTCTGTCGATAGTTATTAAAAAAAATTATATTCAGAGATAACCTCCAATTTAAGACTAAATAATTAAATAATAGTTCAAATATGAAAAGAGTGTTAATAAATTAGACCAATTCGTTGTTAATTTTTAAATAGTGTTAAATAATGCAAGGTCGCTAGAAAGTCATTTGAATTTTAACAATTTATGAATTACAAAACGATAAGTTATACACACGTAAACAAGAAGCTTTAATCAAACAAATTGTATTTAACGAATGTTCACCTTCTTTGCATTAGTTACATTGTATTTAGTACCATTGATATTTCTCGTGTCTTTTAGAGGCATCACGCCCATGAAAACCTGTCGTATGTCTCACTAACATATTTAATGCTATTTTGGTAGAAAATAATTTTTTTGAAACTCAAATTCAGTTCTACTTACAGATATATTTTCTGGCGATATTAGAAGATTTTATTTAAAATTGTTCCAAATGTAGTATCTTTAAATCTCGTAAATACGCCTCAAAAACATACTAATACAAGCTGAAAGAGTCATTAAAATGCATTATTATTTTTATTAGTTACGCAACAGCATCAACAATAACGTGATATATGACCTAGAATTTAAGCGAAAAGTTACATATTTTAATAAAAGAAATAAATTACGCTATTTTGTTGTTAAATAAGGTGTACTTCTTTGTGCACATATCCGTACGAGTATCTCTTTCTGAATAAAACGTTCGCAAAAAATGTCTTATCATAACGATAAAATTAAATTTTATCAGTTTGCTTATGTCTATTATGATTATTTACGTTTTTACAAATACGACGTATCAAACTATTGACTTGACGGAAAACTATGGTAAAAAGTAAAAATTAACGTTTAAAATGAAACATATTGCCATCCTCGCTTTCCAAATATTTCATCTCTTTCCTTTTTAACATAGTAACGTTGTTATTTTTGTTATATTATTTTTTAGTACATTTATTTACTTTAGCATTTGAAATCGGTCTAAATAAAATGTTATATGTAATGACCAAATTTTTAAAAATTTTCGTGTCTCTAATTTCTTTATAAAATACTAATTTCCTAGTTTTTATTAAATTTACAGTTTAGTCGAATTTTTGTCTAAAATATTTACAGATAAATCATAAGGAGTACCCGATTATTATACTGGAATAAAAAAGTTTATAATAGTAATTTTTTCCCAAAAATGGAATAAGTATCCAGTACCAAATTAACGATAAAAAACCATGATAAAAATATTTTGTTTCAGATAAAGTTAATGAATTTGTTATTTTTTGGCATAATGTGATCCTTAACTATCTACGTTTTGTAACTGTGACAAACGATTTTTAATTTTGAATCTTCCTATGTACTTTACTTTTTTACTTTTGTGTACGTTCGTATACATTTTCTACATATCCTTTAGGCAGAGATGACGTTTAGAATGATTACTGCAATGTAAATATTTCTGTACTTGATGAGGCTTCCAAAGTTTATTCTGATATAGGCTGTGACAATAAATCGGAATTAAAAAAAGAAAGTGAGTCCAAGTCGGCTTCTCCTTTCCAATGATTATGTCTCACGTATTTGCAGTCCAGATGAAGGAAGAGAAACTGTTTTTGAAAGAATCGTTGTTGATTCTCATCAGAATTACACGTTATTCGCCCGAGACCCAAAAACATAAAATTGCACAGGATAGACCGTGAGTAAAATCAGAATATTACAATATTTTCCATGCTTTTACCATGCCCCTTTGCTTACGGATTTTAATTTCATTGGTATAGAAACAACAGTGCTTCATCTCAAAGAATGAAGAAGAAAAGTTGGTCGCAAGAATTAAAGACAATACAACAAAGTTGGCATTGATTTCCTTGATCATTGGTGCTCTAATAATTTCATGGCTCGTCGAACACAATGAGGGGTTTGGTTACATTTGTTTTTCATTCGACATATCTGCTTCAAGTACATATGTCGTAAGTTTATAAGACCAAAGATAAAATACTGAAAGGAATATATAACTTATCCATGAAAACAGTTGGCAATCAAGCCTTGTTAACAAAAAAGTGTAAATATTTCCAGTAAAGACCAAACCTGTATTTCGGATCCTTCAACGAGTAAATCTGTCGCTTATATTATAATAAAGTGACAGATTATTTTACCGTTTCAAAAAGATATCAATTTTTATACTATTGTATGAACTCAAATGTGTATCAAGACCGGTTGACCTATGAAATGGAGTTTGGGAAATGAAAAGTTTGATTAATCACTACGTGAGATAACATTACATATAAAAAAAGGATGTTTTGACTGCATTTACGGAAATAAATATTCAATCCAACTTACGATCATCTCATTGGAATGTTTTCCTTAAAACTAATAATTGTGAAAAAAATGAGTATAATAAAAGTGTTATTTAATCATATTTATGAACAGAGACTTTGGATTCCTCTCAAAATATGAATTTCATTCTAACGAATATTTAAATTAGTTTAAAACATTAATCTAAGTGAACACGCCCAGAGCGTGAAAAGCCGTCTTCATGTAAATGCGGATTTAAAGTTGAAACTTGCACTATACAATTTTCAGTAAATATTTTCGCTTTTTTGCATCCAAGAATCTCTTTCTTCTTTATAAAGTAAATTTAAGAGTTATCTCTACTTGTATTTATTTTCAGTTACAGGTTCCCCAAATTTCAGATGTGGAAAAGTTTTCAGGTATTAGAAATACTTTCCAGGTAAAAATAATGAAAACCTTAAATGTTTTTAGCTAGTTTTATTGGCATTTAATCATCAAAAATGTTGAAATTATATAAGTAAAATTAATCATGGGCAAGTAACGGAAAAACTATGTCCCATGAACAGAACGTAGTAAAACAAACTTGCTATTCCAAAGTACCCCAAATTATATAAATTAATATGCTCACTGAATTCCAGCTTCTAGATTTTCCTTGACTTTTTTGTTATATCGATGCAAAATCTATCCGTGTGTATATACAATAATAGAAAAAGCGGTCTCTTTTATACTTCTTTTTCTAGTACCTACCACATTCATATATGACACAATGCAAGTCGAAAAATTTAATTTTCTAATTTCCACAGTGCACAGGACATTCTCTTCGTGATAAATACTAACAAACCTGTATTTAATAGCCACCTTCTTTACAGTAAATTTTATCGGATATCCGAAATACAGACAGTACAAGTTTTCAAGAGACATCTGCAATCCTTGATGTTGTTTCAAAGCTAAAATTTTTTTACAAACTTGCTGACGTTTGTCCTAGTTCCCATATTGAGATCCCAGGACACATTCCAAGAAATATTGGAATTTTAAATTTTAGCAAAATAAATATTAATGGAACTACATAAAGAAATAAATGAAATTAAAAATTATTATTTATCCTAAAATATTAAATAGTTCGATGAAAACGAAAATTCTCATCCGTTGATTCTATGTGGTCTGAAAATAGAAGCAATATCTTCAATAAAGATTACATATATATGTATATATATATATATATATATATATATATATATATATATATATATATATATAATATATATATATATATATATATATATATATATATATATATATATATACATATATATACATTATATCATGCATAAAGTGACATAAGTATAAAAAATACAATTATATAATTTGAGGGGTTCGTTTCCACGATTTTTGAAAATTTCGTAGCAGCCGGTTTTACAATGCTACTTCTCAAGAAAAGTGAAGTAATCCTTTCAAGTGACTTTCTCTTCTTTTCCTGGAGGCCCCCATTACTTGAAAGTTTTCAGTATTTAAAATCACACATGCATACTCAAATGTAAAATTGTTGATGTGTTATTCGGAATTGATTTTTTTCAAGTAAACAACTATTTGAAGTCCAGTTATGAAGTAAAAATACTTTTTATGAAGTTTATCTGTCAATTTGCCTGTACAAAGTAGGATTCATGCCAGATTAAAAATTAATAAAAATATTTTAATTAAGTTATGATTTTTATTAAACACAGCGTCTAAACAATCATTCAGATTCTGAAGGACAAAAGAAGAGAGTATGTGATAATAATAAATTAATAAACATTGTTATCAAGATTAATACAAACAAATATCCCAAATATTAGACACAAGTTAGATATATCTAAGTTAAAATAATATTAACATAATTCCTGCTGAAAAAATAATTCAATAAAGTTTATATTCATTTAGAAATAAACAAATACACTTGCCTATATTCTCACAAGAGTAGCAAATCTCTTTTTAAACAGATACTAAATTCACCCACGTGCTTTCGTTAAGTTCAAATAAGCTCGCAGATTTGTTGTAGGCATTGTTTTAGATATTAGATGAAGGTTGTAGCCTCGAGCGAACTTCTATTAAAATATTTCGATACGCCCACTCGTGCTGGTTACGACATTTGGAAAATAAAAACCTACACTTATTAAAATTTAACGAAACCAATACAATCATAGTTTCCCACTCAACTTGGTTACTGTAAATATGATTGCACTGGTGTTGTTAATTTATTGTGAATTAAAGTGCACGACAGCACAGTCGGTCTATTAGTTACTGGTTTAAAAACGAATTATTTCTTGAGGCGGAAAAAAATTATATTCGCATAACTAGAATTGTAATATTTTTCACTGTACATAAAAACTACTATGTGAAATTCTTTAATTTTTGTAGGTAAATGAAAAATCCCATTTTATTTATGTGCATTTTCTGTGTTTTTCATGAATTGAACTTTATGATTATCCAAAAATGTTACTATTTTAGTTCTTTTATATTTTATTGATAAAATAAATTTAATTTAAAAAACAGTTCATGTCATTCCCTTGGATTTAAAAAAAACTTAATATGGTATTACGTGATGAAAGACTGTACATACTATTTGCTGATTATATAAAACCACTAAAATGTCATATGTCCCCTAATAAATATATGTATATGTCCTATCAAAGTTTTCACATAAAAGTAAAAGGCATTTCAAAATGCATGAATTTGACTTAATCAATTGTATTTTTACTGTTTTATTTTAACTTCAAAGAAAAAACGGAACCCTTGAAAGATCACTCACGTGTCGTCTGTCCATCTGTCACAGCCGATTTTCTCCGAAACTATTCAACCTAGAAATACGAAATTTGGCAATGTAACGCATCTTATTAACTCACATATTTTGCGTTAGTTGACTTTTTAAAATATCCACATAAAAAGGCAAAGATAAATAAAATATTCAATTTTTTTAAAGATTATATGTACTGAGTATTATGGGAAATACAAAATTTTTTTTTTCCGTAACTTTAGGCTGCCACTTTAAAATATTATAAAAATATATCAAAGTGAACTCTCTTATTTTCAATATTATTAAACAAAAAAATATGAAAAAGCGGGGTAAGTATCTGACTAGAAAATTACAAAAAAGCTATAACGATTATTCTAGGCCTTAATATTTTTAAATATTTACAATCTTTTTGTTCTTACTGAAGATATAGCGGACAATATATTTATTTTGGGATAAATTAACCTTTGTAAATATTAATATATATATAATAAAAAATAAGTACCTAAATATCTATAAAATTTTCCTAGTGTAAGTTTTATTTGTACTTGACAGGCATTTATACGTAATTCTAGGGACAGCTGTTATCCCAATCAAACCTCACCAAAGTTTGAATTCACTTAAACAAATCACCGCGTCGTAGGCGTCTACCTACGCATAATGCCCTTCATTATGAAGATCTGCCCCCTTAATTAAAAAATTATTTTAATGATATTAACTAGTTGTTGTGTATTTCATATTCTTATAAAACATAGCGAATTAATTTTCGAAGAGAGTTTGATAACATAAGTACAAATTAAATAAACTGAAAAATCGCATATACATATTTACTTCATAATTCCTTACATAAATTACATACATGATTAGGAAAATCTAAAGAATATAAGCATATTTTAGTATGCGTGAACCAATATAAATATTTAAAATGGATCTATGGTATTCCACTTAGTTAAGTTAAGATACAAAAGCAGCAAGATTCCATTTCCAATTAGCAAACATACCTTAATATATTATTACCCAAAATTTCTAAGTGTCGACATCAGAAAGGAAAATTTTTGCGACCCTCAGTAATTTAGCATCATTATCAACATCTAATTTTCTTCCTAAAATATTCCTATTGAAAAAACTTGCGCTGCGATTTATTAGGACGTAATGACAAATGAATTACGTTAAGGGAATGTTCGTTTATGCCTCGACTACAAGAACTTACACAGACATGTTTTCATATGCGTGATTTCGCGTTCTGTTTTCTAATCAGAACTTGCGTTGCGTGGCAGCCTATTTCCAGAAAACAGATTATCTAGAGTGTTAGAGAACTAATCAGAATTCATGAATGTGATGATTAAACATAAAAATATTTTTAATAATAGCAAAGTATTTAAAAAATAAACCCTTGAAACCCTGGAATTTCGTTTACATTTTTATAACTTATACGAAACACGACATTAAGGAATTGATTGACCTAAACGCATGGATATTAATGTGCATAACTTCTATCTCATGGCTCGTGATAATGTCTGAGAAGCGGCCAATTGTACCGACAAAATATGCTGGAGTAACCCGGATGTGCAAAATACCGATTCCCAGAACATCGAAATCCAAATGACAAGTACCGATTCCCAGAACATCGAAATCCATGGGTCAGTATTGGTCAAATTAAAATAGAAACTGTATTTTTCTCAAATTTAAAAAAACAAGCCGCTAATTTGGAAACCTCCCCTGAACCTAGTTTCATTTGGTCGTCTCTTTCTGAGACAGCCTGTACATATACGTATATATTAACATAGTATTAGCGACTAGTATTGTATATTACACTAGAAGTACATTAGAGACATGAAATGCATTAAGATTTAAATGACAAGATTTGTAGGGAAGCATCCCTTAGCTCATATAGTCATTAACGGATCGTTGTTCTCAACTCGTATGGTGTACCAACAAACCGCGGCTTGGCTAACGACTTCTTGATGTTGACAAAGTTTAAATTGCGGTAACTTCCTTTTATCCACCATTTTACCAAAATGAACTCAATCAAATAATGATGTTTTGCTGTTCTTAGCGAATAAAACGTGTAGAATGAAAAGCGAATGACACAATGTAAAAAATAATTCGGTAATCTTGTATTAATAATGCAGTATTTTTAGGGCTACGAACCTCAAAAGCAACCTGTCCAATATGAGTAGAACTCACACCCTGGGGATAACTTACATATTGAGGTATTTGTAAACCTTTAAGGTTACATGAAAATTGTGTATATTAACCTATTTACTAATATTAATTTATCTCAATGTAAATATATTGCTTATTATATATTGCACCGCCATAAAAACATGGTGTACATTCCAAAAATTATAAAATCGATAATCGCCATAGTTTTTTAAAATCTTCTAATCAGAATTTACCAATCCTCTTTGTTCCACGATTTTGGGAATACTAATTTTGAAAATAAGGGGGTATGAGGTTGCTTCATTTTCACATTCTTTTAGATGTTCTTAAAATACGCATTGTCTTTTCAAAGTTATGAAAAAATTTATTTATATCCCTCATAATAATCCTTTTCAAGTAATATTCAACAAAACATACAAAATTTGAAAAAAAACAAGTTTAACACTTTACGTGAAAAATACAAGATTTGTAATATGCAAAATGGATTCTATGAAATTATAAAGTTATTGATCAATACTGAAAACTCCGCAGCACTTAAGACATGTAGTAGAAAGAACACACTTATAGAATAAAGAGTGAAATTTTTGGTATAAATGTTTTTCATTACTTTCATTCTCATTTTTAAATAAAACTTAAGTATGGTAATTGTTGAGAAATAAATAAGTACATATATTTTTCATTTGAATATTAAATTTGTTTTACTTAAATATCTTAATTAATATTTTATTCTTTTCATTGCCGGCTTTGATTATTCTGTTTATTTGTGCTTAAATTCTTTATTTATCATCTGAACAACCAGTGTACTTTATTGACAAGTAAATATTTAAACGATAAGCAGAAAAGAAAGTAATTGGCAAGTAAATGAGGACAAGGGTGATAAACAGGCCTTTAAAGAAAGTTTTGGGCTTTTAAGTAATCCCGCCCGCTGTTTGTTCAACGGGCCGCCCGTCGTTACCTAATCGCTTTTTAATCGTTATACAAGTGGACGTATATTTAATCAGGTACTGAATAATAAATATATAAGATAATACAACATTTTAGTTTTAGTCACAAATGAAAGACCAAATGATGCTTACAATATTTATGAACATTAAATTGAAAGCAAAAAGTTCACAAAGGATCATTGATTCCGGGCTTACTAAAGTATGGGAACTTCAAGACATAAAAATATATAAGTGTATGTAATCAAGAATACCAACAAACACTTAGATAAAAAGCAAAGAATGTATACTCATAGCTGCTTGTCCTGTTCTAGTATAAGATTAGGCCATTTTACCAACAGGAAAATAAAATTTTTTATACAATATAAGATGAAGTGAAAATGTTTGGGTCTGTCTTAAATCTTATTGCTTTTAGGCAGAGCATAAGGCGTCGATACAGTTCTTCCAGTGGATTTCATTACGCGCTGGAATTTTCAACTTCCCAAATAGCTTTTCTGCTTTCTTAGATTCGCCTTTATGGTTCTTTTCTATGATGTCTTTGGCTTACATATTTTCTTCTTTTTCTGAGTTTTAGGAGAGAACTTTTTCCTCTATTATATCCTCTCTTTAGAACTCTTTTAGAAGGTGTGCTCAGTCCATCATTTTCCATTTTTATTTGGATTCCAAGGTAAATTAATCAAATTTTTTAAATACCATTACCAGTAAAATATTTTTCCTATCATTTAAAATTTGTTAAAATATTTAATTTTTAATTTTTATTCTTATTAAATATGCAAACGAGTGAGTTCTATTGATATGACATTTACTTTTCCATTAATTTTCACATATAATTCGATTCCATCCTTTTAAATTAACTAGTGTTTACCAAATGGTCGAAGTTCTACATTAATCATTATTGAAAATTTGAGTAAAACATACATAAAAATATTTTCCAAATTTTTTTTTATTGAGAACACTAAAGTTTGTAAATAGCTACCAACCAAAAAAATAGAGAATCGATTGACAAACGGAGGAGAAAAAGTTATTGAAATGGTTTGCCTTTGCCTGTTTATATAATGATTGGTATTCATTTGTATGTATAACCATTGATTTTCATAAATATTTCAACATAGCTGAGTAAATTTTATTTATCATGTTATTTATATCTATTCATAAAGAACAAAAACCAGCCAGGGGCGGGTCTGACTCGCGTATTGAAAGTTCCGCATCTTGCTTGAAGTGAAATAATTTTATTTATCGTAAGCCAACACTAATATGAACTTCCTAGCACAATGGGATTTAATAATATATATTATAACATATATTCATGATGAATCGTCCCCATCCAGTTAAGGTGGAGACAAATATATCATCATGAATATCTTGAAAATTTTCCTGAAACCTTCACACGGGCCCGTAAAAACCTTACTGTTTCGTAATTGTGTTTAGTCATTTTGGAAATATGAGGGGAGAACCTATAATTTGCACATTATTGAGTATATTTCTGAAGACATGTGAATTTTAAAAATATTTTTGAAATTCTTATAAAGGGTCTTTAAGACGGAAGCCAATGTATAAATGGGATTTTAAAAGTAGTTCTGAAAGAGTTTATCATCCTAAAATTCCATATAAACATTTTTGAGCATTTTATTGCTAAGCCAAATTTCAAGCTACTACGTTTAGCGTTTTCTGAGAAAAATGAAAGTAATAAACGAACACGTAAGTGTATAGAGATTTCGTTTTCCAAATTCTAAAAAAGTAACTTAACTTAATTAATTAATAAAAATGTAGGAGTTTTTATTTATTTCGTCGTTAAAACATTCGTTACGTCGTTACATTGTTCTAATATTAATTTATGCAAGGTTTGTAGTTCATGTAATATAGAAATGATTGACTGTATTTACCTTTACAACGTATGGTTTTCCATGATTCTTAGAAACATGCCACAAAATTGGATAATTTTTTGCTAAACCTAATTTTATTGTTTTCATTAAAATTTCTTGAAAACGGAAGTTATTTAAAAAGTATTAAAAAATATTAATAATTATTAAACAATGAGCTTTAAAATTTAACGGTTGTGAAATCTTTTTGTGTCATTTGCTCCGTAGAAAAAGAAACGGCATGTCACATCACAATTCTGTGTTGCCATGCTATTGCAAACATTGAGTTTAAATCTGTTTGATAATTTTTGTTTGATAAACTTGATAAATTTTGTATCAAATTATAATTTGTGAAATGAAACAAAATTAATAAATTATCCAAGTCTTTGAGAAAAAAAGAGACAAGTAATTGTTGTAGTAAGTATTTTTTATTTTAATTTATGGATAATTCAAAGTAGATATTAATACTTATTTTTTTTTATAAATTCATCCACGAAGTATTATCTAATTTTTTTGTCTACTTTATTACAATAATAACGTACGTTTAAAATTTGTAATTATCAAAATAATGTAACACGTCGACTTCATTGAGTGATAATTAAAATGCTTTCAAAACCTGGAACAACGCTGTATGCTTACTCGATTCGCGACCAGCCGTTGTCAATATTGTTGTGACTGAACCTTAATGTAATAGATGTAAAGAATATTGATGTGAGAAATATAATAATTAAAAAGCATAATATTTTCTATCGGATCATATTTTATTTACAACTTAAATAAGCAATAATACATTTTATTGGACACCCTAGACTCAACAATAGAGTCATATTTTGGGTATTTACTTTTATGGTATTCTTGATTGTGTCCGTTCTTTAGGCTACACTGTTAAGTAAGTCTTAACGGTTTAGTAAAGTGACGATCACACTTTTTAATAACGACATTTAAATAAAATTTAATGGACTAAATCTCTCAAAATCTATACCTATATGACATTATAGCCATCTTGTGAGACACTGTTTATCCACCTCGCAACTTTATTTATTCATTGGACAATTGTTTTAATTTATTCACCCACAGTTTTGAAACTACACGATGTGGGATAAATATTATTTTTGATATTTATTTGGTAAACGGACAATTTAGAAATAAGCGACGCTTTAATTATCATTCCACTTTTGTATAGCAGTGAAGGCGACATATTAGAATATTTAAATTTTCCGTTAACAATTTAATCTATATGTAATGCTAGCAATATTTCCATTGTTAAGTGACTTTTCCGCAGTCAGTATTTACCTTTCATCAAAAGAAGTTTGTGACCTGGGATTACATTTAACACATTCTTTAAATCTCAATAGCTTTGCTTTTTAATTCGACCGTAAAAATCGAGTATGGATTGACGAGAAATTTTCTTTTACATTACATTATTAATTGGATGTTGAGACCTCATAATTTAAAAATACAGATAAATTAAAAAAAAATTATTTTGAAACTTTGAATTATTATGACTTTAGCCTACCGTACGTAATATGATGCTGAATAAATAAACGGAATGTATAATATGAAGAAAAACTGTTGACTTTAACAGAGAGATTGAGTATTAAGTTAATATGTTTAAATGTTTCAAGTCGCACTGATAGTTTTTTGTACATATACGTAGAAGGTTTGCTAGAAATGTATATTTGAGTTAATTTATTGGCATTTATAAAACACAATTTTAATAAAGTGAGGTGAGTCGCAAGAAAAACTGCAAAATAACTGAAAACTATTTTTGTAAACTTTTTCACGTAATATTTACAAGTATATTGTCTGGCATGAAAAGTTCCGTTATATTAACTATATCTCTGAATTTTAACGCTTATTTTACCAACGTCACCATTTTCAATAATGATCAGATTCTCTTTTACATTCTACATGCAAACCTTTCAATTTCTCTGAGTAACATATGTAAATTTTCTAGAAGAAAAAACTTATCAACGAATGCAAATCCGCTGTATATATGTACTGTTTTAAAATAAAGAACTAAGAAAGATTTTCTAGTGCCTTATTTTAAACTAATAATTCATTGAAGTTGAGCATCACATATGTCGAAACTTTCCCTTCTTGTTTCTTTCTTTTTAATATACATAGAGAACGTCAAAAGAAAGTCTTGAATACAGCATCCAAAAATTCAACCCTATAAAAGACAATCCCTAATCAAAATATTTTGTTTAATTTCCAACATCGTTACCGCTTAAGGTATTTTTGAATGAAATGTAAAAATATAATCAATAGCTCATTTATAAACTTGAACCGTGCAGACTTATTGTTAGGTTGCAATTATATCTTAGCCACCTATACTACATTCTTCAACATTTAGACTGGTGTAATGAATAGGAAATGAACGTCATAAAATTTGCTCAAAATGTTTTATAAATACGGTATAATTTATTGCTTCAAAAATAATACATTGAGGTCTAAAATTTCCCACTTGGGCACGATTTTTGATTATAAGAGAAAACTGTATAACTGCTTATTTCATTTTTAAATTGTTTTCATTAAGGCATTGTCTTTTATGGATTTGAACATTGGGATGACTTATCTTCAAGAATTCGATATATATATTGAAAAGATAGTGTCAATAACGTAAAGGTTCAATTTAAGTGATACTAATCTATGATGCATTAATAGTTTGAACTGAAGCACAAGTAAAAATACATGTACCGGATTGGCTTTTATTAATTAGTTTTTTATGTAGGAAATTTACACATATTACTGAGAGAGGTTGAGAGTTACGCACTCTACCCCTAGACTGTAAAACGTTACCCCATTAAGTTTGAAAATGGTTACGTTTGTTGAAAAAACACGCTGAAAATATATTTGAAAGAACACGGTGTTCGTGAAAGCCTTGATTGCTTGCAATGATATTTAACTAAAATAAATATTAGAGAAAAGAGTTTACGATGATATTCGTTGTTTTGTATTTTTTTTGCACCTAACTTATTTATTACAGTTGTACAGTACAAATTTCAATAAATAAACACAAACGCATATTTCCACCAAACCTCCAACTGATTCAAAAATTATCAGGTCGTAGTCATTTAAATACATTTTCTTATTAATCCATCAGTTAAATCTAAAACTTTATATTAACCAGTATCATATTTAACCTTTATGGAATATCATATTACGTAATTAGATAAAATCATAGTAAATGAAAATTTGAAAAGTTTAAAAAGATTTAGACACTGTTATTTTTATTCCCAAATTGCTAAGTTAGAACATCCATTTAATGTAGAATGCGATATTACCCATAATCGATATTTACGATTGATAAAAGTAAGGCCATCAACATATAAAGAAAATCTTAAATAAACACAGGGCTACAAATTTCCTTTGATAAAAGGTAAATATAGGAACGGCTTATAGACAAACATTGCAAATAATTGTTAAGGATAAAGGGGTCAGAAAATAAAGGAAAAAACGTGCGTCAAAGCTTTATGATATCAAAGCGTAATAACGACAAACTGACTGCAAAGAAGTGCCTTAACAATGGAAAGATTATAAGCTTGGATTATATATAGACATAACCTTTATCGGGTAATTGAAATATTCTGATGTGTCGCCCTCATTTCTTTGCAAAAGGGTAATAAATGTATTATTAAACTAATAAAAAATATAGTTTTAAAACTCATCCCAAGCTATGTACCTGAGTTTCCTTATAAAAATTTAAGATCAAAAAAATTGTATATTATTTTTTATTTTCGAATAATCCACTTTTATTGACTTATATATATATATATATATATATATATATATATATATATATATACACATATACATATGTATATATATATATATATATATATATATATATATATATATATATATATTTACGTACAATCAAGGCATTTCGTAAATTAAATAATACGAAATATCTCACCGTAAATATTTTATCTGAAAAGTTACAAAGGAGTATAAAAACTTAATCGTAAAAAAATCAGCAGAAATTGTCTTAAAATATTTTGTTCGTCTCACATAAAAGACTAAAAAAATTATCTCTATTTTGTAGTTATATATCTTCTTTAGTTATCTTTTTGCGTCGAATAAAGAAGGCGAAATGTTTAAATGCATTTCTACTAATGCTTGGTTTACGATTGATGGGCCGTTGTAGAATTCAGAAATTCAGAATTCAATTTCATTAAATTATATATTTTCAAATATCGTTTAGAAACGGACGAGACATATAGAATTTCAACATATTTAAAAAAAATAGCTGCAGATCGTGTCCGACCGACAATGGTATTCTAAGTCGGCTCTACATATTACATACGCTAATAAGTAAATAGGAGACAGCTGCTGCAATTATTATATATACCTGTTAGAGTAGTGTAGTATGTATTATCATTTGGGACATTTTATTAAGTTTCGTCATATATTTGATATAAACAAATTTGTAAACTGTTTGTCTATTATGTAACTAAATACATAATATATCAATAAAACATTAATCCATATACATAATACATTAATAATATCCATGGCAAATTTATTCTGTTTTACGTGTTGATTTCATTTCTATCATATGAAGTGTTTCGCTCTGGCTTATATGTGTATGAATACGTGGATTAACAAAATTAAAAAAAGTAATTAATCAATTTCTAATTAAACTTGGTGTCTCGTAATAAATGTTTTATGAAAATTATTAGAAGCTGATGTGTTTGCAGCTGTAGAAAATTGCTGCTGTAGAAATTGCTGCTGTAGAAATTTTTTCGCCAATTAATTCCGGGCCCGAAAACAAAATGTTCAGTTCGGGGGCTATTATATTACCACCTCGTATTGCTCAGTTTGGACTTGGATAAAATAATAATTTAGACCATCTTTTGGTTCTCATTTTGGTAAATGAAAGCATTGCTTATTGCCTTCTGTTAGCCGATGCCTTGAAACTTTCTTTGGGTTGAAAACCAATTTCATCACCGCGGGAAATTCGGTTCGGTTCACTGCCATTCGTTGAGTGGGCTGAATTGGTGTTTTTATTGACTATAAAATATTGTTCTTGTACCAACAAATCCGCCATTATCATCAATTTTATACATTAAAGTAAATAAATAAAGAAAAACATATTTCTAAAGGTCCCTTTTATATTTTCACATAATATTTTATCGATGACCCCCGTCTGGAAAACCTAGTTTTACATTGCTACTATACAAGATTAGTAGGTTTTTTCTTTTATGTTCAGTCGGGTATTTTTGTTTTTAAACATATATTTAATAATTAAATTTTTTTCAAATATTTAAAATTTTGTAAATTCTCTGTTTCATGTTGGTTTTGATTGATTATGGTTTACCTAAAAATATAAATTTCTCCAGTTGATTTCAAAGTCATTTAATATTGTGAGTTGACTCATAATATCCATTATTTTGATTTGTCAAGTCGGTATCTCTCGTCTTTGCAATGATAATGCAGATAACTTACTAATTCAAAGTTATTTCTCCGAGTTGGTAATTATATTGATATGGTTGGTAATCCTAAGATTTTTTTACTTACATTGGTTCCAAAATTTCTCGATGGTAAGTTTGTAGAAAATTTTTCAAGTGACCATAAAATAATTTTGATGAGGAAAGTTCACCTTGTTTAACATTTTAGATTATAAAAGTATTGTCCTTCCTTTTTATGTTAATGTGTCGCTAATCGCTTCATAGAATTTTCGAAAATTGCAATTCAGATTCGAATATCTATTTCTCAAACTCGATTTTGCAAAATTGATTTTACAAAACTTGATTTTGTAAAGCTGTCCGTTCTACCAGTTGTGTCATTAAATTAAAAGCTTTCTTAACGTTTATAAGGAAAACATTAAAATATATATTATATTCTTACGTAGTGAGAGTAGGCAAAATTGCTTTTAATTTCTGTTATTAAAAAGTAAAAAAACTATAAGTAAATAGGTCTTATCAATGATATCTCATACCCGGAAAACAATTTCTCAACCTGCGTTTTTTGGAAAACCCAAAAAAGGTGGTTTTAAATAATTTTAAAAATATTTTTATTTTGGGGTAATTACACATTATGTGTTCATTTTAAGCATATATCCTATTTTGTTAAGAACTCTGAAGCTTATAACTGAAGAACAGATAAATATTCAAGCCCTTTAAGTGCGAAAACATAAGAATGACCTAAAATTACTCTTGATATTTTTCAAGTCCATTTCCAGCTTAACTATAATACCTTGTAAAAAAATTTAAATAATTTTACCTATAGCAACATAATGGAAGTATGTTTCTTGTTTATATACCTCCGACATTTATCGACCAGTTTGCACGATACTCTTTAATTTGGAAGGCTATACTACCACTGTGGTCCCATGAAAATTTGTTTATAACTTTACCCGGAAAATTGAAAGTACATCGTAAATATTCCATAATAATGAACACCACTAGTGACGTGATTGAGTTTGGGTCATATAGATCTAATAACAATATAATAGTAAAATCTCTCATGTTTTGACATGACTAAGAACCATACAAATTTACCAAAATCAGGGTACATGGATGGAGGAGAACGGTGGTGAAAAAAACTCTTCAGTGATGAGAAGTAAACTCATCGAGCTTTTATTAGGATGGCTTGTCTTGCTATAAGCAAGAAAATAACAAAGTAAATATGGAAGTAAGTATATACAAGTAAGCAAGAAGCGACTAAGATATTAGTAGGTAGGTAGATTAGTAAGTATAGGTACAAACAAATAAACGATGTAATTGAAAGATTAGGAGACAAGTGGATAGGTAAATAATTATATGAAAGTATATACGTATATAGACACACAAAATAACTAGAATTTAGTAATAATTAAGTACTGATTCCAAAAATCTCTAGTAGCACAAGCATTGGGTTAGCTAATAAGTTTTTAACCCAGAGTTGCTGCCAAAAATGTTTATTAGAAAAATTTATATGTTACACTAAATTTAATTTAGGTATGCACCATTATCATTTACTACTTATCGCCTTGACAATATGCATTTCTTGTAAAATTCCAGTGACTTTGATTATAAAAACTGTGCAGTCATTTTGGATATCTTCTATAACGTAAAATTTTTTTCGACGTAAATATTTATTTAGAGCTCTGAAAACGTAAATAGTTATTAATCAGAGGATGCAACATCCGGAAAATATGGTGGCTGAGTAAGTAGAACCCAGCCAAGCTTCTCTACTTTATCGTGAGTACGTTTTTCAACATGTGGTCTAGCATTATCATACAGAAAACAAAGTCGATCCTATTGTCTATTCAATATGTTAGCTAATAGGTTCAATTGTTTACATTAAATATCTACATTAATTGTAGAACTCTCTGGAAACCATTACCAATGAATATATGTCCATGATATTCCACCAGTTGCTGAGCATCCACTTTTTGGTACCTATTTCAGTTTGGATACTAAAATTCCTGTTTCTCCGACATCCAACTATTGACGTATGCGTGTATGATTGACGTATGTAACCCACTACTCATCGTCAGTTTCAATGTCAGTAAATGTTGACAAATATCAACTTTGTACTGAAGATGACATAATGACAATTCCTGGGGTATCACACACCGTATTTTGAAACTTCTCCCAATTCGTGCAAATGTGTTTCTATGGCACACAACAGGTTAGCTCATTTGGCAATTAACGAGTCGTCAATTGAGGATCATCCTTAATTAGGCGTTATAATTGTTTAACGTCCAATTCCATAGGACGTCCGGTACGGGGTTCGCCCTCAAGATCGTAGTGGTCATTCCTGAACTTTCTGAACCAAATCTTTGCCAAAGTGTAAGACAACGTAGACTCCCCTATCGCATAACATATTATTTGTGGCAGTCTTATATGTATATATATGTATGTATATATATATATATATATATATGGATTTAAATCCAGTATCTTTTATGTGGTTCACTTTAAAGCTTCGGAAGCTGACTGTTATCAATTGTTTTAATTCAGTATTTTAATATATAAATATCCCATGTATGACAAAGGTTTTAGCTAAAAAACAAAAAATATATTGTATTACTAATGAATATTATTCTCGTTGAACTAAGAGGAATATCTCATTGGATTTGAGAATTAATTCTTTACGTCGAAGATAGTAAGACGTTAAAGTTTGATAGAGTTCTAACAGGACAGATATTAAATTTTCATTAATACTGAAGGATTCTTTATTAATTTTGATAGAAATTATTACAACAAAGCATAAAAATGTGACCGCACTGTATTTTGAGCCAGAGTCATAATTTATAGGATAAGTCTTCGTTTTTAACATAATTAATTTATTGCATTCAAATTCCATTTTTTGAGATAATTTAGTTTTATCTCAAATATAACTAAATTATCTCAAAATTAATCTTATGTTTCAAATTTCCATTTCTTCGGATGATGGGTAATTTCATCATTAATTTTAGTCACTAGATAAAAAGATTTAAGTCTTCAGGTTAGATAAATTTACATTTTTATATATTCTTGTATTTACTTTCGTCTTTGTCCAAATAAGACTAGTTTACTGGTAATTATACTAATAGACCTACTTGGATAACGTTTAAAAACCTCATGTTTTAACTTCGAACTCTTACACTTACTTTTATTTACGTAAATGCATGATAAACGTAAAATAAAATGAGGAGATTGTCATTTAAAAAAGTTGATTTTTTAACTTCTTGAAATATTTATTCATTTAAAATGCTTTTGAAAAATGACATACCTCTTAGTTCATTGATTGTAGGTATGTATGTATGAGAACACACTACAGGTCGAAATTCTTGATCGACTTTGATTATTCCTTTTTCTGTCTATTAGAAACAGAATAGAAGCCCATTGATTTTTACAATGATTTGTCTAATAACTTAATTTTTTGAACAGTGTTTTAAAAATTAATTAATTTGACAAATACAGCATAAAACACCATTTTTTCGTAACCGGCGACTGTTCTCGATATCCGATATTCTTGTTTCCTCTCATTTTTATTCTTCTTTTGTTAGTTTTTTTCTGAAAATCGTTTTTTTTATTAAACAATTAAAAACGGACGGTGGGTTCATTTGGCTCCGCCAATGGTATCCTTCCTATGCTGTAAATGAGGCAGTGATTGTAAACTGAGCATTTAATAATTAATTAATTCGCTAGTAATACGTAATGCGAATGCGCAGCTTAAAAAATAGTCGTGTCTATAAATAGACTTGCATTTTTTCATACTTGGAAAAAACAAGTTGAGATTGTGGAAAACCATGTAATTTTGTATTTCTGTAACCTTTTTTCTGCAGCCATTATCATCATTATTTCCAAAACATAATTTAAATGATTCCACTTGGAGTATCAATGCTGCATATTTTTTTTAATTACGATTTAATGCTTTTCTTATTATCCATGACTCTTGCAACATCTTTTTGACAACTATGACATAATTATATGATAAACGAAAATAAAATTTGGAACAGATATACCAGAAAATATGGGAGGGATATCTATAAATTATGGAAAAATGCAAGGGCTTCCTTATATAATAGTGAGAGTAAATGAAAATATTCTGCTCTTTTTCCAATATTATTAGAATTGGCCGAAACAAGTCGAGTTGAGAAAAAATTCTACACTTATCATCTTTTTATCTGAATGCAGTCACAAGTATTTATTCGTTTTTGATATATTTTTGCTGGTGACACAGTTTTTGTGAATTATCAAAATATAACGGGAATAGTCTTTACATCGTAGTGGCAATTAATGAAAATAATAAATGGTACTTGTAGCACTAAAATGTTCAATAAGTGCTGCTGCTTGTGACTGCATAATGCAATCTCTCACTTGACACAGAGATCAGTAAAATAGTCAGTTTTTACACAATATTATATGAGTTTGAAGCAAAAATTTCATCGCAAATTAAATTTAAATCTTAAGTATTATCTAACTGTTTCTTAATTTTTTTTCCTTTGACAAAACATTGAAAATAATCTCAAATATATTCCAAAACTTAATTTATTGATAATAAGCTACGATTCATTATAAACGAATACATTTGCTTCAAACGAAATTGCGAAAAACTTGATCAATTTACTAAATTATTCAAATCAAAAAAGAAAAAAACATAAAAATATACAAAATGTTCAATAAAAATCACCCGATGCATTAACATTTGCTTCGTGCAATTGAAATTTTCTTTCTTAGCTTTCGAGATATTCATGTGAAATAAATACAATAAGATTTCATGATAATGTCTAAGATTTTCTACAATATTAATAAGAATTCATAAATGACACTATCGAAGATTTTGTGTAATGTTGAATTCATTCATGATTTAGAGATAAACAATAACATCTGGCCTTATGGTAAAGAGAGTTCAAATTTGTATAGAATTATGATACAACAACAAATATTTTTCCAATATGAAGCTGTAAATAAAAAAAAAATTACCTAAGGATGAATAGAGTTTAGTGCGATCGAACCACCTTATCATGGTTGAGTGGAGAGGCGACCCGCATAGATTACGTCGCTGTATTGATGGAAATTTAATGTCCGGGACCTCTGAGATGATCTAATGCATTTTTAATATCCATTTCCTCGAACGTTTAACTTTAGCGTTTGAAGGAATTTGGTTTTAATGTGCATAATTACTATTGAATCACGTAATATGATGCAAGGTCGTATTGGAGTGCATTTCTCTGACTTTGCTACTAATAACTAAACTTAATAGATATTGGAAATTAGAAAATAGATAATTGACAAATATTTAAAACTCATTCCCAAAGAACTAAGTGGGAAAAGAGTTTTATAGGTTGCGTTTCATTTGCTCATTTGTTTCATTGTGTGGTTTGGGAAATAAAGATTGAAGTTTTTACATTCACAAGGAATATAACTTCCGATTTATATAGATAGGGTAAGAAATTATTTTTCTCGTAAATAATTCAAAAATATTGAAAAAATGGTTTTGTTGACATGTCGCTACATGTATCTTATTAATATTATAGTGATAATGACGTCTACTACTCTTATTTCCAAAACTACTGAACCTGGAATTATGAACAACTAGTATTTTTAAAAGTACAAGTAGAGTTTGTAGGAAAATAATAATCGTGATACCAGATGTCATAGTTTTTAGATAATCACCACAATATGTGCCTTCACTTCCCCCTCTCTTTATTAATTTAGTTACTTTTATTTGCAGACACGAACAACAATTTTCTACATATTGATGCGTTCCGTGTCAATGCGTGTAATTTTACTTACTTAAAAGCACCGTCATAAGTTTTTCACCATTCGAACGGTATGCAAGGAAGATTAGTCGAGGAGCTAGATAAATTAAGGAAGGGCATAACAAAATTCAATTTGTGAACTGAATTTGTATGCTAAATTATCTAAAGCTTATTGTGCAAACAATAATGCACATTAAGCTTCAGAAAATGTCTTTCAGAAAATTTAAACTTGAAGTTTTTGAACATTAAAACTTTTATCGCAGGTGTTAATATAATTTTTATATAATTTAGAATTTATTGTAGATTTGATATAATTTAGAATTTATTGTAGAACTTTTTGTATCTCTAACGATTAAAGCAGCGTTTGGCCATTGGAATATTTTTTCCGACGTTATCGATATTCATCGTCACAATTCCAGTAATATTAATAAATTCTACTTCAAATTTAAATCTTTGTTCTAAATAATTATATTCACTCACAAAATTTTGATCAAAATATGTTCAGTTATTGAAGTAATCGCGCACATGGAAATAATCAAATATGGCGAGGGATTTTGTTTTGTTATAAATGTTTATAGCAAATATGTACTGCAGCGGGAATTTCATCATGTTGATGGCTTGTGATCAATAAAATAATTTCACCAAAACCAAAAACGGAAATCTCGATTCTCAATCCAGACTCGCACTTGACGAATGATAAAATTTTTATTATTTGTCAAATTTATAAAACGTTAATATAAAATGGTTTATACAAAGGCTCTAGAACCAAATTATGGGCGCACATGACAACCGTCTAGTATAATTTCACGTACGCTTCTATGTATGTAGGTATCTAGGCGGTATTAAGGAAAATTATAACATTAATTTTTCAAATCAAACTTGAAATTAAATCACCAAAACCACTAAGATCTCTTCACCCAAAGAGTAGTAAATTAAAATGACTATGCAATCGTTGAATAATTTACAAATGAATAAGCTCTGATGTAGTATACGAAAGTGGCAAATTACACTTTTGTGATAAATAACCCTGTTGATTTCAAATAAAGGCACAGAAAATTGAATAATTTACCTCTAATGCACATATTAATAAAGGCTACAATCGTAAATATATCAAATGTGCAACTGGACAAAAATTCACCAAATCAAATTTATTAAAATGCTGCAAAGTGTGAACCACACTAATAAAAATGTGGCAGTCACAATTTAATACGTCTCCGAACAATTCCCTATTATATAATAAACGTGGTTGGATGATTTCGCATTAAGAGTAACAAACTTATCCAAATTTTAACAGAGAAATGACCTCTAAAATCAGAAATGACAAACAACGCAAACGCGGGAGTTACATTACTCTACTCGTTAAATTTTTACATGCACTAGGCATGTAAAAAATAATGAATATTAGCCTTTATTTTCGAAATGCTTTTCGGATTATACTAAAAACAATAGATACAACCTATAGTGCAAATAATAGTACAAGTAGTTTGCAAATTGTTCGGCTATAATCTAATTAGTTTTTCTGTGGTGTAATACAACTTTTTGTTTTAATCGTTCTGCTGAGAATTAACACATTAAAAATCCGTAGTAAATTGGAAGATCCATTCACACACACACACACACATATATATATACCTACGTATGTGAATATATACATACATACGTATCTACGTCATTTATAACCACATATACCACAATCGAATATGATTCATGCTTATATGGATAACATTTATTTTCAAAACACCCTCCTTTCCTTGTTTTGATTAGTTTTCCTTGATTCACTCTTCCTGGTTTCTAACGTTGTACTGTCAGCGCAATATCCTGATACTTTCATTATTTTAATTAAAGTAGAAGGATATTGTATGGAAATCATTCAAATTTTTTATCTTGTATATCTTGTACATATAAGCCAAATACCAGTCACAGCTTGAGACTCATTATTAAATCTCTGAAACTGTAAAAATTATAAATTTCAAATTTAGTTCCATGATTTTTCTCGACTAAAAATATTTGGCAAGTGCGTAGAGTACTTGCTAAATATCTTTAGAAAATCAATTCATAAAGGTGAGAAAATGGGACGCGAAAATGTTATGGGAATTTCTAAATGATCAAAATCATGCCTCTAATACGAAAATTTGATACTTAGAGTAGATAGAAATAAAATACACATTTTAGCATTTTTAAAAATCGCTAACTGTAAATAATTCTCATACAAAAAAGCAAATAAGACTGAATGCAGTAATAACCCATCCAGTTTTTTTCCGGGCAAAACCTAGAAATCCGAAATATATACATATTGCGCGTGGCCAACAGTGAAAGCATATATATATATATATATATATATATATATATATATATATATATATATGAGTGTGTGTGTGTGTGTGTGTAATATTTACTACTCTAAGGTAGAAGGCGGTGTACATGTATACAAATATATTCACCAACACATTGTATATACCCGACTCTGTGATGTGCGCGTTGGTAACATCTTGTGAGTTCGCGTCACCGACGGTCTTCTGCACCTTCGGTACAGAACATTGAAAATATAAAATATATACTGCGTTTGCATCAGATTTGTGGTGATCGCATGCGTTGATTTTAATTCTCGAAAGTACTAGGAATAACTTTTTATTTACATAAAAATAATTTTAGGAATAGTAAAATACGATATAAAGTAAGAATATTTTATTTGAGGGTTATAATTTGATTATTACAATGAATTCAGCTCAAAAGAAATAATTTTAATTTTAGTCCAAGTTATTATTTAAAAATATTTCTAGAGAAATTTCTCTAGAAATATTTACGAATTTAGAACTCGTAAATATTTTCTATAAGTTATTTGCTTAGAAATTTGAATGAGACAATTGTAGCGTTTATTCTGATTTCAATTTTTGTTTGCTTAGATTTTCTCCTTTCTTCCTTAATACCCTTATTTTGAGAAATTCAGATTTATAAACTTATGGACAAATATTCCTTATGTTTTGCAATGTGGTACAGTGCAAAATAAAATAAATTATTCAGATTTTTCCTGCTAAAAATATTAAACTTTCTAATAAAATTTTATTGTAATTTTTTAAATGTCACTAACATTACCACATAAAATTGATAAGAATAAATCGCACGATAATCATCTTTTTATAAATTAAGATATTTTTAGAATATATGTAAAACCTATTTTTTTTAATTTCGATATCAAAGAAAAACAATATTTTTTAAACACTAAACATTTCTATAGAGTTTTATTTGGATTGCAAAACAAAATAGTATAAGGTTCTAACAACTTGAGTGGTAATTACTAGTTTGGTTCGACTAATAGAGATAGATAATGAAATAAGTCAAATACAGGTTAAATTCACACCCTAAATGCCCGATCTTATTTTCTTTAGAGCATAATTCAGTCAGTAGCACATACTTAATTATTAAAAATACATTGGTCTATTAACTGAACAACATCTTCCTTGGTGTCCTCAAATATCAAAGACAGTTGCAAGATTTTTACTCCTGGATACTTTGATTAAAACTATTCAAAAAGTGAAATTCCTGCTATCAAACTTTGTTTTATATTAATAGGATGTACATTATTTAACACCGCCTCCTTTTATACTAATGCCAATCTATGCCTGATTAATAGGTGAATTCAAATAGATCTTTTTCTCTACCCAAATAAATTATAAGCTTAGCTAGGAGAACTAGGTAGTTAGAGACATCTTTCCAAAATTATCTGCCGAACTTACAATAACTGATATTAAACGAAACTTATTAATTTTTGAACATTTTGGTATAGTGATTGTTTAAAATCTTAGCTGTTAGCCTCAAGTAAATAATATTAGTCGTTAATTGTTTAGCAATATAGATACCCCAAAGCATTTTCAACCATTCATTCCTATTAAAATTCGAATACAAATTTGTCGATAGCACATGATATAAATTAAGAATGTTTGTATTGTATGCAGAAAATAAATTCGCCGTATAATAAGAAATAAGAACCTAAATGAATAACATTTCATGAAAACTGTTTTAAAAATAAACATGGAATTCAATGGAACTCCCATTTGGGCACACAGAACTTGTTGGACACACAGAACCGAAAACTATTTATAGCAATTAGGAAAGGAAACTAAATGTCTGTAAAAATAATTGGCGTTTCATAATCTGTCGAATCTATTTTATAGGATTATGATATACAGTTGTTTGATAATACTAAATATTGTCCATCACGCACAATTGTCTTTGTATTTATAAAATACAAATATGAAAAAAATACACGACCAGATATTTAAGATCTTTTGCAACAGAGGCCTAAAAAATAGCAAGATTGCGAATTTTAAGTTTGTCGAGAAGATGAAGGTAAAGTCACGCAACGAGTTGACTTACGACCTTCGAAGAGTAACACTGAAAAGTTGACTACGATAAAGTCGCTTAAGGAAAGCTTTTTAACCTAAATGTGTTTCATTTATTATTATAAGGCGTGTCATGTCTTGTCGAAATTATATCGTTACTTTTATTTTTAAGCCCACTTATAAATAAATATTTGTAATTTATTTTTAATTACAATTTTAATTGTAATTGATTTTTATTACAATACTCTAAACTAAATTTTTAGGTTAGTTGTAGCAAATTAAACAGCTGTGTTTAAGATGCTGGTGATAAGTAGATTTTAACACTGAAAAATTAGAGTAGTTTACGTGAAAAAAATCATTTTTTTTACTTATGTAGAGGAGCAGACAAAGAGGCAGATACTGATTTCTTACCATAGATTTTCTGTCTTTTTTTTAGTTTTAATAAGGAATAAAGATTGAATGACTGATGAGACTATTTTAGATGACTATTAGAAACAAGTACCGAAAATACGCAATTGGTGCTAAAATTTGCTTTACAAAAAAAATATTTACGAAGTAAACTTTTGGCAGAAGTTCTACTACACTTTTTATTTTTTTTAATCTAGAGCTTTCAGTGAGTTGCATATATAAAATATTCATAAAACCCAGTTTTACATTTCTCAGAATTTCGTATCAAAATAGTTCGAACAGAACCATATTTTAAATGCAAAACCTGCCTGTTTGATTTTCCCAACAAATGTCAGACTCCATTTCCTAAACGGAATTAAACATAGACTTGAATAGATTTTACCATGTTATATTATTTACTTATTTTGCTTTTATTGCACATCCCGTTGGCGTGTGGTTTATAATCGTTAGCACACTAACCCCGTATTGATGATAAAAGCAATTATAATTCGTGTCATTTTTGCAAGGTATTAACATTCAATATAGCTTTTTGCCTTTCAAAAATGACAGGCGTCTTCGTCCATTGGTCTGTACGTATAAGGACATGCCATAGACCACAATTACTTATTAATTTTGGTGACTCTTTTTTGGATCAACTGGTCGGAATATTGAATTTCAAAAGATTTGTTAAACAGTTGAATTTGAATATGTTAAAAATATAGCTATATAATTTCGTCATAATGCTGGTAACATTTATCACCTAGTTATTGTCTCTTTTTGTAAAAGTAGTATATAAGTTCTACCAAAGCGCATGTAATTTGAAATGATGAAAACACGGGATCTCAGTAGCAAGTGCTCTATTCGTTCGTTTTTCCTGAAACGGATGATTACACGAATAAATAAGGAAATATTATATTTTAAATTTTAATAAACATAAAACTTTATTGAAAACTTGTTTTTGACAGGGGTAATGTATTGCTGGATGTGGAAACTAACGTCAATATATCTTAATTAAATATGAACAATTAAATAACTACCACTCGGAATGGTTTCTTAAATAAAACAAACAGATTTATATGTTATTTTAAACAATAAAATGGTAACATCGGATACTCGGAAATCAACATTTTTATTTACGGAAAGGGCTTGTCAAAAAATTGAAAATAAAATCGTTGTTTCGGGACTTTTTGACAAACATAAAATATTCACATATTGAACATATAAATAAAAGATTCCTCCTAAACTTTAAGTACTATTGAATTATTTATTGTAAGGTAGCGAAATTTTTAAAATTTAACATTTTATTAGGCAAATTTAAGTGTTTAATGTAGTATGCGTTAAATAGTAATTTTAATATGCGAAATATTAATTTGTTAAATTGAAATCAATTTATTTTCTTTTTTGGATTTTATAGTCTAGATAAACTAGACCTAAATAGTTGAGTAGTTTCTAAGTTATTAATTTTTTTTGTATTTTAGTTAGTTAACTTTGTTTTGCAAGCTACCTAATTTTAACGACACCTTTTATTTTATACACAGAACTATTTTTGAAGAAGACATCAATTCCATGAACAAATGATCAATGTGCAGCATTGTACCGTTAATTTAAATGTGTTATATATCTTTTTCACGTTCCTAAACATTTTTAATTTCAGTCTAGGAAATTTTAAACTTTGCGAATTTATTCCGTTATAAAAGTTTTTACTTATAACGTATACTTCATGTTACATCTTTGTACCTATGATTACCTTAACTAAATTGCACAAATAATTAATATCAAAGACGATAAGTTGATAGAAAACGAAATGAAAATTCAGCGAGTATTATAATTTACAAATATATATTACATTATTACAATAAATAATATACATAAAATAGTCTTTTTATATAATATTTGAACTGACAATTTATATAAAAAGATAGATTTAATTTTATTATTTTGGAAAAAAAGAAAAATTCCTTTTTGATCCTTGGGATAAAAAATTTAAAAGGTACTCAGGAGTAATCAATTCTCGTAATCCGACAGCGAACCGCCACGAAGTGACGTGCGTTTTTCCGCCGAGTGAAAGGGACCAGGCTTCCACAAAAACTATTGTAATAAAAAGATACTGAACATTTCTGTGAAAAGTGTAAAGTATCTCTATCAAAAGATGACTAATACGCAATTAAATACTTTTATGAAGTTAAAATAAAAGAAATGAAAGGCGCATTTCGGGTCTGCGCTGTAAATTTTCGTGAAACCATCGGAATAAAATCGCAACAAGTGTTTCGTGTTAATGAGTAATTTAATTATCAATCTGTTTAATACGATAGTTACGTAGAATAGTATAACGGGATCTATCCTTAGATGCTGTATTCCCAATTGGCCAGCTACGTAATCACTTTGCGTCGTTTCTTCGTTGTCTTTTCATTACTATCGTAGCTTTCACAGTTGCTGGGGCTGGACTTTTTATGTATGAAACATAAAGGAGTCCTTCTAATGCAAGCTTTCCTCTGATTTGTGTTTTCTTTAACCGGAGCTTATTTACGATTTGTATGAGACGGCATCTTTCATTTCTTTTACTTTTTCATTTAATACCGACTTTTACTTATATTGGAGCGAATATTTTTATTGTCTGGCCTTTGGTCGTAGCAGTGGATCGTTAGTGGGACTTTACAAGTTTGATAAAATTGATAAAATCACATGCTAAACAAATAGTGCACAAAAACACATACAGACCTGTTCTATCCATTGTGGACTCAATTATTGTTAAGGCATTGTTAGCTTTGTAATAATTAGCTTTTGAAATCAGACGATAAAATTCGACCAGTTCGATCGATAGTATCGATTTTTAATATTGATTGTTTTGTTATTTTTCAGGGAAAGTAACTCCAGTTATTATATATTGTGTATCCTGGTATATTGTGTCATCCACGTGGAAAAAGTAAGTGCATTTTGGTCATTTTAATTTAAACCGCTGCTTTATAAGTTACCAAAATGAATATTTACAAATATTTACAGGGAGTGAAAAGTGTCAAAATTCTAACAAAATTGAAAAGAATTGACGCAAATTCTAAGGAGATCAGTGAGTGATGGCGTCTTTTGCTTTAGCTTCTACAATTTAATGTAGCTGCACTTTGTCACAAAGCAGTACTGAGAAAGAGAAAATTTTGTTATATTTTCTGTCGTTTCAAAAGCCGTTAATGTCGTGCCAAGGTGAATATAGTTTTAATGGAACAAATCGCCAGTGAATTTCTTTCAGTTCATTTTTTGTTTTGAACCTTATTTTTTCAAAGGACGAAATTAAACCATTGTATGAAATATTTATAATAATCGTAATTTGTTATATATTCTTAATAAAATTGTTAATTCGGTTTACAGTTCTTTGATTTTTTGCCTCTATTTTAGAGTTTCAATGTACACATTTTACATTTGTGTTCGTTTCGGCTGTCGAGGTGCAGGTGTCATACAAATACTTTAATTTGTTTTGTTATTCTAGTTTCAAAAAGAACGGCTTTTAAGATCTTCTTCTGTTTCAGTGATTAATACCAGAGTTAAAACTTTCGAAAGAGGTAGCAATTGAACAAACGTACTGTGCTTTCATTTACAATATTTCATTCGAGCGGTTTCTTGATATACATGGAATCCACATTATCTTATTTAATAGTATTTAAAGATAACCTAATGTAATTTGTTTCAAAAGTGAACAAATTTACATTTTGTAAAAATAATACTAAAATTGGAAATTTTTGACGATAAAATTTTAATATTTTTACTTTAGTGTGACGTTAGTGTGTTTGTCAGTATATGTGTGCAAGTATTTACGTAGCTGCCTATAGGAGCGTGTACGTGCAAACATATTTTATGAAAGGTAATGTGCACATTAATAATATCAACATTTGATTGTGCTGATACTGATCCGTTGACTTGTATAAGTGTCGAAATAAGATTAAATTTAATACCAAACCAGATTAAATTTTACGACATTCCTATTTTTTAATAGAATGACGTGACTAATCAGGTCAAAAATCATGTTTTAAAAATATTCGATATTTTGTATATAGTCATCAAAACTAGCATTTTAATCGAATAAATTCCCGGAAGTTTACCTTTGGCAGTTATATTTACGCACTTTTAAAATGTAGCTTCAATTGTTATCGAACAGCAGATACGGTAACGAGTCTATTAAACTAGCTGAATAAAAAAAAATATTTAAAATATTTATCAATTCTGACAGGATTTAGTGACACGAGAAAATAATTCCTTTACAATTTAGAAGCTAGTTATTAGTTTCTTTTGTTTTTATGTACAAGCAGTTCTATTCAATGATATACTCGTACAATCTGTTACTATTCGCCATATAATACAGACGGGGTTATGGTTTATTTTAAATTTTCTATTCTTTAAATTTGTGTTTTTTAAATTTTAGTAAATTTTAGTAACTCATTCAAAACCGCTTTCATTATTTATTACACGCTGCTAATTACTGATTTTTAAATTGGTACAATCTTCCGTGACTATGTAAAAAATAGAGTATTTACTGTTTCCTTTTCGATTACTTGCTGTTTTCCCGAAGATATTTCAGTCACCGTCGCAGTTATTTTTCAGATGTTTGGTAATAAACTCTTAACAAAATTAATACGTCATGAATACAAACCTTTGTTCTTATGGTAAGTATAAACGATCACTCAGTGATGAGATTACGATATTAATAGTTCATGGTATTATGAGTTTACGATATAATGTGTTATCGTTATTTTCATGTCGGCGTTAGAATCAGTTTACCTCTCGCTGCGCTAATTGCTCTCATATACTATAATACTTTCACCATTTCTCAATTCAAAAGGACAATTTAGCCTCATATAGAAATTTGGCCATACTTTTTGGAAATAAAAATTTATTTCATTCTTTGAAATTGGAGTTTTGATTGGTATATTTTTTCTTACTTTCAAATGTTTTTTTTGTTCATACGTTTGTTTAATTTATTTATTAGTAGATAATGTCATGCAAAGCTGACAACTCACTGTAAATATATGCATAGATAATATTACAAATACATAGCATCTAAAAATGCTATGTATTTGTAATATTAGTTCTACACTGTATATGAAACTTTTTTCTTAGAAGGAAATTGACCAAAATTTAAACTGAAACGATTAAGACAAAGACAATTTTGACTTCAAAATCTATACAGATGTCCTAATGTTATTATTTTAATGGTCAGTCTTACCATGTTTGACAATTATGAGCAATGAACTTCAATAGTAGTTTTTCATTATTCGCTTTTTTTTGGTTATAGATTTCATTTTTGAACTTTACGATTATAAAAAAACGGAGCGTGGCTAAAATTTTTGAAAAGATGTTGCGTCGGCCTATTTTCATTTTATATCTTCATTTTCATAGGAGCTTATGTAATTTAAAAACGGATGTCTTTCTTAAAATAACAATAACGCATGTGCCCTAAAAAGTAGTTACTTAAATTTTTTTTTCCAAATTCTACAGTTCTTTTTAAGTTTTTTATTTTTTCCACATATCTAAGGAATGAGTTATTTGTTTGATCTAATTAGCGTTTTTTATGGCCTCATTTTTGTTTTTAATTAAATTAGGTGTGCAAAAACTCATGCATAACTGAAAAATTATAAAATTTAATACACATTCCTATTGTATCCTATTAACCAATAATAAATAAGTACCTTACAATATAAACCTCCTTGGCTTATAATAACTACAGAGTTTGGAAAATTACTACGTACAATTTCCATTCATCTAGCATATTATATATATAATTAGATATTTTTCTCAAAAGAATAGGTACCGATTTTTATAACTTTAAATATCACTACAGTATTTGTAATAATTTATAAAATGTGAGAAACATTTCAAAAATCACCTACAATATACAGTAATTATGTAATTTAATAATAAATTATCATTTTTAATTAAAAGTCTAGTTGTTCAAGTGAATATTCAGAGAAATCATACCCTGCAAATGCATAGTTAACTTTTCTCGACTCAACGTTCGTACATATTTCAAATGAAAGAATGTGTATTACGAGCTTTCAACAGCAGAAAGCTCGTGAAGGAAGTTGGCTTGCCGCCCGGGTTTCTGAATGTCTGCATTCGGCTCTGCATTTTGAAAATAAAAACCTTTTATTGTTTAAAAAACCGGTGAAATAAATTATTTAATTATTTACCTGCATGAATAATAACTTTATTCATTTAAGAAAAGTAAAATAAGTCATAGAAAATGTGTGTTCAAACAATCTACGTAGAATCAAATAAACATGTGTAATTGATTGATAACCCTTGCCTTCAAGCTAGTCTTAATGCTCAAATGTAAAGAAATTATTTTTCTGTCATACTAATTATTTACAAAATAAAAACTAAGGGATTATTCAGGTAGCAAAATCATATACATAAAAATAGGTCAAAATCAGTACATAACCGTCTGATAAATTTTACAGACATTAAAATGTAAATATTGCTGTGTATATTTATAAAATTTCGTTGATTTATATTCTCGTTAACGGTTCTGTTTCATTGATATTTTTATTATGTTAGAGCTATTTTAAAGGCAAAAACACGTGTTATCATAAGCTTTTATCAGTTTGTTAAGCTAAATTTAATGGTATTTATAGGCTAGTAAAGCACATTGCAAGAGTGGTAGTGTGTTTAAGAATAAGTAGGGTGATTGAATTTTTAGATCGGAGCTTTAGCGCGCCAATTAAGATTTTGATCGATCAGTAGGCCCAGGTTTTAACAGTTGACGTATATGGTATTATTGTACTATTCAGTACTAATTTTGGTAAATTAGTTCGGTTTACTTTAAAAATCAGCCTTTGACTACTAATGGTGATAGCTTGAGACTTACTTGGATTAACAAAAAATTCTAAAAAAATCTCATTTTGATAAGTTTTAGGTTTGGGTTTTTAATATTAGCTTGCTACTAACCCTTGCCTTAAGGCTACTTCTAGGTTACAGTGTAGGAAAATATCTTTACTTTTTTTCTAATTTCACGTTTAACTAAATTTATTGGGAATTGGGAAAAAAAAGTATATTTTGTTATCTAGAAGAAATGTTAGATGGCCCTTTTTACTCATATTTCGTAAAAGTACTCCAAAAGGTAAAAAAAATAACCACATACTTTAGAAACTTTTCGAAAATCAAACCGTAAAACTGTCAAATTGAAGTCACAAATTTGTAATGGAGTAAAGTGTTTAATTGGTTCTATCTATTTGGAAGGAATATTCTTTATTTAATATTAAGACTATTAAGCAAGTTGTTTAAAAATAAATCCTCCAAATCATAATTAGTGTGGGAGGGGTCAAAATTAGTTTGAAAAAAAATATTTAATAGCCCTGTTAACTCCAAACTTTATAAAAACACTATAATAATAAAAAATATGTCTAAGAAATTTTTGGAAGTCAAGTCCTAAGGAATGAAATAAGGTTTACAAATAACTAACATGACACAATTATTAAATCATTTTATTAGTTTTGGGGAAATAAATCTCATATCAGCAGTCACTAAAATAGATTTTTCAAAATTCAAAGTCTATAGAAGCCAAACGAGTGTTCGAAATGTCAATGGATAACCTGTTTTAGAATCACCGTCTTTATCAAGGTTGTCAAGTAGATCTATTTTGATTTAATAATCTGGGAATAAGTTAAATTTTAATGTAAGCAGACGCATAATGATGACACACTCCCACTTACGCATCCTCCTTGTGCACAGATACAAGATGGACGCAATAACACTTGAAAAAATTTAATTTGTGCAGAATCTTGGTATATGGTATTGCGTCTTGGTCTTGGTCATGTCATATTTCACCGTTGTCTCATCCAAACCTGTCAGAAAGTCAACAAATTACTAAGTTTTTTTCATTCTCACGACTTTCGTGATATCATATGTATCGTAACTTCATTTCACTCTTTATTTGGTAGTATTCTTGAAACGAATGCAGGTGTATAGTTTCAGTGTAATGCTAGTAATATCCTCACCTGGAGAAAATATTGAAAAGTTCAATAAGTTTTTATATTAAGAAATATTTGGGAATTTTAAAAATACCAATGGAGCAAATTATTTATCACAAATTATCTTTAACTAGACGTGAAAGCTTGATTAAATTAAAAGAATATTCTGTCCCAAAAAGTTAGTAAAACATTTTCAAATAATGTTAAAACAGTTAACAGCTTTTAAATTGATAGATAATAAACAAAGACCATATGACCATAACATGTCAAATGAAGAGTGGCAGTAAACAAAATTGTTTGTACTAATCAATATTTTAAATAAAATGAAAAAAAATAAAGCAAGTATATGTGGGAATAGACATACCATACATCCGTGTTTTATGCTTACCTATAGCTTTGTAATTTTAAATACAAATTAACCAAACTAAATTTATTTGAAAATTTTAATCAAAGATGAGCACTCTGCATTTTTCTGGATTTTACCACGACTAGAAAATTATAGGGAAAAATAATAAATGGAAACTCATTTTTTTTCAAAATCATATTTCGAACGCTTACTTTAATAAAATATTACTAAAATGCACTAGATGTTAATTGAGATTTTCATCTGAATTGTTTTCATAATTTTATGGACATTGTTTTAAAACTGTATAAAGTGTGAGGAAACTGTAAAAAGACGGATGGGCGGACGGACCCATAAAGGTGGCGAAATTATGAGAAAAGGAATATTTTGTTAATGAATTCTCTAAATGGAAAATTATGTAGTCTTACATAATTGCTATGAGCTTAGAATTCGTCTTTTAAAAGCGAAGAAATTATACAATAATTTGAAGTATCCCGTTTTATTTAATTGTTACGTAAAATTAACTTAGATGTTAACAGTTGCCCATGTTTTTGAAATAGGTAAAATTTTTCACTAGTAATCTGTAGTCTAATAAACATTCTAAATTAAGAAATAAAAGATAAATTTTAACTTTAATTCATTGATAATTGTACTATAGTATGTTCATTTAACAAGTTATTTTTGATCAGTCGAACAAAACAATTTTAGTAAAATTTACTCTAAAATCTAAAAATATATTGCCGCAATATTTACGTAAAGTATTTCTAAATTTAGCACTACCTAGAACATCTCTGACGGCAACGTATTTACTCCATTGTGTACACGGTCCCAACATCTCACTTCAATCAATTAGAGAGGTGCTGCGCCAGATACTCGACGAGTTCAAATAATAATCCGAGGCTTCGAGTGTTAATTTTTTGGACAAGACATAATTAAGTAATAATTTTTAGTATGAAATTTGTGAGGTAAGAGTCTCGTTGCTTCGCAAATTACATGTAACCAAAATCAATTTCCGACTATCACATTAAACATAATTTTGGTCAGTAATATGGCTGAAACTATTGGAGACTTGCTGAAATAATATGGTCTCTAGTATCTGATTTATAAGTATTTGCATGAGGTATTTGAGATACGAATTATGTGGTGACATATTGTGGAAATATGTCTACCTTGCATTATAAATCGAACTTATTAAAAATGAAAGTGTGACACATCTTTAATACTTTAATATTTAAAATATATTAAACCAAAAGTACCGCTTAATCGTTGTCGTATAATCTCTTATGTTACATACATTTCCGAATATGTATATATATATATATATATATATATATATATATATATATATATATATATATGTGTGTATATATAAGTATATATATATACATATATATATATATATATATATAAAGATATGTATGTATGTACATATATATTATTTGCATACCGATGTCGGAATTTCGAAAGAAATAAAAGTATAATTTACCCAAATCCTCAATTAAGGAAAAAGTTTTAAAAAACAAACTCAAAAATATCTATGTAACATATATTAGGAAAAAATAATGAATTTTGATTGTTCCAAATTTTGTTTTTGAAAGTTTTTTATTATAGTTTGCGGGAGCTATGAAACTAAAAACCATGAAAAAAACAGTGTTGGCAGAATTTCACTAGAACATTATGAGATTATATTTTATGGTATAATTAGATTTTATAATTTTAAAAAAATCGCGATATTTTTCATTTTAAAGAGTAGGGTACTTTTGTATCTGCATCTAATAAAAGTGAAAGGTAAGAAGTATATAGCACCCTTAACCGCTTTCGTCAATTTTGTCGTATTATAAATTTGGTATGATAATCCTTGAATTGCTATTGGAATTCCTTAAGTACGCGCCGGGATTCAGACGGAATTTGGAATGAGAAGTTACGAAGCACAACGAAAGTAAATAGTATCAAGCACCAGCAACATTTTTCGAATATATTAAAGAGATTATCAATATGAATTTGTCATTTTTAATTTCATTTTCATCTAGAGTTTTATTTTTAGCGTTTTTAAGACAAATTTTAACAAATAATTTATAATATCTTCTTTCATTACTAATGGCCAGCGCCAGGCTTTGTATATTTTGTTTAATTAAAACATCTAGTAATTAACTAAGCTCTATTTTCAGATGCCTATGATAATTAAGTTTCACTATTATCATTATTCTGTTCTGTTCTCAGTTATTCTGTTATCATAAAAATTCTGTGATCAGTGCAGCATTTGTTTATTAATGATGTTGTTTTATGTTTAGCAGCTACTAAAAATACCTTATCGCAATAAATTATGAATTATATGTTCTTTTTTTTAGATACCTTTTAACTAATAAACGTTTAACACTTCGTTTTCTTACATTATTTGTGACTTATACTTTTAGAATATAGAGTAGCCTTTTTTCTCGAAAGCCACGATTTGGTCACTTCCAAAGTAGTATATCATCAAGATATATCGCGTTACCCTCTAGTCGGGATAATTAAATGAAACGTTTCATAATAAAATAGAGTTCAAACTTTGATATATTTTAATATTATTCAGTACCCGCAGTCAACAGTGCTAAAAGGTACCGGATGCCTTTTTATAGTAACTAAATTTAGTAAATTTCCTATAACTGGAGGCCTTTAGACTGCCGATAGCTGCTTTAGCACTCGACTGACAAAATCAATTTGTAGAATCATCAAAACAGTAAGCGATTTATAATGGTACATGATTAATACCGATATTATTAGACTAGCTGCGATACCCGACGTTGCCCGGGTCAAAATATATTGCACGCTTAATGGTTTAAAGATCATTTTCTTATCTTATGTATTCAGATATTTATTTCATTAAACGTACGATGTGTATAATATTTATGAAATTAATTAATTATTTAAATAATTGAATTGAAACACAGGTTAGAATTAAAAATACTTATTTCAATAAGAAATATACATTTTATTGTATATATTAAGATTTACACTTTTTACAGATTTCTCACAATACATGCTTTAATATACATAATATATTTACGTCATTTATGTACAGTTATGTTTTTTTACTTTGTAATTTTTACTCACATCACTTATTTATACACGATATTTAGAGTTTTATGTTTTGGGCTGTAAATGAAAAAATTTTGAGGTGATCCAACTCGCGAACATGCAACATACGTTCTTTTAAGTTAACACCGCAAAATTGAAATGTCTGACCCTGTGCTTTGTTGATGATCATATGTAAGCTAACTTAAAAGTGAAGGGCAATCCAGTTGATATTAAAGGTTTTCGCGTTATAAATACCGACTGCCTTTTTCCTTTACCAGTCATTATATCGACTTCAATGATGTGATTCTATAATTGCTTGATACAGAGTCTTGTACCATTACACAGTTTCGGTGAATTTAAATTCCGCAGTAAGATAATTGGTGAGCCTACTTTTAATTTGAGACAATGTAATTGCAGTCCCCAAACAATCAGTAAATTTAAAAACTCGGTAGATTTAGTCGTAGTCGTCGTAGTAGCCAGGATATCGTCGTTCATACTTTCTTGATATTTCAGCCATTGTCAATTTTTATTTGGTGTATCACATGTAGATATAATTGAAAACAGTTCACGAATTTGATTTGCTCTTGCCACTTGCACTGCTTCGTTCATTGGTAACTCCCAGAGATTGTCATTTTCTAATAGACCTAATCGTTGACATGTGTCTCGATATGTTTCACAAATACAATTATCGATAGCTTTTAAGTCTTCCAAACATGTTGGGTTACGTATACAGTGAAACAATAGACGCAAATAGAAACATTCAGCATTTTTTGGATGCACCGTATAGACTTGCCCTATCGAATTACTTTTAAATTCATCATGTCCTTGCACTGGTGTTCCTCGTTTTCGTCGGTAATTTTTTGTATTCGATGCATCCCATGTATAGTAGCTTGGTACTTCTGAGTAAAGCAAAGCCTTTGCAAAGGGTAAATTTTTCTACATTATCGACCTTTCCATTATTCATATTTCATCTCTTAAATGGATATATTCTTCCGTTGGTTACGGCGAATAAATTGTAATCTCTCCGTCTCAATTTTAGTATACATATCAACCATGAATTGCTGAAATAATTGTGGGAAATTAAGCACGTGATTTTATTCACCATTTCTAATCATAATTCGATAAGCGTAGAATGACTTGTTGGATATTGAAGTAATAACAGTCTTCACCTTGCCAGAATATTAGCGGATACTTTAGCGCGTCGTGACTGAGATGCGTTTCAGAAAATCGGTGCAGTTGATTGCTTCGACTTTGAACAATAATATCACGATAAATATCTTCATTATCGAGAATTACTACTGCAACTTCATGCACTTGAGGTGCTTTAAAATTTCGCTCATGCTTACCGATTGGTCTTTTATCAGCCCGAATGACGGTCTTATAATTGTCTAATTGTTTATAATTGTCTGTGATCAAAGTCGTATGAAAGCCAGAATTGTATCGACGTATATAGTATAGAAAATATTTTGATTCCAGTGTCGTTCCAACCGTATAAGCAAATAGTTCTTGTAGTGGTACTTGTAATGCTGATAATTTGACTTTGCCACTCAAACAATTCATATTTTGAGTTCCTCCTTTAATTTTTTTGGAATAGCATGACTTGCATACTTCGTTCATTTTTTCGACAACGGCATTCGGACGCTCATCGCATTTGTTCATAGGATCATAACTGAATGCTACAAGCATTCAATTATGATGACTCTAACTTGAAGTTGTTACGTTTTTGGCGTAAAGACGTGCTTTGTCTATTTCGTTCATTAACTCTTTGATGTTGATTAACCTATCGACGATTTCTAATCGATCGTACTCTAATTCGCAATTCTTCGTTAATGACTGCTCTTTGTTCTTCACTTTGATTCTCTCTTAATCGTTGCACTCCTTCTCGAATTCTCGTAAGTCGTTCTGTTCTTTTGTTTCATTTTTACGTGCTGCGTTTTTTCGTTGTGAATCTCCACGAAATTTTGTGAACAATTTTGTATGTTTAGGCAAGATGTCTTATGTTTAGGCAAGATATTTAAATAAAATATTATTAATAAAAAAAAAACATTCACTCTTGATTTTTAGAAAGATTTCTCCTTGATCTTCTCTTGACTGCTACTGAGAAAACACTGCGAGGGAAACACGACAAGCTCAACCTTATGTACCATCGACGATCGAAATTTCTGGATCCATAATAATTTCTGATTCCAGAATATTCGGACATATTTTACGATAAATTGTTGAGAATCACTTGAATTGACTAATAGATTATTCACTCTTGACTATAAGGGAGATTTATCGTTGATCTTCTCTTGAACGTTGCTGAGAAAACACTGTGACGGAAATAGGCTGAGCTCAAACTTATATGCCATCGACAATCAAAATTTCTGGTTCCAGAATATTTGGATGTATTCGGTGCTAAACTGTCGATAATCACTTTGATTCACTGGTAGAATATTCGCTCTTGACTTTTAAGAAGATTCCTCGTTGATCTGTCCCGAACGTCTTCAATTTTTTTAGAACATTCTAGAGCAGTTTAGAACGATCAGATTAAATTTCAAATGGTTCACAACATTCAATAGTAATTTAGAACTTTTTGGAACGTTTCAAATTTTTTTAGAAAATTCTAGAGCAATTTAGAATGATCAGATTTAATTTCAAGTGATACATACAATATAAAAGAATTGACTGAAATCATATAGTAGAAGACTTCAAATAAAGTTTTGTGTGTTAGATAAAACAACAACCAATAACGCCAACTGTCACATGGTTAATGATATAATATTGGATTTAATTTTATCTTCTTTCAAGATAATTTTCATTTAAAACTATTTCGTTAGTTCTTCATTGTTCAATAAATAAATAATATTACGTACATACACTTAAATCTTTTGTATTATTATTAAATCATTTTACCCTAATATGTTTTTTAATGGTCTTACATTTTTAGGATATTTGTTAAAATTTTATCTTCTGCACAATAAATACAACTTAAAATTATTTTCAGCCAACTGTTGCAAAGCCAAATGGTGGGTAAATATTAAAATATCCATTCATCAGTCCACTTGCAAAGGTTCAACGTATGAAATATTTTGAGTAAATGTAGTAACTATAAAAAACAATTCAGTCGTTTAATAATAATATAATGAAATATAACAAGAGTTTTTGCATTTAATGGTTTTGCAAGGTTCAATTTCGTTCTAATCACCCATTTTCCTACTTTGATAATGTATCCTTTCCGCTAATAGCGTGCCAAATTCTAAATAAATATTAAACGCAAAACAAAAGTTTTTTATTTAATGCTTATATAATTTCGAACTATAAATAGAGACATCCCTCTATAAAGGAAAAAGATCCAAAAGGCACATAGATGAAAAAGTATATATATTTGCAATTGACCTCACATTAGTGTCTACGTGAGTAAGCAACTCTCGACATCTCTTCCATTCGGCGAAATTTTTGAGCCATTTTTGGTAAATATATTACAAATAAAAAATAATTCAGCCATTTAATAATGAAATATAACACGACTTTTTGCATTTAATGATTTTGCATCATTCAGTTTTGATAATTTATTTCCCACCTTGGCAATGTGTTCTTTCTGCCACCACTTTATACAGTTTCATATTAAACGCGAAACAAAACGTTTTTTATTTAATGCTAATGTCATTTTGCACTAAAAATAGAGACATCCCTCTGTCAAGGAAAAATATCTTATTTAAATCTCGCGTTGAAAATCTCCACGGATATGTATTACCAAAATAGTTATACAATGAATCGTTTTAAATATTGTAAGAAATGTTTTAGTTTTAACATAATAAAAATAGTTTTCCTATTTTTTCCTCATGTCATTTACAACTATTTGGAATTTACTTTTTATATTATTTATGGGCAAAAACAAGAGGTATAAACAAGTTAATGTCTTATATGTTTTTTAAATGTAGTTTATGTTTTTGTTTGAGCCTTACGTATTAAAAGCCTGCTTTATATTTCTACATTTATTGAAATGATTAAACTGAAAACTTAGTTGTAAATGCTATTGATTTTAAGTGAATCATAATGTGTTATCAGTCAGTTATATTCCAAATAGACCAAAAAGAGAATACAGAAAAAAAACTGAATAGAAAACTCTATCCTTGTAGAGTTTCCTGTTCACTATTATTTTTCTCTTTAATTTATAACAATATTTTTATATTGTTATAATTTCACTTCAACCAGCTAATATAAATAAACAGCGTTGGGCAATGAGCCAAATACGAATGTAACGCTCGTGTCGAGAGTTTGCGGTGGCTCTTATTGTGTATTTGTATTTGAGTTCCTGTTTAGAAAAATCTGTGTAATTATCCCATATGAGGCGGGAAAGAGGAACGTTGCAATCCGTAATTGGATTATTTCTTTTTGGGATAATTAAACGCTGGATGGATGGACGATGGCAGAACAGATTTGTTTGTCTATAATTAAGTACATAGCGCTTGATTTGTTAATATATATATATATATATATATATATATATATATATATATATATATATATATGTATGTATGTATGTGTGTATATATATATATATATATATATACATATATATATATATATATAAATATATATATTGGTCAAAAAATTCGTTGAATGGAAGGGAAGGCGAGAAATACGGGTTGCTTACTCACGTAGTCGCTAATAAGTGGTTGATTACGAGTATATTTACCAAGTTGCAGCTTGATTGTGCCATTAACTTTAATTGTGCTATCATTGGTCAAGCAACTCATTCTGGAAGAAATAATCGACTATGAAGAAAATCAAAATTCAAGCTCTCATCAAATTACTGATAAAACAAGAAAAAACACCACAATTTATATAGGATCAGATATAATCAGGTTACGGAGACTCTTGTTCTAGTGACACCATAATTTACAGATGGCATAATTTCTTCAAACAAAGCGAAGATTCGATCGAAGAGAACACACGCTCAGGACAGCCGATCGAGGCCACTTCCACGGACATGGTCAAAAACATTAAAAAATTTATATTGGAAATAACTTCGGGTGGCGAAACTTAGGTTTCATTATGAAGACCGAATCAAGCAGGAGTCCATGCAGTGGCATAAAAAAGATACTATAACCCTTAAGAATTTCAAGGTGTCGCAATCGGCCGGGAAAGTTATAGCGACGGTTTTTTGGGGACTCATTAACTTCAAAGATAAAGTTTTTATAACGGGATAGTACTATGAGGGGGAGGGGGATCTACTAGAGTAGCTTAAAGAAGTATTGAAGAAGAAAAGTCGTGGTAAATTAGTTGAAAGTGTGCTGCTTTTGCATGGCAATGCATCTATACATGACCCATGTTGCGATGGCTGTTTTTCAAAAGTGCGGTTTTCAAATATTGCAATACCTACCGATGGTGAAAAGGTTAAGTATGCAATTTGAAAGGTTAAAGTATGCAAATGATGGGATGTAGACCTAAGTATTTAATATTAATATCAACTCGATACTTTCACGCATTACTGAGGAAAGGCGTCTTGACAGACAGACAGGCATTTTATAAGGGTTACGTTTTTGCTTTTGAGGTATTGAACCATAAAATAATATAATAATAATTTAATATTCGTAACTGTTATTGACTTTTTCTTAATATCACACTAAAAATTATTTCAGTTTCCAAAATTCTATCTCAAGTGTAGCAGCCATGATCCAAACCGTTGGAAAATGTTCTTTACATCAAGGCTCGTGTGTCTTTGTAAATAACAAACATTGTCTATTCGATAATTGTTAAATCTGCGAGTTCACTTCTTACTTAGTGAGAGATAATTTTAAGATTAATCGTAACAAAAAAATGTATGAACTTTAATTTAAATTCCAGTTATAATTCAGGTCAAAATTTATACTTTTATATATAAACATTTTATCAATGATATCGGTAGCCTAATATATTTTATCTCGCTAAAAAAGAAGCGCAAAATAGTGATTACCCGGTTTTTTATATTTATTGTGTACCTCCTAAATTTGAATCTTGGGAAAACCAGAAACATGTCATGTTGAAATGCGGTAGGGATGAAAATGCTATTAATTCTGTGGAAAACATAAACTTTGTTCTGAGGAAAATAAAAACTCCCACCAGACATTAAATTATTTCGGTGATATTGCCAGAAAGTCAAGTGACAACTTTAAATAAATACATGTGATTGGTGAATGGGACGAAAAGTACTGAGAGGACTATCCAAAATGTGGTAGTTGGGTCAGATTTTCTTTACACTCAAGACCGTTGAACTAAAGATCAACTTATGATACCCAGTCCATTGACCATAAGCAAATGCATTTAATTTAAAAAAAATGCGCATAGTATTAGCAAGAATTAAAATCTAACTATATTTTAAATAGTTTCTTTATTATATTTTTGATATGGAGAAGCGAATATGAGAATCTGCATAAATACAAACCAATCTGGAAAGTATGCATTTGATATAAACTTGTCGATTATTGTTTACGCCTTTTTCTTCTTAAATGCATCTCAGTGATATTTTGACACTAAAAGGATTCTTTGAATTAAGTATTTAATGATAAGGCTTATCAATTAAAAAGTACAAAACAAATTCATAATAATATATGTTCCCACAGTTAAAAAGTATTTGACTACCTTTGATCGTTTCTCCAAAAGAAGCTTTTTAATGAAAATAAGTGTTATCACATTTAAATTAGACATCACTTTCTTCGTTCCTACCAGTTATTTCTTGACAAGATATAACGGTAAAATAATTAGTAATTAAGTAAATAATCAAATACATGTCGTGACATTTTTTTAGATAATTCATTTAGCAAAATTCCTTTGTGTTAGTCTAAACTTCAAAACGTACTAATATCTGAAAGCTGAGTGTGGAAGCCGCCCTAAGTGACGTCGCCAGAATTGAGTCATCATTTAAAATCTTTATTCTAAGAAAAAATATCAGATTCTTCCTACATATTGGATTAAAATATTTGTTATAAACTTGTAACTATACGATAAGGAAACATTATGTTTATTGAGTAACGTTCTAAACAGGTATTCTCATGACGTATATTATAAATTATTATTATGAAATTACATCTCACGGGAATTTTAATGAAGATGAGAAATTTTGTATAGTTATCAAAATTACGTATATATTTAATATCTTATTACATTATTTTATATATTTAAAAAAATAATTACACTTGGTTATATAGTTGTTTGTATCTAGAAAATATCCGAGTGTAATAGTTTTAAAACTATGCACATTTCTCATATTTCCTAAGGTTCAAATAAAAATAGAATCGATTTAATCGATTTGTTCATATCCGTCCATACGTTACAGTCTCGCAGTTTTAAATGTTTACGACCTAGGTGCAGATATGTGGTTCATGTGGATAGGCAGCAAAATATTGAATAAAATTGTAAAGTACATATTTAGTAATAAATCTAAACTTCTTACATGTTTTATGCTCCTGAAGAAAATGCCGAATAGAAGGTCATTAAAAAAGTTTTCTGAATTAAATTTAGGTTTCACTTCGCATTTTTTTACATTCCAGGCTTGTTTGGGCGAAATTAAACTTTAAAATCACGTGCGATTTTCTATCTCTGGCATTTGAAGATCTGAAAAATATTAGAAAGTTTTCTTAACCATATTCAGTGCTGTACCTCACACTCGCGCGCTTGTGCCCTGCAAAACCTGTAAAAAACCTTCAAAAGTATTGGTATTGTTCATACATTTACCGGCGATTCAATATGATGTTGAATTTACTCTATACTTTGAAAGCAATTTTTTAAGGAATATTAATTCTAAGTCACACTTATGAAATGAAACAATTGAAATGAAAAACCATTTTATAAGTATGCACCCTTTTTTAGCTTAGCGCCCTTGCTGCATTTACTCAACTTGCTACATGTCCAAATACTTATTGTTGGTATTGCTACAGGATAAAGAAATCTATTTTTACGTTTTTTTTTTAAATTTCATCCTCTTTGAAATAGTAAATAATGCTTACATTTGAAACAGTGCTTAACTTAGAAGAAAACTTATTTTCGGGGCCGTGCAGTATGCACGGATGCAGTATGCATGAATTTTAAGAAATAAAAAGCATCATTAATTTATATGAAAATACTTGAATCCTTCCTAATTTAATTTAAAATATGAAAAAGTGATTTGATCTCATTTAAAATATTAACAATATTGCTCATATATTCAGAAATTAGTACACATATCTTATATTTGAAAAGCAAATTTTGGTTATCTCCAAGAAATATAAAAATATAGACACATAGATGCAGTATCGATATACACTATTCAAGTGACTAAAATATCGATAATTGTTTTGAAGATTACATTGTGCAGCTCTATCTACTCATCGTCATTGAATACTGGACCCATAAAAATGAAATGTTTGTTTAACTTAACATTTCATTTTTACGGGTCCAAAAGAAAGTCCAATAGAAGGAAAGAAGTGATCAATAGAAGAAATTTGGAAAATATTCACAATTATATAGGACGGCATGTTCTTCAGTGAGGTCTTGTGTATGACTTTTAGTTTTACAGTATGTAATGTGACAATTAGGTATATTCTGTTCTTCAATCAAAAATAACGGAGCGTTTTTTCGCGTCATTGCAAACGGTAGGGGAAATGTGTTTATTTTAAAGCAAGCAGACCTCTTACTACTTGTGTCGCGCTCGCTTTACTCACACGCTATTTCTAGTTTAGTGTTATATATATATATATATATATATATATATATATATATATATATATGTTAAAATTATTTTATGCTAAATATTTCTATATTCTATGTAAATAATCAGCCCTTAAGCATCGTTTGAAGGGCTAATTATTTTTTTTATTTTTTTTATTTTACTTCTTGGTTGTCCATACTCCCTTATTATATTGACCCCTAATTCATTTTATAAGGTACCATTAATTGTGTATCACTAGGAGAAATATTTATTAATATTTAATATAATATAAACAACATTATTAATTATCAGTAAAAGTTATTAAAGTAATTTCGATTTAAACGAGATGCAGAACCACCGACGAGTGACCTGGAATCACAACTGGTCTGTTTTTAAGTAAAATTATTTTCAAGAAAATTTTCTATAGAGTAAAAGTAGACGGACAGACAGACCTCAAGGTGATCCCATAAGTGTTAATATTTTTTGAAATACTGGTATGAAACATTACATACACTACTAGTAGGTATAGAACTAGTATTACGTTGAATCCATACACATTTACATATAAAGTATAAACATTTGAGGATAAATAACATTACCATTTGCAAATAATTATATTACATTTCACTTTATATCGTTTACAAACTTTCAATTTGGTTGCTATATCTCTTTAATTTATTAAAGCAAGTGGATCAAAATAATTTTGTATATTAGTTCTTACTAAGTACCATTATTCTGATTTTTGATAGGCATAGCTAAGAAGGTCCGTAAATCGGGACACTGCACTGCACAAAATTTTGGAGACTCATATTTCCAATAGCAAATTTTACATAAGAAAATATTGTAATTTTCAATTGCATTTTAAAATACCTTTCCAACAATTTCATCACACGATGAAGTTTGTGAGAATACAAATTTTAATTACCAAGTTAGATATATGATGTAAGAAGTTGCATGTCAGGACCCGACGACGGACTACAGAGATATCGTAAGGAACTCCTTAACGAGTGGGAGCCCAGGGGTTCTTTGCGCAATTGGATACTGAATTTGACCTCAGTAGAAACGACTTCATAAATACTTTAGTTAACTATGATGAACAGAGTCTGTTGATCCAGCTGGAAGGTTAATCGAACACACTATTTTGGAGAATAAATTCGTCGAATTAGGGCTCGTTTCACTTAGTTTGATGAGCCTTTTGGTCACAAAAGCAGACCGTGACCGAAGTTTCGTGTACGCGTGCAGGCAGGTGGGCGGGCGTTCGCGCGTATTTGTGCGTGCGTGTAAGCTCGCGTGCGTGCCTGGGTGCCCACGTGGGTGCATACCTGTAGGTACAGAAAAGAGAATGAAGCATCGAAATGTTTTCTATTTCCAAAATCTCTAACAGTACCAGCATTTCCCAAATTTATTTATGTTCATAAACTATATTGTACTGCATAAGTTTCAACTAATTTGTTTTATTTTATCTTTTCTTCGTTTCTTATTTCATTCTTATTAGAACTTGGGTAAATGTTTTTTGTTAATATATATGTACTATTTCCAAATGATAATATCTTAAGATTTATTCTTCCTAAAAAGTTGTAACATAAAAGCTTGAAATTTAAATTCAAATAGGTATCTTGCATTGTTCGAGTTACCAGTAGATTTCCACAAATAAGTCACGTTCAAATGCATCGTAAATTTTATTAGAATAACATTTTCCACAAAATTTGTCACTTTTAGTCAAAGAAAACTAAGTGAAATTTAGATCTAAATTAGTCACAGATCAGACTATGTACATATATATATATATATATATATATATATATATATATATATATATATATATATCTATATATATATAATATATCTGTTTTTACCTAGCAATTAAGTTGTGACCACTGTGACATTAAAATGTTGACATTTTAGTCTCTTAAATTAGAAAAACAAATTATTTCCATTGTTTCGAAAAAAAAGGGCACATCGTTTTTCGTGTTTTCTAGCACATATGTTCTTAAATTTAAAGTTTAACTCAAAAAACATACATTAAAATGAATTATCAGATATACACTGTTTAATGAATATTTTTACAAATGTATATGGAAGTCCCTACTTCCCACATCTGTGCTGTCTAAAACTATCGAAATGCAGACGTGTTCAGTACTTATTCGCGGAAACAAAAGCACAAAAGAAAAACGTTATCGAAAGTGGTATTACATATCACCTGAAAGTACAACATTTAAGGGCGTTATCAATTTTTAGAGTTTTTTAAACATTTTTTCAGTCGATCTCATTTTGTTTACAAGGCAGTACTAATGGTACAGTGGTACAGGGCGGCATATAGCATTAATATCGATATAACGTTTGAAATATACAAATAATCATTTTATTGATATTTTTTAGGGTTCAAATTATTGTTTCTATTCCTGTTTTCTTAATAAAACCAAAATTAAGGACCACTGTTCTTGATAGGTGCAACGACTAAGAAAAAATGGAAAGAGTAAATAACAGAATTTTTTCGTCCATTTCGAAGAAAAGTGTTTCCAGCTTACAGCCAATTTTTTCTTGTGCTGCAATTACGCTATATATTCATTCAACCATTGCTTCGGTAAATTTGATAGCAATTTAATGTCATGCGATTGGTTCAATTTTTTCACCGCAATTTATTTTTTTGGCCTCAATTTTTTGTAGTAATATAATTGAAAATTGTAAATGAAGCATCATAAAGAGTATTTGAAGTAATATATATATATATATATATATATATATATATATATATATATATATATATATATTTATGTAAATTTTTAAATTTTTTTAAAAAATTTTGTTTTTGCGTGTTGATTGTGTTTTCGTTATAATCATCGCATATCTACTATTTAATTTTTTAAGTAATGAATTATTATATCTATTGTCGTCAGCTGCCCGCCGTGAAACTACAACTTCTTGTACTTAACCATCAACTTCTGCTTTTGAATATTTCATTTTAACTACTCGTAATATAAATGGAAGGAAAGGCGATGTTCTTAGGAACGGTAAACGACCATGAAGGTCGTCCATATTTATAAACTATGTTCTATATTTGTTGACAAACTCACTATTTTATTTTGATGCTGTTCAATTCTGATTTCCACACCATACTCACATATATTATTTTTAATTTTGCTACTAATACTACTACTACTTTAATTTAACTACATCTTCATTCCTACTATTCTAAGAGCAACAAAAGTAAAGAAAATAATTTACAGGAATATACGTATAATAAACGCTCCGAAGTATAAGTACAAGAAATATTTTAGAAGCTTTATTACAGATTATAAACTCGTGTATGACGCTCGTCTCGAACTGAGTTTCACGTCGGTGTTTTCCTAAATCTTGATTGCAAAAAATATGTATAAATCACAATTTATTTGACAAATATATTTGCATGAAGTATTAATATATTTATCATCTTATGAACTAAATTTAAAATAATTATGTAATGCTGGTAATGTTAAAATATTAATTTGTGTTTTTAAATATAAGCAGTATATCCTTTCTTCATATATGAACAATTTTACCCAATATAAAGCGTTAAATTTATATTATTTTATAATTACATTCCGCATGTATATCAAATCTATGTTTCAACATTTAAACTTTAGATGTGCAATCAATAGCTCAATTAACAATTTTTAAATTAGTTGGCTTTAAATGTTAACGAATTTAAGCAATGTCAAATTACAATAGACATATTAATAATGTCAATAATAACAAACAATAGCAAAGTCGGAATTATGGCCAAAATATTAAACCGGTTAACAGCACACACACATAAATATATATATATATATATATATATATATATATATATATATATATATATATATATATATACATGTAAATTAACACACAATTAAATGAAACTATGTGATGTAGTATTATTTCTACTTTCTTTAATTTCTTTACCACGACCTAGGTTTCGTTGTATTACAACATCTCCCCACCTGAAGATGTTGTAATACAACGAAACCTAGGTCGTGGTAAATAAATTAAAGAAAGTCGAAATAATACTACATCATGTAGTTTCATTTAATTGTGAATAATGAATTTCTACAAAATTAACGCCAAATATATTCAACACAAGATTATCCTTTGATTCACCATGCGCTGACTAGACCTGGAACCATCATATGAAATGAATAGGCTTAATCAGATTAGTGGTATAAAACTCGGGATTTATTATATCAGACCTACATTTTCTGCCATAGTACATACCCCTTTTCTTTCAACATTACCTCCTGCAACAATATTTGTATTTCATCTATAGCATGGTTCCTGCAACAATTATGACGATTATTTTCTCTTAATGATAAAATAAAATTGCATCACACAAATTTGCTACTCAATGTCAATAATAACAAACTAATAAAAAATTACAAAATTAGAGATAGTCAGAACAATTTATTAGTGGTTGAATAATAATTTCTATGACTTTTTAAAAAAAATTGCATGGATTCAAAAATATTAATATTTTTGAACTCCTATTTTGCCGACATTCATTTCATATCCCACATAATGAGCAGGATAAAAACAATTTTTGACCCTTCATTTGCCCCCTCTCTCTACAAATCAAAACAAATTATAGTTTTTATGTTTTATATCCGCGCATAATAGAAGCTATAACCATATCAAATTTTATATCAGCTTTCTAAATCAACGTTCACACGATAAATGGCTGTAAAATACAGACAGACGAACGCAGAATGACAAGTACTTTGTTTTTAAAATTTTGGTAAAATAATAAATACAATATTCAATAAAATGCAATACTGCACTTCCAATTTTTTTTTTAAAAACTTAATCTTTCATATTTCAAAAAATTATACATCTTTACGTATACAATAAAATTATAAAATGTAACTCCGTAATATGATTCTCAGTAATCTGTGATACTAGGTAAAACCAAAATATCGATTTACCTTTTCTAAAATACGAGTATGTTTAATAATTCTACATTACGCCTGTTATACAACTTTTCCAACGTTTTGTTTAGAACACGTAATAATTTTTTTTGCTCCCAATACCAAGTGTAAGAAATCTTACGCTTTCTTATTATTGTTTGAAAATATAAAAAAATAACAAATTTATGCACTAATTTACAAAGCGGTACAAAATATTATGCATTTCAAATGGATCATAGAAATATTACGTAACAGTCATTTATCGTATTTTCTATTTTATCGTAACATATAACTTAAAATTTGCACTGTGTATAAGTCGTATATGCGTTATAAATCCATGGCACAAGCTGACGAAGAGTGACCAGATTACACGTCCTCACTGTTTGCAAGCGCAAATGGTACTGAATGCAAATATGTGCGAGCGCCGGAGATAGTAATCGTTTTCATTTTCGTAGAAGCTCGTATAGAACATTCACGTGCGGAACGGAATGCCGTAAAAATTCGGCAACTTTGCCAAAGGCTTCATATTTATGTCAATGTTAAATCCATGTACGAGAATGTAGCTACATTAATTAAGAATAGACACAGTGAATTGGTAATCGATATATCTTTATAATTTTGTTCTAATATGTGATACAGCGGAGATCCTTTTTGGCAAAAGAGGTTGCTTTGAGATTTTTTTAAAGTTTGGAAAATACATAGAGCAAAGGCCCTTCTATGGTATTTTAATTAATGTCTAACTTTGGTAGCTATTGAGTATTTTGGGAAACTAAACACCCATTTTCGCCGATTTGCGAAATCCGCCCCTTAACATTGCATCCGTGTAATTATGTATTCTAGTAGTAAGTGAAAACAATGTATTAACATTTGCTTTTGTATAAAGAACTAATAATTATGTTACTTTTAATGCGTGTGTGTGTATGATTTGGCGGACGTGGGTGTTACGTTAGTTCTTCGCATGAGTAGTGGTAAACAATCTATGCGACACTTGTAGTACAAATGTTAATATTATTGTTTAATATATAAAAAGTACAACTTTCACATGAGGAAACATGTATTATGAATTTCACAATACATTATGAGATTTTAACTCATTGCCATAATTAGCTAAATATTAGATTAACTTCCAATTTTCTTCAAAAGGGGAAAAAACGAATAAGATCACTCTTATAAAATGAATGGCACATTCGTGCATCCTCTATTGGTCACCGCTGTTTCTGTCAAGTATCGCTTGAAATCGTTAATAATTAGATTTTTTGACGTAGTAAATTTTTTTTATTGATTATTATATTTTTTGAGATAGGAAAAAAGAAAAGAAAAAAATATCTCAAAATATCAGATTGATTTTAAAAAACTAGAAAGGTTTTTTCAACCATTTTGTGGCGATTTAACAGTAATTACACCTCGGATAGAGCAGTCATTGCAAAAGGCGAGTATTTTCTCGCTTTTTAATAGAATTGTTTTTAAAAAGAAAATAGAATTAGATTTTAATAACAATTTTCTAAATTTCAGAGAACAGTCGAAATCTTTATAATTTGTAAACTATTGATATAAACTTACACAAGAAAAATGGCAGGAAACTTTTTGTTGCTATTTCCGTCGTTTATTCCTAAGCTCATTTCTTTTATGATTTTTGTAATTTTGTTTATAATTATACACGAAAATTACTTTTTTTCTTAAACATAAAGGCTTCAAATATTTCTTATAGTGCTACTGTTACTGTACTGCTTAGGTAATTATATTTATTAGTCACATTTTTATAAAATCGTTTTCAAAAATACAAAAGAATAATATGAGATATGAAGGTACATTCTCGGAAAAAAATATTCAATAATAAATATAAACTTAAACCAATTAAATTACTAATACTTTTACAATATAAATTCATAAACATGCAAATTTGTTTGCAGTCAATTTCGTGACTATTAATTTAATGATGATTCAATAATTTAATCGTCCCATCCTAAATTACTTACGCCTGGTATAGGATTATTGTAGATTTTTTCAAATGTCAATGACATGTTTGTAAAAGTAATGTGTAAATTTCTAAATATTATTATCTCACAGATAATTCACAAGGTATTAACATCAAATTAGTTAAACTTATGAAATTACAATACTTTTATTATATTTCAACAGAAATATGTCCTGGTAATAAATTATTTTTCAAAAGCTACAATAGGTAAAATAAACAATATAGTTCAACAGCGGCACAAATTTATTGAACACAATTTTATTTGGATAGCCATAAAAGTTTTTAAGCATATAAACGATGAACAAATACATAAATTAACATACCGATAAGTCAATAAAAATAAATTATTTTCGTTTTAGTCAAAATAATGTTAAAAAATCTTGATGGTAGGCATTAGATATTTGATGCGTGGCTTACAATTTTCTAATATAATCATATGAGTATGAGTTTGGGTTTCCTTAGGGTTATAAATATAGTCAATATTATATTTCTGTGTAAAAAATAAAATAAAATAATTAATTTTCTTACGCACAGTTATCTTATGGCAAAAGTACGCTTATAAAAGCATGATAATGCTGTTGGTGAATTTTTAAAATTAAACCAATGTCAGCAATAAATCTTTAAAAAAGTAAATGTATCAAAACATTTAAGTTTTATGATATTAAACCTCGCAAAATATTCCCTAATACCAATTTTGCTTCCGGTTCGTAATAAGTTCTTATATTAACTTTAAATTTTTTTTCCAAATTTCTTTACAAAGATTTTAGCATATGTATTATTAAACTTTGGAGATATGAAATAAATTTTCCTTTTTAAATCTTATTTGAAAGTTGAAATCACAACAATTCTGAATAATTCGTATGAAGTATTTGTATTTATTTTTTGAGACATTGCACACTAACGGTCTCATCAGAGTAAACGAGATTTAGCGCATAGATTTAAGGTCTTTTGAGAATATTATGTGAACAAAGATTTTAAATGTATTGTCATTTTGTTCTATTTTATTGTACCGAAGTAATACTATATATCATCAATGTTTATTTTATACCTATATTATGCTATATTTCCATTTATTGTACATATATAAGCTTTTAAAATTCACATTTACATAAATAAGCAAAAAATAATTTCAACGGCTATGATCAATATGATAATGCGATATGCTTGACCATATTATTTCTCGGTTGGCTTTCTTAACAAATTAGTAACGCTTTTCAACTTTTCGTACCACACAACAAAAGCTTTGAATGATTTTCTATTTAAATTGAATTTAGTTTGATTTGATAAAAACATCTATGCATTTACCGTTAGGTATTTACTGCTTTTTTTCAAACCTTTGTATGACGTAGTATGGAAAGCGGCCAGTCTCTGCTTCCAATTTTTGCACAAATATCTTATATATCTCATAGTTTCAGTGAAGATTGTTAGTGTCGTGGAATTTCTGCATATATTTAATGAATTCGATATGATTGTGGAAGTGTGAACAAAAAATATTATTTGTGGCTGCTAGCAGTGGTCTATTCTCATTTTACTAGCGTTTTAAATACATCCTGAACAAATAGGTTTATTAAAAATAAATAAATAGGATACAACTAGTACTTTACCGAAATTGGCAAAGAAACTAAACAGTTAATGCTTATTCCACTCAAATCATTTATTGTACGGTATTATAAGTAGAAGTAGCCTTGAAGGTACTTCCAATACCGATATTAGGGTCCGCCGGAGGGTACGGAAGTTTCTTATATTAATGTATGTGTATATATTTCTATATTGCACATGATTACAGGACAATATGTATTAGGAGCCTAAGATTTAAACAAATTTTGTGCTTTTTATACTTCAGTGGATATATAGTTATTTTTGATAAAAATTTAAAATTCCCAAACGGAATATTTACCGATTATAGCAGCATTTTTCTGTTGTGATATGTGTCTTTTGATGAAACCAATCTCCAATTTCCTTGAGATGGTGGAAGATGGTAATACCTTTCCTTCTTCCATCCCAAATCATGTCACTATTGGTATTCTTATCGTTCTTCATTTAAAATAATAACATAATATTGTTATAATTTTTAAACATTTGTATTTTTTCTACACCTTTTGTTTTACATTGTAATTTCTATATTAAAGTCTGCCAAAGAATTTTTAAAAAATTATTCTTATTGCTTACTGAAAAAGATCATTACTTTAGAAATAAGCCCGACATATGTATATTAAAACGGCAAAATAAACGATTAAATTAGTAATCTAAATTCGTGATCTAAAATATTAAATTTAGTTATAGTTGACAAAAATTTAGTTATAAAATTTCTTTGAAATTCGATACGCATTAAGATATAACGACTTGATTGTTTAATAAATGTATTTCATAGTGAACGACTTTCCTGAAATTTGATATTGATTGATCATTGCGTGAATTAACTAAAAAAATAAAACATAAAACTGCAAAACAGTAATTTTACAGTCAAATGATGATATGAGTGTACTAAGTAAAAAGTTACTGTATAAACTTAAATAGTATCGCTCGGGTAATAAAAGCAATTTTTGATGAATTGAATAAACGTTTAAATGGCCAACGGAAATTTACGAGCAAACAATTAAGTTGATATAATTCCCGTTGGCGACTTGTGAGCAGGCGTGCTTGCCAATGCGTGCATAAACCGCCCGCCCAATCGACCGAACATCCACCTGTTCAATTATTGAACATAACTCGTGAATTAACCGTTTAATATAATATCGTTATTTTTATCGCAATAAAGATCCAAGGTCGGTTTTTTTTCAAGTCGAAAGGGAAATTTTGTTATTTTATTTATTTTAAAGATATTAGAAAATTTATCTAAATAGACTTGTGATGTATTAGCATCTTTAGATTATGAAAAAATATCTTTGTGAAAATCGTTGGACATGCGTCTACAATATATGTTCGAGAGTAATTTGATAGCATATGAAATAATAAGAAATAAAACTGATACAAGGGAAAGTAATCAGAAATTTACAATGAAAATATGATTTTCCAAAAAAAAGGAATAAATGTAACTTTCAATACTCAGTTCAAATTTACTATCAACAAATTGGTATAGAAAAGTTGGCCTGAAAAGTTTTCGGTCTGGACCAAAATCTAATCAAACAATTTAAGTTCTTGACCAATTTTTTTCTGAATTCTTCACATTTATTTCAATGATCTTTTTAGGAATATATATCATCCTCATAGGCAGCTTCTCCGTACTCTTTAAAAACTTTTCGGACGATGTTATTAACTTTGATATTTATTGAAAGTTTCATCCTAGTATTTTTTTTCACAAGGCTGATCAATATTTTAGTATTCAAAATAAAATTTCTTTCAGCAAAGTAGCCGCAATGACAAAAGATATGATTGGATGTGTCATCTTGGCGAAAGCAGATTTTTTTGCCATTCGTTGACGATTATGTGGAACTTTTCATTTATTCGATTTATTAACTTTTCTTTCTATATACCAATGAGAAACTTAGGTTATTGATAACCTCAGGACATTGGAACTATCCTGTTTAAAGTCCTAAAATATGAACGTCATGAATATCTCGTGGGTGATATTATTTTCGTCTTCGGCTTAACTCTTTAGTAAAATATATGAGGTATTTTTACTAAAAATATGTTATACTCATTCAGTTACTATACGTATAGACTACCTAATTTCACAATGTTTTATTTGCCAATCATTCGATATGGTACATTTATTCCCTATTGTCCTATGTGGTTGATCTAGAGCAATGGTCACTTTGATGACCACTGTACCCACTCTACATTTCTACCGTATTAAAATAAAAGTGTAAACTTCTTAAAAATTGCATGCATATTCCCTTTTTTATACTGTCCAGAATTCATTCAAAATTTGATTGTTATTATGTCTTGATTATTGTTATGAATAACTTTATATAACAAACATTTACGCAGGTCTAAAAAATATATAAGTATTAATAAAAATAAATTTACTATTATGCTGTAATTGTTAGTGAGTTTGTCCGGGAGTTAATATTTTTGTGTGATGTTAGATTTACTTTTCGAGTGATGTTAGATTTGATCTTAATACTTTGTAATATTTCAAAATCTAGGAAGAAGAATTTTTCTGTTTTTTTTTGTTCGTGTATAGAAGTTAATCTTCATAATTACTGAACTTATTATGATCATACTTTTACTTATGTACATCGTGATTATTTAGCATGATTTTAGCCACCAGGTAAAGTGTTGAACGAATCTCAGAAACAAGAGTTGTCAAGAATGCGGGACTTGCTATTAACGGTAAGCAAGTTTTTAGTTTTTAGATTTTGTTTTACAATGCTATATACAAAGCTTAAAAAATCATATAATTAATTTGATAAATTTTTTAATGTTATGAAAACTTTAATGAACAAAAACGAAAGAAATTAATTCCAGGAATCGAACCCATCACTTCCGGATTTAGATTTCAATATTTTGGCGCTACGTCAATAATTCACTTAAGAAAATGATGAAATAAAAATATATTTACTGCATACTTTCCACATTAACTGAACTCAAATATGATTAAAAAGAGGAAGTTTAGCGTTATTAGCTCAACTGAAAATGCCCAAGTAATATGAATACATAATTACGTGAAACATCCTCATAAACGTTTTGAACATATCGCGATGTAATAATATCTTCATTACAGTTTTCCCTTCAATATGTTTTACTGGTCGTCACCGAAACTTAATTTCACATGTATTTTTATTTAGCCTATTTCTCTAATTTAAGTTGACAATGAATACTTACAAAAAAAGACGTATTTCATTAAAGTAAGCATAAAAATATTATTTAACTAAATTTGTCGGGTTTAATAAAACAAGAATGATGATACTAATCACTAATGCTATATTACATTTATACAAGGACTTTGTCTATATAGTTAATGAAAAAAATATACTCGTGCTAATAAGTCCGAGTGATCTCAAATTAACTAAATAAATAGTTCGGACTGGAAAAGGTCACGGTTTCGTTCTAAACGCTTTCCATATATTCCCTTCGATCATTTTTTTCTGCTGATCTAGTTATCATACAATTCCTACATAAATATATTCCACACTACATAAATATAACTGAAGTACCTAGATGATTCGCTTACGTGGTCATATAGTATTTTCCTTGATATCAATATTGATGTTGAGGATATTCAAAGGCAATATTTCGTTATACTCTTGATATCAAATTATGTTACATCAAGTGTGCGTGAAAAGAGAGATAAGAAAAAAAATTGTTTGTGCAGTGATTATACACTGAAGAGCATTTAACTTGGGCGTCCTGAAATTTCCGATTTTCCTGTTAAATGCTTCTGAAAAAACCCACATAATATTATAACCGCGTTAACGGAGGAATAATAAAAAGGGAAATACATATATATCCCGTATTCCAGTAGAAACCGCAAATAAATCTTGTAAATATATGCATCATGATAATCATTTCATTTATATTCTTATATTCTTAATTTCTTGAAATGTGCTATAATTTAGAGTATATATAAAAAATGGTAACTGGTTTATATTTAATTTTCATAAAATAGTTTAATAGAAAACTACAAAGTTTTAAAAAAAAATACGAAAGAACTAGACACAGTTTCAATGTTTACCAGAATTACAAATATTTGAAAATTTTTGAGATTTCATTACTCTGAATTTGATTATAAGCGCTAACAGAAAACTGACTGCAGTAAAGGTTTTAAATTATGTATATATATATATATATATATATATATATATATATATATATATTTATATTTATATATATATATATATATATATATATATATATATATATATATATATATATATATATATATATATATGATGTGCTAGCTCTGGCCTGCAGTTCAGCCCACGTCTTTTTGCTCGAAGCGGCGCAATTTATTCTTTATTCAGATATTATAACTTCTATCTGTAAGAAATATTTAACATTTGGCTGATTTAATTTTTATGTTACGTCATGTATCAACTTGTTTCATAAGACAATAGTTAATATAAAAAAAAACCGCCGAATTACATCTAAAAGGATAATTCAGGGGTTCAAAAAGCTAATATCATGACCTATGTTCATATGGAGTTTTATGTAAACATGTCCAGCCGTTTAGGCATAATTGAGCAAGAAACGTTCAAACTTTTGCGTTTATAATATTAATGGGATATTGGTATGTATAAATGTAAGATACATACATATTTTTAAAGTGCCCGCGCACACACCTAAAATTAAATGGGCCCGGCGGCGGAGGGAGCTATTGGGTTACTTGATTGGGATGTCTCAATAACTAATGGTGTTGATGTCTTGTATGTACTTTTGTAATTCTATCAAAGAAACGAAAAATCATATAGAGTTTCTGTATATTTTTATTAACCCTTAATGTAGCTAATAGGTCATAAGTGCAGAAAGTATGGATGAGTTTAGCGCTGTGTAAGTAGAGAGGCCGCTAAAGTCCTAGATTGGAAACAGAAATATGTATACCACCATTTAAATTCGAGAGTCGTAATATCACTGTCATTATATTTTGCTTCAATATCCTTTTTGAGGACATTAAATATTCAAATCATGCAACATTAAATCAATAACAAAATTATGAAACCATCTAAGTACAATGTGAAGTAGAGAAATGACACGAAGTTTTCTGCACAGATTTAAAATATGAACCTGTCGTTTTTTATAAAGACAAGATGGAGTCTTATAACAATACTCAAACATATGAGGGAAAAGACGCCGCTGAGAAAAAAATATTTGTGCGTGTATTTAAGTAGACGCGGTAGAAGTTATACTTCTTTGGTATAACACAAGAGTAACTAACTTTATTTATCACGCAAATAATTAATGGAAATAAAATAATAAAAAGAACAGGAACATGATTATAAATACGGTCGATAAAATTTTAATTCAATCACATAATTAATTTTTAAATATTTATAATGTAAATAAATACACACCAAAACTTAACCTCGCTGAGAGAAATAAACTTAAAATATTTTAAAAAGCTTACAGGCCCTATTTCTATCATGACTTTCCACAATAAATAAATGTTTGTTATTATATGCACGGCTACTAAATTTAAGTTACCAAGAAATTTTATTTAAAAGCACAAATGTAACTTAGGTTTGTAAGAATATAAAACGTGCTGTGTCTTAAATACCTCAATAACTATCGTATAGTGACTGATCATATATTCATATATATGATCAGTCACTATACCTGTCTTTAATGATAAACTTCATTCTGTAGATTTTTGTTACATCGTAAGCGCACATTGTAAAATTTGACTCTCATAATTGTTTTCATAACGCGCATAAGAAGTATACCTTATAAAAATAAAAATTCCTCACGTATCAATTGGTGAAAAATAATATAGTTTGCTGTTAACAAAATACAAGAAAATACAAAAAAAACATAAAATTTTAAAGATGCTAGTAACACTTTGGGTTATATTTTATGAATGAAAGTGAAGTAATTTAAAAATTTCCCTGAACTATTAGTCCCATTTAATAAACAAAACTTAAAAATAAATGGCAAGACTGTAGATGGAACCAACCTTGTTGACCTTTCGTTTACTGTTTCCAGTAATGACACAAATACAGTTTTGCTCCTTAATTTTCTTATCTTATAAGATCAAAGGGCGAGTAGTTACTTCAGTGTGATAAATACGCCCCATAGAATGAGTTAATTTGTGAGCTAACTGCGTGAACGTTTGTCGTAACTGTTGTCGGTAATGTTTCCCAGTGTGTAAATATTCAGTAACAGAATGCCTTGGTGTAATTTAGTGCAAAGTATTAAGTCGACTTTCTTTATTAACTTCGGAAGAATATATACCAAAAATAGTTTAAAAGCAAATATATTTTCATATTGTCTGTATTTAGTTTTATTATACTGACTATCTCAATGGAGTTATTGAAGTCCATAAATATATAAAATGTGCGTAACTTTTAGGGACTTAACCAAAATTCAAAAGCACGGGTGAAATTATTTAAACTTAACCTAAACCGCCATTCTTACCAATTTTTTTGGATATCGAACATATTGCAGAAAAGAAAATAAAAAGAGAAAAATATAAATGTTTACAAGAGGGAGTTCTGAAATTAATAATTAATGACGACTTGTTAAATTGAAAACGTTTAGACGTATTCACACTGCCACAAAATTCATTGTAAAGATTGATTTTTTATGAAAATTTAAAGTTACATCTTTCTCTAACATCTTTTTATCCCTGTATATTTTATATGTCAATGTAAAATATATTTTATATTACAATGTAAAATTTCTGTTACATTTTAATTTAGGTTTTTCTGCGTCAAACGTTTGAAAAAAACAAGACAAAATGCACAATTAATAATTGGAGTAGTATTTTTTATATATTTATTATGTTAACAATCTCTTATTATTCATTGCAAGCATTTTATATTTGACGTTAAAACTACAAATCCAATACAATTTAATAACTTGCTCAATTATAAATAAATTTTCTTTGAGAAAGATTATTTGCGTGAAAAGAAAATATTTTCCATTTCTGGTAACCATTGAAAAATTGATGATTGAAATCGTATTGACTGATATATTCATATATTCCCTTTTTCACAATTTCGTTAATGACAATAACAAATAATATAGTTATTAAAGGAAATTAACATATATATTTCACCGAGATTTGAACCCTGATAAATGGATTCAAGTCCAGAGTGCAAACTCTTACACTATAGGAACATACACTTTTCTAATGGAATTGGGTGGCGTTTTTGTCGCGTTGTGTTTATTTATTTTTAAACATTTTGAAGATAACGCAAACTACATTATATGTAAATAATTCTTGACACAAGCCGCTTTTAAATCAAACCAGTAAGTCCAACAGGCAAATTAGAGCAGCAGCAAAGATACTGTGCATGCAAACTAGATATAGAATAAGTAAATAATAACGTACTTGTCAAACAATTAGAATATTTCTTTGTACCTGGCTTGATCGTAAAAATTAATAAAAGTGCTTTAACATTATTAAAATTAATTGTTAGCGTTAATGTACTCTTTTTTAAACTGAAGATAATCTGAAAGAAGGGGTGACTAAGACAAAATGTTTTACCACCATTTTTATAATTGACTTATAAACTAAAGTTAAAAAAATAAAAATGTTATTTTTGTACATATTTTTTATGAGTCCCTTAAAGTTACAATTACCAAAAAAACACATAAAATTCTTATTGCTACTACTTATCGTCATACTGATCACTAATTAAACATTTGTGTAATACATCAAAAAATAAAAACACATACGCTTTAAATTTATTACTATTATTACTATATGCAAGGGTTTTATCACAGTACTTTGTCGTGGTATCTCCGTGTATATGTAGTACCTTGGCGGATATATTAAAACTGTAAGAAATAAAACATTCAAATGTTTAAAATGGTAATAACGGTAAACGTTACGTGACAAGGTGCCAGATACACTCATAAAGGTAGGATAATTAGTAAGAAAAGACAAAAACAAATCTAGTCCACAGTTGTTACTTCTAATTAATAAGTCTTTTTTTAGAAAGCGGCCTTTCACTACTCTATGAAATACTTTGATTGTTTAGCTACTCTAGGAAATGTTTATATATTGGTTTCACAAAAAGCAAAACCAAAATGATTTGACACACACACACACACACACACACACATATATATATATATATATATATATATATGCCTTATTATTACTAACAGGAAAGTTGGTTTGTTTGCTATATTGTGCAAACAAGGATAACTATTCTACCAAGCAAATAATCGCTATCAAATTTGACGTGCATTATAGATTATGTATTGTAACTCAAACCGTGTATTCAGTTTCGCATAGAGTTGTAACAGTTAAAGGAAATATTAAGTGATTCTACCAAAATATTATATAAATGAAACGGAAGGCACAATTATAACTTATGCGAGAAGGGGAAATATTTTTCTCTTAAGTTCATCTCTTTAGCAACATCTAGTATCAAACGTGATCACACTTGTTCCCTAATTTACAACATACTCTTAATAATTTATACCGGGGCTTTCATTTCACTATGATTAACGGGCTAGACCCTTTCTATTAATTATGGACGTAATAACCAAGTATTAGCTATCGAATGATTACACTAATATTGTAACTTATTTACAAATCATGAGCACTGAAGTATTAAAAGTGTTTTTGTAATTATCTGATATTCTCCTGGGCAACCATAAAAATATTTAATATCTAAATTTTTATAATATTCCAATTCTTAACCATATAACCGCTACGTAGCTTTATGTGTTATTACTTAAATACACACACACACACACACATATACATATATATATATATATATATATATATATATATATATATAATGTCAGGTTTGGAAAATTGTTTGCCAATAAACAGACATATTTTGTTGAAGAATGACATTTGGTTTAATTATGAATTGGATTTGTCTGTAAATTATAGTGCCTTTCAAGATTCATTAAAATTTTGTGGTTCTCGTATATGTAAATAAATAATCACACAGAAGAAACATGGAAACAAAGTATTTAAAAATTTATTGACTGAAATTTCCGCAAACTGAGGCATTTCCATTTCTCACATAATTTCAGTGTGCTGTTTCACTCCATTTGAGCCGGAGTGCGCCAGATATTTGACCGATTTAAATACGGTTTTCAGAATCAATGTGTTAAACTTTACAGTAGAAAACGCATGGGGTAGTACTTTGAAAGCGAACAATCGAAGGAAATGGCGCGCCCATACGCTACTGAAATTGCATAAAGCGCCTTCATACCAGTACGAGACGTTTAAATTATGAGTCATGTTTTGTGAAAAATGTTGGGTTGAAATTAAGTATAATCGCAATTAGTTTTTAAAATCTGGAAAAATGTGTGTAATAGTGGACAAAGAGAAGAAATACGAAACGATTTAGGAAGAATTAGAATTTGCTAAGTTTGTGACAGAATATTGGTAGGTAGACAGTTAGACGAAGGAAGGTTTTGCAATCGTTGAAAAAAAAATGTTAATTAAAAAAGTGGTAAAATAGTGTCAAACCAGGAATAAATTAGGGTTTTGTAGTAATTTTACAAAATATAGAACCGTATAAATTTTGTAATTCACAAAATATCAAACTATATGTATTTCACAAAATTCTTATTCCATGCTTATAGACATATATATTATACAGATCTACGGTAGTTCATAAAGGATTTTAATAGCCAGACAGGTGGACTTGCAATTGCAATTCGTTTTTTTAAATTATACGTTACTAAACATGTTTTCGCAATTTGTATTAATTCATCTTAAGTACACACTTGAAAGCTTACTTAGAATTTTTTATAATTCTAACAAAAGGTGTTAAAGAAAACGTGAAATTTATTTGAAATATTTAAAAAATTTAAAAGCTAAAAAACTTTTTCTCATCACCACTTCTTAACAAGGTCACTTGAAAATTAGAAAAAATTTAGCTACATATTAATTAAGATTTTTATCTGATGCATATATTAGAAATATTTCAAGTGCCTGGCTCTAAAATTGAATAAACAACGAGGGTGTGGCGGAAATATCTACATACATAATTAAATTATAAGGGTTCTGGGTTTGGCTTGGGATTGAATTCAAGTGTATAAATATGATTGTGAATGTGAAGAAAGGAATATTAAAAAAATTTGTGAGGTCAAAGCAGGCTTTTATGAATTGTAAAAAGTTTTAAAAAATTATTTAATGGAAGGAATTAATTAATCTAAGAATAATTTAAACCATGAACTTTATATACATATTTGGTAGGAGTTTTTAAAAATGATTGTAAATGAAGAAAAAGGAATATTGCAAAAGTGAGTAGAAGAAGAAAATGTGGGATGTCAAGGCAAGCTTTTGTAAACAGCAAATTAATACCAAAAGTTAATTATTGAAAGAAAGACAATAAAACAAAATTTAAATATGGACATTCAAACGGGTATACGTTAAAATCTAAGAATAATTTAAATTATGAACATAATATAGATATTTGACCGTTGTTTTTAAGTATGATTGTGAATGAAGAGAAAGGAATATTACAAAAGTGAATGGAATAAGGAAACGTGGGTTGTCAAGATTTTTGTGAATTGCAAATAATTATTCAATGTCAATTAAAGACTTAAAGATAAAATATATTATATTTTATTTTTGTGACAAGAAAGATATTTCATATGAATTTATTATTGAATATCCAGTAATATCAATTTCATGTAGATATATTTACTCTGTAACACTGGACGAGAATGTGGAATAGCAGGCTTGCTATTGGCGTAGTGTCAATGAAAAGGAAATAACTACCACAGATCGAAGATGTCTATCATATGCAAGAAAGGTAAATTAGTAAAGTTTGTTTTATAAAACGATAAAAATTTTACTACATTTTTGGATGATATTTCTGTGTATATTTTTTATTTATGATATAAATTTAACAGATATTTAAATTATTCATAAAGAACATCTAATCGCCGTCTTACAAAGATTGACGAAATTAAGGAATAGTTATTTTCAATCGCTGACTTAGCGTATAAACCAATGTCGCTGACGCAAATACGATAAAGTTATCATATTATTTAACTCTGCCTAATTCATTTATTTTAAGAATATATAATGAAAATAAAGTTTCACTGATTTCAGTAAATCAATTTCATTAAATTATATTTATATTCAATTTAATAAAACAGAATTAAATTGAGGAAACGTATTTCATACTTTAAGCGTCTACCCTCTAGCTACGGGCACATTAAACAACTCATACCTAGTCAATCTTTCGCTTGCTTCGATTGTTTGCTTTTAAATTACTGAGGTACGGACTACCGTTTTTCTTTGTTGATTGTAGTATTCGAATCTCGAGTCTACATTTGAGATCGCCAAGCACCTGACTCCATATTGGAGTAAAGTGGAAGGTCGAGTTTCTTTACATTGTTGGATGGAATACTCCAAATCTGTAGGCAATTAACGAAGTAGTTTATTAATTAATAAACACTTTGATAAATCAATTACATTTTCTAATTATGTGATTTTTTTACTCGTTCATACTAGAGTGCTTGAAACAATAGTACGTGAATTAGACAAATGATACATTTTTCCCTAACCTAATCCCTATTCTGACCATTTCCACATCCTAACCATTTTTCTCAATTACATACAAAATGTTTTTCATATAAAGCACAGGAAATAAAATATTTACAAAAATTTCTTTGTGTGTATTTTAGGTGGGCAGAATACTTATTTCAATAAAGTTTTCTCTATATATTAAAATAGGATTCTATACATTAGGTCATAAATTCGTAATTTTTTTCATTGATTAATGGAATGATTTGAAAATTTCTCGAGTATATGAATAGCGTAACGTTCGATTTTCTATTCAGTTAGTAACTTAATTGCTGTAATTTAAGACTAAATAAAATATGTAAACTTCACGAACATAATAAAGCTAACCACTGCTGAATTAACACGGCGTGTTTATTAGCAGGGAACCTAATATATTCTATCGATAATAAATAAATATAGTTAGAAAATATAACGATAAGTCAATAGGAGTGTCGAAAAGTATATAAAAATAAATTGTTCTCAATTCAGACTTCAAAATTAAACATATACATGTACCAACTAATACTAGTACGACTGGAAGATATATATTAAGTTGGCAAATAACAAGGTTATCAAACAGAATGTTCACTTCTTCATAAAGCATGAAATTGTTTTTCTGATGCGATTTACATTACTTGTTAGAGGAGTTCCATAAATTTCTGTGACAATCCAGAAGTCCCTGGAAAAAGTAACCAGTTTACTGAGTACTAATCTGATATTTTACAGAGTTGTTACACGGTGCAAAAGGTGGATGAAGTCAGCACTGTCACAAAAGTTAAGCTGCATGATTTTATAAAACTTATTCGGCATGAAAACAGAAATACAAGATCCATTGTTACTTGTCAAATAATCATGAATAATTGTTAAGTAATCATTAATCAACGAATATATTTGTCCTTAATTTTGAAGAAATTAATAATTCACAACTTAATGAATCTACGTGATGTATTATTATTTCTAAAATACATAAAAAAATATAAATAATATTACATCACCTAGTTTCATTCAATTGCGATTAATCATGAATTATTAAAATATGTTAATTTTTGCGATTAACAATGAAAAATTATGGAAACGCTTCTTTTTATTTCTAGTTTTCACGGAATATTACTTTCTTGAAATTCAAATATCACAAATTGCACGCAAAAATTTAGTTATACATTATTAAAACACTTCCGAAGTTATAAAATACAAAGAAAATAATTACACGTACTGATAGAATAAAAAATGTTTTAATTGGAATGTATATTTCACGAAAAGAAACCAAACTTATACGGAAAGATTGTAAAATATTCCAATTTAGTGTGATCACACATTGTGAATTGTCATAAATGAGAATTAGTAGATTTATTTTTTGAAATTTTAATAAAGATCTACGATTTTAGGTTAAATAAATATTATTGTTGATATTAACACTGAAAACTAAATAGTGGAAATATCTAATTACACGAGGTTTCAGTAAATACTTAAACCAAACCCGTTTTCTCAGAAACAGCTTAATGTGGAAACTTGAAAATGGGCATAGCAATAAAGTATTTTAGCTGGCATTTAAAATGAATTCTATAGATATTTTTGTGGTCAAATTATATAATCGAAAACGAAATTTCACGCATAGTGTCGGAATGTTTTCAAAAGTCTAATTGTAAAGGTCCGAAAATTTATTATATATCGTCAGGTGGCTTTTTTTTATAGAAAAAAAAATGTAACAATACCTTCGTCCTTTAATTTCCGAAATAATTTCAAAATGTTTATATGACATCATTTTATATTGACTTAGTGTTTTAGACAAATTACTTGACGATCTTCATGGTGAAATTAATACTTTGCCTGTAATGTTAACTGCACAATTTTTGAGAACGATTTTTAGCAAAACTAAATAGAAAATTAGTTTTCTTTTTCACAATGTTAATATAACACTACTTTACATTGACTTGGTTTCATAGACAAATCGCTCGACGGGTTTTTAAATCAAATTAAAAGTGTAGTGAAATAATTAATTTTCCGGTAATGTTATTTGTACTATTTTTGGGAGCAGTTTTTACCAAAACTAAAAGGTAAATAATTTAAAATTAAATTAGGTATTTATAGTTTGAATAATACATCAGATATTCATCGAATTTCGTCAACACAGCGTTTTACACAAAAACTGTCTTAGCTATTACGTGAATAATTATATTAAATTTGTTTATATTCATAACTTTTTCTTGCATTGATGAAAAACTGAAAACGATAATGGTATTCTCATACATGAAATTGAAACTTAGGAACACATTTTCAACGTCTTTCTCTATTAAAATAAAATTAAAACAAATTTTATTTTCTTATGCGTTTGGGTACTTTGTAAAACCTTATTTCTTAATGTCAACCCCAATTACTAAATAATCTATTACTTACAAAATAGTTCATTTAAACTTTACCAATTATTTTTTTCTGTTTGCGGGTAAAATTAGAGATAACTGAGCTTCCAAAAAAAAGTTTACGAAAACCGATCTCTGCATATGCTATACTCAATAGATTAAACGACTTTTCGTAGTATCTATGACGGAAAAAGGCATTGACACCTGAGCGAACGAGTTATGTAAGAATTTGGGAAATCTCCGTCTGTCGTAATTGCACACGTAATTTTCTTTAATTTACATATGCTACGTTCAAAATACAGATCTCGTGTATGCACCAAAACTTGGTGCATTACTAACTAACAACTCTCCTCACCAACGTCTGATGTACAAACATTTAAGGGAAGGAGACAATGATATTCGTAAAGATAAAATGGATAGGAACTTTTTTGATGATGAGAGTTCTCATAAATCTGACGAGTAACATATATATACACACACATATATTATACATATATATATATATATATATATATATATATATATATATATGTATATATATATATATATATATATATATATGTATATATACATATATATATATATATATATATATATACATATATATATATATATATATATATATATATATATATATTGATATTCTTTACAAAATTTCAAAATTCTCATTCATATAAAGAGTACTCTGTTGTATCACTTTATTTTGATATACATATTATTGCTTCATTCGTTCTCACACTTTTTCTCTTAAAGGATTATTATTTTGAATCTAATTTTTCTTAAATATATAATATATATAATATTATCTTTTCCTTTTCATTTTCCATGTTTTTCAAAATTTATTTATAAATTTAAATTTTAACTTAATATCTATATTCAATTTCTGCGCAGGGTTCCGTTTTCCCTTTCAAGATATGGAACACTAAAAATTTACTTTTGTAAATTCATAGAATATCGGCAAATAAAAATTGAATTGGTGGTTTCTATTTCATATTAGGTATTTAAGTGCCTTCACAATGATAATGTCAGATTTTCTATAATGGCTCTATCCTTATTGTATAAGATCTGTATATTGTTATTGAAAGGAAGGATCACTCTTACGTATTTCTTTGAGGTAAATTAAAATAATTTTTTTCCTTTTAAATCCATATCATAAACCACTCATGGTAAATAATGTAATAATAATGCTTTAAAATTTAGAAAAGTGAAACTTATCACGGTGGTAGAAGTTTGCTTCTTGGGAATTGGGGGCTGTAATAAAGTAAAAGACATACAGACAGAACAGAGAAACAGCTTATGAAGTGATCTCCATAAGGAATAGTTTAAGCAATATTGGCAGAGCAGTTTAATTAACGTACGTTTTTATAAAGTTTCGTTCATCGCAAAACGTATCCAGGCTACGACGAAAATAAATAGTTGACAGTTTAATCGATCCCGCTTACTTGGTATTATTTTATGTTCTCACTCGGTATAAAATACAGGAACCCGCCGCTCAATTCTAATTGTATTAAATTAAGCTAGTTTTTAAACAAACGAATTTCTTTAATTACATTTAATTGAAATTTAAATTTGATATCTTATCTATCGAAAATATATGATATCGAATCTTCATTTAATTAATTGGGTAAAATTTATGGAAATAAATAAAAATTTTAATTGAACTGAAAATTTACACACCAAAATCAGTTTTATATGTATAATACTCTCAAAAATAGTTTGTATCCAAGTGTGTCGCTACTGCAAAAATGAATTGTTCTCGTCTACGCAATCCCTCATTAAATTACTATCCCTGAAGTAATGGCTCATTATATTTATATCCCTGAAGTGTTTGTATCATTATATTTCACCCCTGAAGAGTTGTCTTGTTATATTTCTATCTGAAAAATTTTAGAATTTTTTTTATCTTTGTTAGAGTTGGTTATTCGTAAAATTATTTTCTATGAGTTCTTGAGTATAAAATATAACAAATACAATGAATACAATTTTTTTGCATTTCAAACTATTCTCGAAATACTTACTATCACCAAATGCTTCCATCTTTCTTTAGTTTCACCAAATATTTCCGTCTGATAAAGAACCAATTAGTCTATAAAGCAATTTCAATTCCAAGAGCTACTCATAAATATTAAAAAAAATATATAGGGCAACCAATCTTGTTTTATTCTTAATTTAATTTTTCACTTCATATATTTATGTCTACATTTTATTTGCTATACCTTGCTTTTGCTTGTTCTTTTTACTTATAATCTATTATATGTGACGCATGTAATTTACGTAATATTCCATTTTATCTCAGTGAAATTTACTCATAGTAAATCTAACCAAAACTGCCAAGTCCTTAGAAACATGTTGCATATTCTTGTTTCTAGGTGATTACTTTTAAATGTCACACTTTTGATTTAAATGTTACGATTTCATATTCTCAATTTCAATTTGAAAAAAACTTGTGTCATAATATAGCCAGTATACGCATGCAAAAATAATTTACAAAATAAAGAGATAGCATAGTAATTAAAAAAATAGTGGCATTAAAAAGGAAGTACCAGTAATTCGATTAAATAAAATTAATTTCAAACCAAGCTGCAAGTGCGTTTTAATTCCTGATTTCTCTTAACAGTAAATTTCCTTATTATGGAACACATTATAAAGCCGTGTTTATTTTTAAAATTTAATCTAAAGTTCGCGTGGCGTTTTTTAATTCCTTTGCTAAATATACAAGTGCATATATTATATTATTTTTAAATCAATTTGCACTGAAGATTGTCATTTGAAATTGTAATTTAAATGTAAATGAATACGAAGGAAATCATAAAAATCGTCTACTTGAATAATTTGTTTACGTAATAACGTTACGTATAGATGCTTGTAAAATAAAAATCTATATTATTATAATTTTAACAGAAATTGGTTGCAAATTTACCTTCACGATTTTTTAAAATTCCTTACAGTTTAAATAGTTATTTCTATAATTATTCTGTCAAGTTAGGGTTTTTCAAGCATCATAATATGAGTAAATACAAGGTAAAATAAATATTATGAAGGTTCTGATTGTGACATTTTCTAATTAAACATGCGGTTGACGCTATTATGTTTATATAAAAATAAGATAAAGTTATTCAGAATCTCAACGTCCTACCTACCGACATTCTATTCGTCACTTTATACATTTTTGTTGTCGTCATTTCCGCGTATGAGAAGGTGCATCAAACCACAGAATAGACACGATACAGAACGGACACGATCCATAGTAGCCCATATAAAAAAAGAGTAACACTTTTTCATACATGGCGAAACGCTGTCAAAGTAACTCCCCTTTCCCCTCGCCTCACTTCTCCTGACCAAAGACTTGTGTAATTATTATTAATGCCCATAGATGGCGTAATTTCTTACTTTCTGTTGATCACAGATGGCGTTATCAAAGAAACAAGTAATTTTAATCCATAAATTTATTAAAATTATAAAAATATTTCACAAAACAAATGTGAAAATAACATTACTATACAATTTAAAATATTTTAAATATCATTACTATGAGAATAAAATTCAAGAAACTTTAAATAAAATAGAAAATACAATTGTAAATAGTATCAGGCGTCTCCAGGTAGCACTCTGGAATCAACTAGGTGGTAATTGCATAAATGAAAGTGGGCAACTCCTCAACAACTGAAAACAATCAAAAACATACACAAAGCAGACATGATTATAGCGATGTCTATTAGTGGTTGGAGTATATTTTGAAACTTTTGTCAAAACTCCACGCTTGGCCAATAAATAATTATAAATAAAAAAATAATTTTTCAATTCATGTTCAAATAAAATATATGATTCTTTTGATAAAATTAGTTTTAACATTTGTTTTATTTTATTAATTTGTATACTTTCCATGTTACTTACTACGCCGCATAGGTTTCCGCAATCTTCTTAACTTCCGTCTGAGCTGCTGAATCGTCCTGTTCTGTTGACGAATCTTTCTTACAAGTCTGGACCTCTTCAGCTTTCCGCCTTTTTCGCTCTTCAACGATCCAAACCCCAAAGACGCTGCCTCTAAGTGTACGTCTTCCTTTAATTATAATAACAGTTGTATTCATGACATGTGTTATTTCAAAATTATACATGATGTTTATATGACATATTCAGTTGTGCAAGCAAAAAATGAGTGCACAAGGACATTTTGGTATTATCACTTAAATAACCTTAGACATTCTCCTACAGAAGCCCCTAAGGTCTTGCTGATAATTTCCTGTCGCAACTGTGCCTGAGCTCGTGCTTGGTTGTTCGACTGCTGCTCTGGTTTCTTCTGTTGGTGTTGGCAAATACTGGCTCGGTGTGGCATTACTATATAATAATTTCCTAGGCTGAAAAGTTTTAATGTTCTCATTAGTAAAGTGTCGTCCGAAGATTCTATGTTTACGTCTGAGGTCATTCCAAGTAACTGCCCAATTCTCCCTGCCGCACAATTTCAGCCACGCTTTTGCCCAGCAAAAAAACAAAGGTTAGGTATAATAATTTCAATCAATCCGCCTTTTCTTTTCTTTCAATTGGAAGAAAACTTACAACAAACAACGTTTGATTAAATATAAATGCTGCTCATAACATTATTTAGTAAAAAATTATATTTGGAAAACCAATTTACTACCGGCGAATACACCCAACTGTGTGTCAGAAGTAATTTCTCGGAGTTTTCTGACAAGAAAAAACTTTGTCACAAAATTGTAAGTTATGTGATAATATTTTTAAAATCCATTTTTTTTATATAAATATCGTCGATAACTAACTAAAAGGTATTTTAGTGCAAGTTTTCTTTTAAACAAAATAGTAAAAATTCGTTTTAACCAAACTTTGCAACTCTTCGAATAAAATTTTGACAAACAACTGCAACGTCGCAATTGCTTTGCCCCGTTAGTGTATAAAATTTATAATAATTTTTGAAATGTTGTATAATAAGCAATAATGGATAACACTTACCGGCTTTCATTATGATACAGGGAAAAAAATGACATTTTGTCCTTTGTCCTATGTAGGAATTACACCCCGGTACAATGCACGCCATTACAAAATAAAACAAAGATCTTAATATATAATAAAACAAAATAACAAAGATCTGAACACGTAACAAAACAATAGCTACAACACCTTTTTTACTTAATTAATATACACTCTGTAATTAGTATATATCTGTCACTCGTTTCAAGCAGACTCAGTGTTGAGCGGTTTCTGTCTGTGTTTTCTAGAGTGTTCGTAGCGTCTCTTGCATGGTGACACATAGCCGTCGCTAGAGGTCGCTGTACACATTTAAATTTGCCGCCAATTTCCTTAAGAGATGCTGTCACCAAATCAAGTACCTGCTTGACCACCCCCTGCATCAAACAAGGATGAATACTCGTAATAATACACAAATTAATATTTTAACTTTGTAACTTTTCGAACTTATTACCAGCCAAGTAAAATAGATGATATTCTGTATGATTTTGAAAGCTATAATTTACCTGTTTATTTTGTCATAGATGTCCTGCATAATTGCCTTCACTTATTTGCATATATTTGTTATTTATTTTAATGTACACTGATAAAAAATGAATATGTTGCTACAGAACACTTATTTAAAAAATATATGTTATATTAAAAAATCAGTTACTCAATAAATTGCAAATATATAACGGCATATAAATTAATTTAAAAAAATATTATTATATTCTTTTCATATAAAATATTTGACGCAAGTTGGGTGAAAATGTAAATATATGTACTTTGTATTTGCTTACTCGAATGTATGTACTTTGTATTTGCTTACTTCAAACAAAGTCACAAGCAAAAGTTAGTTTCGCTCTGGAGGCATGAAATTCAAATAACGAATTTTTTATTCTAATATATTCCTATAGCAAGGAATTGAATGAATGTCGTTTATTGAAAGAATCCTTGAATCTTTTATGAAAAACACGTTGTCAATATTAGAAACATTCTCTGAAATACAATTAACAATTTTAATAATATTGGTCTACGAAAGCTACTTAAGCAATATGTCAGAGATTATTGTGATTATAATATTTTTAACTGACGTTTTTCAGCAAATACTGAATTATATTAATTTAAGTTTATAGATTAATTATAGGGCTAAACGTAAATTTGAAATGATATAATAACAAAATAATTTTCTTCTTTAGGTCGTCCATTTATTAAAAATGAAATGTTTGTAAAGTTCTACCTTTTTTCTAAACTTGATTTTGTTAATTATTAATCTTAAGATTATTTATTTCTATGTACCTAAAAGTTTCATGAATGTAAACAAAATTGAAGTTAAAAAATATATTAAATAATATTTATTTCAAAATCAAATATTTAAGTCAGTCCTAATGAAATATATTGTTACTAATATGTTTGACATATTTTTAATTCCTTGCCAATATTGTAAAAATACATTTATGGGGGATGCTGCTAATACGAATAAATAGTTTCAAATGAAATATTTAAATAATCCATAGGACGAACATACATCTTATAATTCTTTTCGCTCAAGGTAATAATACTTCTCACTGCTTCAATATTTACATATATTCAGTTCCTACATATTAAAATGTTAATATCGGCGTCGACAACGTAAGTACTTATCGAACGTTAATAATCGTCCCATCTGCTAATCCGGCGTCGTCAACGTTAATAGTCATCTAACGTTATAATTTTGTCACCTTCTAGTTTAGTGTCATCAACGTTAATAGTCATCGAACATTAATAGTCTTCTCGCTTCCTAGTCCGGCGTCGTCAACGTTAATAGCCAGCGAACGTTATATTTGTGTCACCTTCTAGTTTAGTGTCATCAACGTTAATAGTCATCGTACATTAATAGTCGTCTCGCTTCCTAGTCCGGCGTCGTCAACGTTAATAGTCATCTAACGTTATAATTGTGTCACCTTCTAGTTTAGTGTCATCAACGTTAATAGTCATCGAACATTAATAGTCGTCTCGCTTCCTAGTCCGGCGTCGTCAACGTTAATAGCGAGCGAACGTTATTAGTTGTCTCACCTCCTACACCGATGTCGTCAATAAATATATTCATCGAACGTTAAAGGTTGTCGAACCCCCTAGTCCGGCGTCGTCAAACCTTATGCATAAGGTAAATTCAACAAAATAGCCCAAATGATAATACGTCCCTCTATTCCAGCACCTACAAGAATTAATTACGTAAGACGCCACCTACGTATTGATACGTGTGGGACAACATTTAAAAAAATGTTCCCAAGTGATTATACGTCCCAATACTCTAGTTCGTATACAAATTAATTAGAGCAGGCATTTTCCACTTGCGAATACATATAATAATAATTTCTGAACAGGGGGGGCTGTTCGTCGAACACGAAACACTCCTTGTTTGAAAAATACATTAAAATTTCTTATTCGTACTTCTGAACAAATTACTGCACCATCAAATTTTGCATTTGTTGTGAAGTATAAATTATATGTTAGAATTTTCTGAACGTCTTGTGTTTTACAAATAAGGCCTTGTTACACGCACAAATACCAATGCTTGCATACACGCATATACGAATTCAAGCATATGAATCACTAATCAAAAGTAAATAATGAACAGGACAAAGAATACAATTTGACATGGTATGGTACATGACATATGATATACTCATATTTAGTGCATTTGCTGAAATTAAAACTTTTATGAAAATAACCTTCTTTCATATAGATATATTATTAATTTATACAAATACAAAAAAAAATTATAATTCTACAACTAACATCAACAAATCTAAATTTTTGGGTGTGAAATAAACAATTTGAAGAAAATTCAAACTTTGGATTTACAAGATATTATTAATAAGTTAATAATTGATCACTGCATGATAGATCGTGATTATTATTGAAGTCTTTTTTTGGCAATGGAAATAATATTGTTATATTGGTGTGTATCTATTTTTAAACTCTATTCATATAAATTTTATTTAAGCTGAAAATGTTTATTTTAACCCCATTGAAGTCAAGATTCAAATAATGTTTAGAAAACCTGACTAATCAATATTGAACTTGTTTATCCAAAATACTGAGAAAAGTGATGACATGAAAATTGGTCTTAAGATAGATAATTCAATCCATTATTTGACTTTAAAGAGACGTTAATGTAGCCAATGGATGACCTGTTCATTAATAAATCATTATCTGTGACGAGGGTCAAAAAACAGCCAAGTTCGACTAGCGGTAAGATTGAGATCGCCAAACTTTCAAAGGTATAAGAATAAGGACATTGTTGAGATTAAGCGACTTTATACCAAATTAATGGCTTTCGTCTTTTTATTGTTAAAAAAACAGACGGTATGGGGTATTTGGTTGTACTTGTCGAATAGGTAAAGGTATTTGTGTGTACTTGTCGAATATGTATTGGGTTGGCTAATAAATTGGTAACTCGAACTTTTCTTAATAAAATATTATAAAATCAATACGTTCAACGTATTCAAATCGTCGTCAAATCTGTTGACTGGAATTGAAAAAAAAACTATAAGATCATTTTGAAAATCTTCCATATTGCCCATTTTTTTATTCTGCATATTATTCATTAGAGCTCTGAAAAAAAATTTAATTGAGTGGCAAAATACTGGATGAATAAAGTTAATATACTAGCATGACTCAACGGGTCCCCGGTAATTTTATTCTAGTTAATATAGTACGTAGTTATTGAACAGAAAATAAACTAAGTCTTGTTATTTTAATTTCTTAATTAATATTTTACTTATGGTCTTTAGTTCAAATTTGGGTAGTGAACTTCTTGTGCAAACAAGATCCTAGAACTAGGCCAAAGGCATTTGCGTGCATAGTTAATGTAAATAATCCATTTATCATTACCAGTTAATAATTATTTTAGGTAATTTAATTTGCATTTTAATTCCAATAATTGTTGACAAATAATAAGTTATTATGTAGAAGAGTACATTGGATAAAAGTGGTAATATGCACAATGGCAAATATATAGATTTCAATTAATTTTTTACGTATCGCGCTCGAAGGATTGGAGCTGTCATTAACCGACACTTTACAATTATAACCTTATAATAAAATATTACGGAACTTCGACAAACTTTACAGAAAAGTCTCGAATTCGTTAATGAAAAGTTATGAAAATACTTAAATTCAATTAGGGCAAAAACAACGATGATTATAACGATGAATAATGAAATAGATAAAAAGATATAAAAGAAACTCAAGAGTAAGCCCCAGGTTATAAACTTTTTTAATTCAAGGTAAAGATGCAAAAAGGCTATAGATAATAATCAACTAATATAAAGGATAGAACAGTCATGAAATGAAAATAAAAACATGTCCCTAAGGGTGACGTTCTGGAAGAGCTATTAGGATAAGTCGACTGAAATATATATGATATTTGCAGCGTGTTTCTGAAATGAATCACGGCACGAATAACTGGACAATAATATTAACTTACTTACCAATAAAATGTAAAAAGATTTAATTAAATTGCAGAATTTGGCTATTTTCAATATTATATTATTTGGTGAAATGTGCTGAAATCTTCCAACGGAGCTTAAAACGTGACAAAATGTTATCTATATTTTTTATTGGAATGGCAGCAACGTTAAACGTTGTATTTAATTCACGTGTATGTGGGGGTGCAAAATCCGTAACAGTAATTGAATGAGTATTTTCAAAATTGATTTACGTTCAGAAATATTGTCGAACTACAAAATTTCTAACTATTTATATTTTTATTGTTCAGTTTTTATTCTTTTAAATTATGTTTACTTACAATTTTTAAAAAAATAGCGGTACATACCTATATACGTTTTCAAACTATCTGGGAATACTGGAGTTTCTTTATGGACCTCATGGAAGAATTGCCGATCCTTGCCGAATAATAGTCGGGCAATCACCGGAACTTTTGCTTCAGAAATCAATATATTATTAACATCTCAATCAGTTATGTTCATTGACTCGATATAAAATAATCTTATGTTTATATATATTATAAAATAATTGAAGTAAACTTTGTTCAGGGACTGTTTGTCAGAAATGTCCCCCATAGTCTTTAAAAATAGTTTTCTTTCTTTTTTTAAGCACATTATGAAAAAAATATTAAAATATGTCGAACCGTTATCCAGATAGAATAAATTAATTTGTATTGTTTAAGCTCACTATATTTAAAGTATGTATGTCTGAATCGCTTTACCAAGTCTCCAAATTAAGACAATAGTACAGCAATTTTTCAAGAATATAAGACAATGTTTCATGAAATCTATTCACTTTCAAGGCTGATATTAAACTTTTGTTAATGATAAGGTCTTCTCTTACGTAGTGCGTTTATCATTAGGAGCTAACTCCTCGTCCCAAAGTTCCTGAAATCTGAAAATTTTAAGAAATGGTAACCTTAAGAATAATGTAGCTGTTTCTGTATATACTACACCACGAATCCTATTTTACATATCGTAATGATAAAATGGCTCTAAAAACACAAGATCTAAAAACACACGTCAACACGCACTTTGTATAGTCTGCCTCCGAGCAACAAACCCCATTCGACTTGTTCCATCCCCCATTCCCACCTCTGACTAATTTGTTTACCCGTGGCTACATAGTCGAGTCAAAAAGCATCACTAAGTAACGGAGTGCGCAATCAAAGAACTCTGTGACACGGCAGCGTAAAAAGACAAATATCGTCCTTGACTCGGTATATTTATAAATTCGCGAAGCCAAGACGGGCGGACCATAAACCAACGTTTTCCTATTTTCTGTCCCTGTTTGAATATTCTCATCTTTTTCTATAAATTTTTTAGTATAAATACACGCATAAATAAAACTCATTAATTTCCTTTTTAGTAGTATAATATATTGATGACCCGTGAACTTTTTACTGGGAAATTAATACTCGAGACATTTAGGCAATATATTAAAGTATTATTTTCTGTATTGTTTAAGAAAGCTTACAACCTCGTCATACATTTACATCTTCTACCTTGATTACTGTATATAAATATATCGAGTAGAAAATAAAAGTTTTTTTTTTTAAACTTTTGATCGAAGGTTAAAACTCGGTTTTCGATTTACTTTGCTTCTATATTTGTTTTAAGAACCTTGAAATATAGACACCTTTCTTCACGTTTCTAATTTTCTGTTTTAGTAAGTGAACTATTTGAATATACTTAAATACAATAGTTTGCAAAATATAAGTAAAACAAACTAAATGATCCTTTTGAGTTTCATTTCGAAAAAAAATATAAATAATCTAGTTTTGCACTCCCATAATATTATTTAAAAATAAAAAAAGAGATATGAGTCTAATCCGGATAACCGCACGCATAAAGTTATCTGGAAAGATATTCTTTTTCTTGGTATTTTGTTTGAAACTGAATTTTTGTAATCAATTGTAATACACTTCATACATTTTTACTATAAACTATTAAATAAATGTTTTCAAATAATTATATTAATTATTATTTTTGCATTACACACTACACAAAACTAAACGCATGATTAAAAGTGCGCTAATCAGTGGCGACCTGCCTATTCATTGTCAGATAAGTATTTGACTAAACTTACTGACATATCCGACCATAATTTTAAAAGCGCTTAATCTTTTCCTATGCCCATTAGCATTTGCTTTTTTGAGCATTACACAAACGTGACAGAATGCCTCAGACGTCGTTAAAAAAATTTCGCCTCAAAAACATGGATTTGTTTTAAAAAATGTGAACCTGTTTCATCCTCAAAATATGTAAGGAGTCCTCATAGCGAGACCCCTACCTCATACCGATTTTATATCAACCTCAGATTCAGACTCATTTCACTATGAACACTTATAGTTAAGTATTCTTTCCAGCTATTTTCATAAACTCCGAAAAAGCTTTTGATTCATTTTTTCGAAGAGGAAACAATCAAAAACCTCTTTTAGACTCAATCGATCCATAAACCTTTTAATTAACATAAACTTCATATTAACGACAAATCTTTAATATAAATGTCGAAAAATAAATCACAATTTATGCGATGCGAATCGAAATCGTCGTGAAGAAGTTTTAGCATATGTTAACCAAATATTAAAAATAGGTTAGGTCGTTTATATCGATATATCGGTCAGGTACTTCATATTACCATCATAATGTACGGATAATGTATGTGGATCACACTTATATCCAACTAGAAAAATATTTATGAAGAAAATTGTTTCACCGTTTCCCTAACTTGCCGTTCGATTAAAGGGTTTCGATTATGACATCTTCTACCCTACGTGGATGGGTGTATCTGGTTGTGAGATATTTTAGTTCGCTCCTGGTTATAAATTTGCCTTTTTCAAATTTTAACACTTCACTCTGTCACAATCGGGACATATTATATTAACTAGTTTGGATCTAAGCATACTTTTTCATTTATTTGGCTCTCTCATGCTCGAAGGTGTCGATTATTTTTATTCCTTCATGTCAAAGCCATTTTTAACGATTGTCCTAGGCCACGATCTATGGTGGACGTTTTTTGCACGCTTGATTAATAAACAGGGCCGATCTGGTAATATTTATACCTTTGAATAAAATGGAGAATAGGTGAATAGGTGATGTTCGTGAAAATATCAACGCTTATATATACATATTTTTTTCTTTCAATTATAGAATAAATAAATTAATTTAGATTACGTTTTTTTTAATAGGAAAAATTAGATATTTCTTTTTTAAATATCAAATTAAAATTTATTAATTTAAGATAATACAATTTTTAAGATACCAAAACATTTTAAAAATGTATAGTTATAAAAAACTTTTTCGTATATAACATATATGTTGTTTATCAGGGCAGACAATGGTTAAACGGTCCATGGTGATGCAGCTTGCTAGTCGGTAAGGAAACAAAAACTTTTATGCATTTATTAAACATTTCGCAACAAATTTCTACTTTAGCATCCTCGTTAGCAAGTTTTCCCAGTGAAGGTTTTTTAATATATTGACTGTATGTTTAAAAAATAACTGATGAATCTATCGTAATCTAGCAATAAAATAGCGCTATTTTTGTGCTGATAAAATATCTCATGAAACTGTCTTGTTCCATTCTTATTAAATGTGTTCAATCTTTTAAGGAAGAACAGTGATGCACGTAAGTCTTGAACAAGTAGAAATGTCATAAATAACTTTGTGATGTGTGATCGTCGTTATATATATATATATATATATATATATATATGTATATATATATATATACATATATATGTATATATACATATATATATATATATATATATATATATATAAATATATATATATATATATATATATATATATATATATATATATATATACATGTTATAGAGTATACACACGCATACACACGCGTACACACACGCAGACACACACACATGCGCACATATACATGTACGCGCGCACACCCACAGACACACAGAGCCACACACACACACACACGTGTGTGTGTGTGTATGCGTAGCGAAAAATGGATACGCAGTAAAAATCCCGAAACTCTCTTATTACCTTACAGAGATACGCTAATTTGAATCTTATATTTTCATTAGCCAAATATTTGTTGCATAATATATTAATTCTAAATAGACGCGAGAAACATTTTTGAGCGATAAAGTAAAGAACAATTCGTTTTAAGTACGTATTAAAGAAGAACAAGAATCATGGAAAATTAATGGAACAACCGTAACCAGAGCAATGTGACAAAATTATTAGGATATAATATTTTGTATACTTTCAATTAAAAGAAACACTTTTTTTTCCTCCAGCTTTATCATCTTGCCGCTTTCCAACCTGAAATACCACATATTTTAATTTAAAAATGACAAAATCTACATAAAATTTTAATTCAATTGTTATATTTATAAATAAACAATTATTTAATTTCGATATAAAAGAAAACGGTAATACACTGACATGACTGAATTATTGTTAACACGGATATTTGTTAGGAAGAACTACTTAAAATTACAGAAAAAATAACACATATTTATATTAAGTAACCTAATCGTTGCATTGTATTCATACTTTTCAGGTATAAACCATTATAAATACACATGATAAGTCATCTGAGATATGGGACTCATAAGGTTAGGCTATGTCAGATGTAGTATGTTTAGCATGTTTATGCAAAAATAATATTTTAATCATAACTTAAAAGATCTTGAGAATTACTAAACGTGAGAATATAATACGCAAGAATATAGGAACTGATTTTAAATTAGTTACGACGGTCATTGACACAAAAGATTTAAAAAAACAAATTCATAATATCAAGTCATCACTTTGATTAATTTTCAGCAGAAAATAAATGAAAATATGGAGAAGTGGATAAAGTGTATCGTTTGCGAAATATTACGTTTCAAATTGACAATGAGTTTTCCGTTCCTCTAATACCCCTTATGTTTTAACTACGGATTTCAAAAAATCTTGACGCTAGCGTTTTAATTAGAACATCCAAATTGTATTATTTCGTTTAACCTATATTAACATGTTTAAATAATATTGAAAAACATGTAATTCCACTTGATGTACGATATGACGTGACTGCTTTTGGTGATGAAAATGAAATGTTTTTGTAAATTTTTTTATATATTTTTGGTATTTTCAAATGGAATTTTGTTTTTATTACTCATAACCTACAGACCGTTATCTTTTAACACAGTCTCCTTAATATCTTCAGCCAGGAATGTACGGTACTTAAGTATCTAAGTATCGAGGTTATCATATATATATATATATATATATATATATATATATTCCAATTTTAATGTAGTCATGTTAACAGTAATGGCATGATTCTAACAACTTTAACTCTCTTCCACGTGGTTATCATTTAAGGAAAAAATTTGTAAACGCCTCAGGTACTTTTCTCACGAAAATATGCACATCTTAACAGAGAAAAATGAAAAATCGCGTAATAAATTTTACTACCTCCAAATACTTTTTCAATTTTGGTTCAAATATCATCATCATAACGTTCATAAATGTTAAGTCAACCACTGCCGGACAAATGGATGAACAGCTTTGTGACAACGATAAGGTTCCTTAAGGAATTTTGAGTACTTAACCAATCAATATTTATGCCACAAAAATATTTAAACGGATACTTGAAAAAACATTTTTAGAAATCTCTCTGCCACAACGTTAACCTAAAATGTCTTCAAATGGAATTACTTCCTTTTAAAATCAGCACGTTTTCAGAATACCGCTAAAATAATACTCTTTGGTTATACGCAGACTCGTTGTGATAAATAACGCGCCCACCTCAGCAACGTCGTCCACCATACACGTAGCATCACTCCACCAAGTCCCACGCGAACAACAAACATGAAATAACACTTAAAACACACTTGGACGTATTATTTGTTCCTTTCTTTATAAACTATGATCGTAAAATTTCCAGCAATAAAATGATGTCTTGTGAGTGTTTTTGGTTACCATTGTTTACGTCCTCACATTTTTCGCACAATATTCTTACGTATTAATGTTTATGTTCTATTATACTTTCTGTGCAATCAATCTTTCTCAATTGGTCAGAGGAAATAAGTGAAGACTCTAAAGTTTTAAATTCATCGGTTATAATATTCAAATATCCTATGTGTTAAAATTAAAAACTATTGAAAATACGAAAAATTCGCCGTCAAAAAGTACCAACAGTACTAGATAAAAACGCGGAAAGAATATAGACCTTCTAAACACGGATCTATAATCCGCTTAATAGAGTTACAGTTCATTTGACCGATAACTGTAGGAAATTTTCATGTGCTTGTCGGTTGAAATACTTTTTTAATTTTTTTTATTTGGCTGAGATCATAAATAGAGAAAACCATATTTTAAAATTTTTATGCTAAGGCCCATATTTTTGATCTAAAATAATAATCTATTATTTATAATCAACAAAGAGTTTAATGACATTTGAAAGACATGATTTTGTTAGTGAAAGTAGTCACACTCTCAAACCACTAAATTATATTGATTAAAAGTTTTACGATTTGGTTTTTACGTTTGATTCAATAAAGTAAAATATTTATTGTGTCCAAATAAAAACTGATTTATTCGTAGAATTTTAATAAATTGTAAGAGAACTAACTATAAATGACAATAATGAAAAAGAAAGTTTTAAGTGTCAATTTAAAATAATGGCGCAACGAATCTGTTAGTATTCAAACGTAAAATTCAACAGTTACAGATCGCTTGTCGGATTCGCTTTTTAAAAAACATTCCGCGAAAAACTAATTTGCATTTTGAAATACGCTTTATTTGAGTATTCATTTAACTTTTTAATATCAAGAGCAGACTAAAGACACGCTGAGTTATCAGTCATCGTTGTCGTTTCAAGAGAAGGTTAAATTTAGGAACGTGGATTATTTTTGTTATTTCGTGGTTTTCCTAAGATTGTGTTCATTTCTTTTATTAGCTATTACTTGTGATTTTATTTGCATTGATCATTAACCGAATTTCGTATTGTGTAGAAAGCATTTTGCAACTTTATGGCGAGAATACAATAATTCTAAGTTCTTATAATCGTATTAAAGACTGTAAAATTTGACGCTGTAACTTAATATTGCAACTTAATATTCCCGCTTAATATTCCTTTCGTATTCCCGCCAACAAACATTTATACATAACATCGTGAAAATGAATTTACAATTTCGGTCTACGTATTATTAAAACGTTGTTAAAGTCTCTGGTTTTGCGAAACTTTGTTCTGATACTTGGTGAAAAATACGAAAAATAAAGTTTTAATTTTAGCTATTGTCATATAAATTACATATTTAAATATCCTATTCCTTCCATTCCAACTTAAATGAAGAGGAATCAGAATACAAAAATATGTAATTTGTTATAAATGAGAAGTAATAAATTAATTTAAAAACTTGACAGTGCAAATCATGATATTCCCTTTTTCCTAACGCATTAACTGTGGGTTAATGATGAGGAAGTGGAGATATTAGTTATCCTTGATAACCTAAAACTGTTATTTATACTTAATTTAACAAAACAAAATAATTAGAGGGAGGAGGAGACTGGACATGTTTTATGGACATTTTTTATATTAAGAATTTAGAATTAAACTAGTTATATATTATGAATTTCACAACACTTATTGAAAAAATCCAAATCTTTTTTAATCCAAAAATTTCTTAGTTTTTGCCTCACTTTTCGTTATGTCACAAATAAGTCATCTTTGTCTATAAATCTGAAAGCGAATCATAACTTCAATTTGGCCTTACTTTAAACTCACAAATGTCAGGGTCGTTTTAATTGGCCTTGTAACATTTATAAGGAAATATTGCCAACAAAAGCTCCTGAAACTATATAAATAATATATACAGGTTAAATAGGATTTTTTGCTAATTTCTAAAATGTATCAAAAGGTTACAATACAAAATACTGTAAATATAATTAAAAAATAACGATGCCTGAATGCATCGTTATTTTAATTATGCATCGTTATTGTTTTCCTTCGATTAAAATACTTACTACGAATAGAGTAATTTATAATACTACAGAGAGGTATATTTTCTTCCTATCACTCATCAGGAAAATGCACCGTCATGACGAAGAAGCTATCTACCTAGTTACTCGGATAAGAATTTATTACCTTTGAAGTGCCTTTTAACGTTTGCCCGCAGAACAAAAAGATTCTTATTTTTTGCAGTGTAATAACATCAGCAGATCAGATGTAATCCCTTTTCGGGAAAAGTTACAATAGATTTATAAGAGTTTATTTACATGGAACATGAAATCCGGCTCAAGTTTATTAAATTGTGTACGTGAGTTTCTTAATTAATAATATAAACGTGTATTCAGTATAATGATGCTCATGTCGCACGGTGATTACATAGACTGCAAAAGTCATATAGATATTTTAAGATATTTCTATTAAACTTTTTTACAATTATAGTTAAAATTATTTTTAATCATATATATATATATATATATATATATATATATATATATATTGCATAGAATACCTTTAACCCTTTCACAGGAGCGAAAATGTCGTGACAATTATTGCTGTAGATTTTCGGTAAACGTAAGGTAAATTTCTACTAATGCTACTTTTCGCAATACTTAGTTTAGCTGCTTTGCAGTTAGAAGGAGTGAAGTATAGCACAACAAATGAGAAAGCATTACACAACACACAATTACATGGACGTAGGCTTACGGCTAAGTTAAAAGATATTAAACAGTGTGTAATATTTTTTTGCATCAACGCTTTCAGGATGGAACCGAGCGGTGTGCTGAAAATTCAATGAAACAAAATTTTCAAGAGGCAATGTGTGATATATACTATGGGAAACCGTAAAAACGCGATAGTCACATTTTTCTTTTACATTTTTTCTTTATCTCCAGAAATGCTTGTCCAATTTTAAACATAAATAATAGGTACCACCTATGATCGAATATGTACACTCTATAACATGTATATATACATGTATATATATATATATATATACGTTTATATATATATATATATATATCGGTTCCATCCTGAAAGCGTTGATGCAAAAAAATATTACACACTGTTTAATCTCTTTTAACTTAGCCGTAAGCCTACGTCCATGTAATTTTATGTTGTGTAATGCTTTCTCATTTGTTGTGCTATACTTCACTCCTTCTAACTGCAAAGCAGCTAAACTAAGTATTGCGAAAAGTAGCATTAGTAGAAATTTACCTTACGTTTACCGAAAATCTACAGCAATAATTGTCACGACATTTTCGCTCCTGTGAAAGGGTTAAAGGTATTCTATGCAATATATATATATATATATATATATATATATATATATATATATGATTAAAAATAATTTTAACTATAATTGTAAAAAAGTTTAATAGAAATATCTTAAAATATCTATATGACTTTTGCAGTCTATGTAATCACCGTGCGACATGAGCATCATTATTCTGAATACACTTTTATATTATTAATTAAGAAACTCACGTACACAATTTAATAAACTTGAGCCGGATTTCATGTTCCATGTAAATAAACTCTTATAAATCTATTGTAATTTTTCCCGAAAAGGGATTACATCTGATCTGCTGATGTTATTACACTGCAAAAAATAAGAATCTTTTTGTTCTGCGGGCAAACGTTAAAAGGCACTTCAAAGGTAATAAATTCTTATCCGAGTAACTAGGTAGATAGCTTCTTCGTCATGACGGTGCATTTTCCTGATGAGTGATAGGAAGAAAATATACCTCTCTGTAGTATTATAAATTACTCTATTCGTAGTAAGTATTTTAATCGAAGGAAAACAATAACGATGCATAATTAAAATAACGATGCATTCAGGCATCGTTATTTTTTAATTATATTTACAGTATTTTGTATTGTAACCTTTTGATACATTTTAGAAATTAGCAAAAAATCCTATTTAACCTGTATATATTATTTATATAGTTTCAGGAGCTTTTGTTGGCAATATTTCCTTATAAATGTTACAAGGCCAATTAAAACGACCCTGACATTTGTGAGTTTAAAGTAAGGCCAAATTGAAGTTATGATTCGCTTTCAGATTTATAGACAAAGATGACTTATTTGTGACATAACGAAAAGTGAGGCAAAAACTAAGAAATTTTTGGATTAAAAAAGATTTGGATTTTTTCAATAAGTGTTGTGAAATTCATAATATATAACTAGTTTAATTCTAAATTCTTAATATAAAAAATGTCCATAAAACATGTCCAGTCTCCTCCTCCCTCTAATTATTTTGTTTTGTTAAATTAAGTATAAATAACAGTTTTAGGTTATCAAGGATAACTAATATCTCCACTTCCTCATCATTAACCCACAGTTAATGCGTTAGGAAAAAGGGAATATCATGATTTGCACTGTCAAGTTTTTAAATTAATTTATTACTTCTCATTTATAACAAATTACATATTTTTGTATTCTGATTCCTCTTCATTTAAGTTGGAATGGAAGGAATAGGATATTTAAATATGTAATTTATATGACAATAGCTAAAATTAAAACTTTATTTTTCGTATTTTTCACCAAGTATCAGAACAAAGTTTCGCAAAACCAGAGACTTTAACAACGTTTTAATAATACGTAGACCGAAATTGTAAATTCATTTTCACGATGTTATGTATAAATGTTTGTTGGCGGGAATACGAAAGGAATATTAAGCGGGAATATTAAGTTGCAATATTAAGTTACAGCGTCAAATTTTACAGTCTTTAATACGATTATAAGAACTTAGAATTATTGTATTCTCGCCATAAAGTTGCAAAATGCTTTCTACTCAATACGAAATTCGGTTAATGGTCAATGCAAATAAAATCACAAGTAATAGCTAATAAAAGAAATGAACACAATCTTAGGAAAACCACGAAATAACAAAAATAATCCACGTTCCTAAATTTAACCTGCGCTTGAAACGACAACGATGACTGATAACTCAGCGTGTTTTTAGTCTGCTCTTGATGTTAAAAAGTTAAATGAGTACTCAAATAAAGCGTATTTAAAAATGCAAACTAGTTCTTCGCGGAATGTTTTTTAAGAAGCGAATCCGACAAGCGTCCTGTACTGTTGAATTTTACGTTCGAATACTGACAGATTTGTTGCGCCATTATTTTAAATTGGCACTTAAAACTTTCTTTTTCATTATTGTTATTTATAGTTCTCTTATCTTTATTAAAATGCTACGAACCAATCAGTTTTCATTTGGACACAATAAATATTTTACTTTATTAAATCAAATGTAAAACTTTTAATCAATATAATTTAGTTGTTTGAGAGTGTGACTACTTTCACTAACAAAATCATAAGTCTTTCAAATGTCATTAAACTCTTTGTTGATTATAAATAATATATTATTATTTTAGATCAAAAATATGGGCCTTAGCATAAAAATATTCAAAATATGGTTTTCTCTATTTATGATCTCAGCCAAATAAGAAAATTAAAAAAGTATTTCAACCGACAAGCACATGAAAATTTCTTACAGTTATCGGTCAACTCTATTAAGCGGATTATAGATCCGTGTTTAGAAGGTCTATATTCTTTCCGCGTTTTTATCTAGTACTGTTGGTACTTTTTGACGGCGAATTTTTAATATTTTCAATAGTTTTGAATTTTAACACATACGATATTTGAATATTATAACCGATGAATTTAAAACTTTAGAGTCTTCACTTATTTTCTCTGACCAATTGAGAAATATTTATTGCACAGAAAGTATAATAGAACATAAACATTTATACGTAAGAATATTGTGCAAAAAACGTGAGGACGTAAACAATAGTAACCAAAAACACTCACAAGACATCATTTTATTGCTGGAAATTTTACGATCATAGTTTATAAAGAAAGGAACAAATAATACGTCCAAGTGTGTTTTAAGTGTTATTTCATGTTTGTTGTTCGCGTGGGACTTGGTGGAGTGATGCTACGTGTATGGCGGACGACGTTGCTGAGGTGGGCGCGTTATTTATCACAACGAGTCTGCGTATAACCACAGAGTATTATTTTAGCGGTATTTTGAAAACGTGCTGATTTTAAAAGCAAGTAATTCCATTTGAAGACATCTTAGGTTAACGTTGAGGCAGAGAGATTTCTAAAAATGTTTTTTCAAGTATCTGTTTAAAATATTTTTGTGGCATAAATATTGATTGGTTAAGTACTCAAAATTCCTTAAGGAACCTTATCGTTGTCACAAAGCTGTTCATCCATTTGTCCGGCAGTGGTTGACTTAACATTTATGAACGTTATGATGATGATATTTGAACCAAAATTGAAAACCTATTTGGAAGTAGTAAAGTTTATTGCGCGATTTTTCATTTTTCTCTGTTGCTGCACATATTTTTGTGAGAAAAGTAGCTGAGGCGTTTACAAATTTTTTCCTTAAATGATAACCACGTGGAAGAGAGTTAAAGTTGTTAGAATCATGCCATTATTGTTAACATGACTACATTAAAATTGGAATATATATATATATATATATATATATATATTTATATATATATATATATATATATATATATATATATATATATATATATATATATTATATATATATATATATATATATATATATATATATTTATATATATATATATATATATATATATATATATATATGATAACCTCGATACTTAAGTACCTTACATTCCTGGCTGAAGATATTAAGGAGACTGGGTTAGAAGATAACGGTCTGTAGGTTATGAGTAATCAAAACAAAATTCCATTTCAAAATACCAAAAATATATAAACATTTTTACAAAAACCTTTCATTTTCATCACCAAAAGCAGTCACACCATATCGTACAATAAGTGGAATTACATGCTTTTCAATATTGTTTAAACATGTTAATGTAGATTAAACGAAATAACACAATTTAGATGTTCTAATTAAAATGCTAGTGTCAAAATTTTTTGAAATCCGCAGTTAAAGCATAAGGGTATTAGAGGAAGGAAAAACTCATTGTATGTCAATTTAAAACGTAATATTTCGCAAACGATACACTTTATCCACTTCTCCATATTTTCATTTATTTTCTGCTGAAAATTAATCAAAGTGGTGACTTGATATTATGAATATGTTTTTTTTAAATCTTTTGTATCAATGACCGTCGTAACTAATTTAAAATCAATTCCTATATTCTTGCGTATTATATTCTCACGTTTAGTAATTCTCAAGATCTTTTAAGTTATGATTAAAATATTATTTTTCCATAGTCCCATATCTCAGATGACTTATCATGTGTATTTATAATGGTTTATACCTGAAAAGTATGAATACAATGCAACGATTAGATTACTTAATATAAATATGTGTAATTTTTTCTGTAATTTTAGGTAGTTCTTCCTAACATATATCCGTATGCACACACAAAAGTCATAAAAGAATTTCATTTGAAAAAAATTAATTAAATTTATACATGTTCTGTATTAACAATAATTCAGTCAGGTCAGTGTATTACCGTTTTCTTTTATATCGAAATTAAATAATTGTTTATTTATAAATATATCAATTGAATTAAAATTTTATGTAGATTTTGTCATTTTTAAATTTAAATATTTGGTATTTCAGGTTTAAAGCGGCAAGATGATAAAGCTGGAGGAAAAAAAAGTGTTTCCTTTAACTGAAAGTATACAAAATATTATATCCTAATAATTTTGTCACATTGCTCTGGTTACGGTTGTTCCATTAATTTTCTATAATTCTTGTTCTTCTTTAATACGTACTTAAAACAAATTGTTCCTTACTTTATCGCTCAAAAATGTTTCTCGCGTCTATTTAGAATTAATATATTATGCAACAAATATTTGGCTAATGAAAATATAAGATTCATATTAGCGTATCTCTGTAAGCTAATAAGAGAGTTTCGTGATTTTTTCTGCGTATCCATTTTTCGCTACGCACACACGCACACACGTGTGTGTGTGTGTGGCTCTGTGTGTCTGTGGGTGTGCACGCGTGCATGTGTATGTGCGCATGTGTGTGTGTGTGTGTGCGTGTGTGTGCGTGTGTGTACGCGTATGTATACATGCGTGCGTGCTTATATACGCTGTGTTAACTGATGACTATATGTCGATTGAATATGTGGTTAAAATAAGAACCTGTTATCAATTATTTATGACCACGTGACGTTCGGGAAGGGTGTTTCTATAGCACATATATTTTTTGTTAAAGTGAAAATATTTGGGAACAGGGAAGTAATATTTTAATATTTGCAATTGGAGTTGAACCGAGTAGTTGATCTGTTTTTATTTGTTCAAATTCATGTACATCATTTATTTTACATTGCAAATGCCTCAGTCGAATTCGTTTATTTAATAATGATTAAATAGTAATTATAGTTAGTTAGTTATTATATATAGCATAATTGCCAAATACTTTCCTTAAAAATGAAGAAACTATTCGTTAGCTTTTTCCTTCAAAAACAATATTGACAAGTACATTACAAATACGTTGGGCAATGCATTATACGCTTGAAAGATATTATGTAAAGAGGCCAAATACGAAATATGGAATGGCGGTTAAGAAAAATATTTTTCATAATACATACATTGAATAAAGAACTTGAGGATTCATTACAAGGTAAGTGTATATTTATGCAGTTCTGGCACATTTTAAGGTCAATTATATTCAATTCAATATTTCCAAACAGAAAATTTTGTTTGGCAGTGTGAGTGACATAGCAGCCTATATGGAATTAAAGAATTATTAAAAGAAATAGAAAGAAACGTATCACAAAAGCCTGAGATGACAGATGGACGTGGTTACAACGCTGAGGTTGAAGGGACCCTGGTGGTGTTATTCGAGAGATAAAACTTAATTTCTCTCTTTCTCTTCCAGGTTCCTTTTCTTAGGGACGCGTGTCTCAAAAAGTAAAACGGAATATTTATAAGACCACTCATCTTTCTACATGTTTGTTTGTCATAGCCGATTTTCTCAGAAACCTGAGTATTCTCAAAACTAATGCAGAAATTTCAAATTCGGCATATATTTAAATTATATTTACTAGCATATTTTGCAGTACATTGGACTTTACAACATTTATCATAGGGTAGTTTATAGAGAACAAATTCATTCTTTTTTTTTTTTTGTTTGCGTATGGATATGGCTTGAAATGATTAGACGCAAGTAATTAATTTTTTTTTCTTTTACTTAAATTGAAACTAAGGTAAATGTAATCTTTTCATGCTAATTTTTGACAATTTCTATTAGTTTAAATTCTCAAAATAATGAAAATATTTACTACATTGTTTATCATCCTGGCCTTTTTAGAGTATAAGTTCTACAGAGTCTCGTAAATAAACTTGAAATATGAACTGAAGATGCGAAAATTGAAGAAAAACAAATTATTTTCGAATTACGTGCGAACAAAATCGTATGTACAGTTAGTATCAAAATAATACGTTTAAGAAAGTCGCTTTCAAACGCACAAATACTGAATAATAATCAATTTTTCCAAGTCTAACGGGAATTTTAATAAGCCAACAAAAACTTGGTGCATTAGTTAGTAATCTTTTCATGCTAATTTTTTACTTCCTAAACTACTCTAAACCTCGTAACTTAGAACGTGTGTTTAAGTTTGACTGGTTAACTTGCCCTAAACATGATTAATTATGAAGTGAGCTAAAGTATCATAATTAAAAAGTAATGTTTAGGAAAAAGGTTGTGTATGAAAAAAACTATTACAGTCGAATTACTTAATAAACAGAAGAATGTGGTAACTGTAAAATGTAAATTTTAAATAAAGTTAAAAAGACACGTGCAAAATTTGTTAAGCCCTTAACATAACTTTTTTCAGCGACATATGTTACTTGTTTGTAAATGCTTGCCGAGTGCAAATATAATAGCCATGCCACTGGTAAAGTGTAATTTTGTATTATTTTTATGAGACTATGTGATTAGTATAATTCCTCGATTAATGAAATAAATGACATTTATGGAAAAAAATTTTAAAAATCCGTTAGAGGTAAAATGGTTAAAAGTCATACCACAGACACTATCTATTATAAAGCACATTTCGCATAAGTATTTTTTGTGTTAAAGTCATTAAGCGCAAAGCCTAATAATTAATATTACCTTATTAATATTATAACATTTTTTTGATAAATTGACATTCATCATCAAAGACGTAATTTCAACTTAATAATAAATACGCGTATCTCTGGAAAAACAAAATTAAATTTGCAATATAGATTATTTTATGGCTTTGAAAGTAATCCTCAACACGTGTAAATCTTAAATCAAATTTATTTGAAAGTTAATGCAATTTTAAAAAACGTTTTTGTAGAGCTTATCGCTGGGAGGTTGGGCAGGTGAAGCGATTTCCTTGTGCCGATATGAAACTATTTTTCACTGGCTGATATGACTGTTATGAGAAAACGCTCTGGGCGAATAAAATAAACCAAAGTAAAAAAAACTGTAATTAATGTATGGAATTTTATTCTTTTTAATACTAATAGACTAAACTTGTATAGGAAATTCGTGCGAGCAGCTCATGTACCCAAACTCATTTTATATTTTATTATTTTAGCTTAAAGTAATTTTCCCTCCTACGTTTTTTTAGTGTTCCTTTTGAGATAATCGTCGAATATGTCTTATAAATATAATCACATTCTTCTTACGTAGTTAATTTTATTATTTATGAATAACAATAATATTTAGATAAATTATACGTACATGTACATAAATAATCAATAAAAAGTTAATTAGCCAACCCGACGAGTACGGGTTTTTGAAAGTTTAGTTTATGGTTTAGACGGATGTTTTATTCAAAATAATTGTAACCCGATAAACAGCTCTGGTTAATTTTTTTTTTTAATTTTTATATGTACTTCATTTCTCATATTTCTTTTGTTTAAATATCAATTTATAAATTTATTTTTCGAGAAACGGTTTGGTACACAGAATTGGTGCGCATAAACATAATTGTTAAGATAAAATAATTAGTTCGTAAAATTTTATTATTTTTTATGTTACTATTTAGTACATTGTGTTTTGATAAGAAACTTTGTAAGGCATAAATGGGTTGTATATATTTATGTCATATTTCTGAAAAAAATTTTATTGAATTTCGCGAAATGTAATTTTTTCAGAACTAAGTTACATTCGAACAACACCCTAATACTTGTAAGAACTTCCGTTTGAACTGAGAAGAACGGACCATCGTCTTTCTTCTCCAGTCATTTATTTTTGTAATAATACGATTATAAAATCAAGTATTTATAATACATTTTGTCACATATTTATGATATTTTCTCTATTACTATTTTTGTCACATATTTATGATAAAATATAATTTTAATTTGTTACAAGTTTTAACAATACTATTAAAAAACTTAAATGTTCGATTTTTGTTAGTTTATTTCCAAGATGAGCACTTACACTTTTGTGTAAGTGCTCATCTTGGAAATAAACTTGTACATAATTAAAATTGAACACATAAGTTTTTTAATAATATTGTTAAAACTTGTAACAAAATAAAATTATATTGGTTTTGAATTAAATAATTATACAACGTATTCAAAATTCAGGTCTGTAGCTTCTATATTTATGTATCCACTATAAGGGCTGATGGCCTTTGACTGTTCGTCTGAATGGATAAATACCATTGCCACAACGGGATTTCATTCTAATTTTTATATAGGGAAAATTGTTATTTTTTAGCTACGCTTATGGAATCATAGGATTTATCCATGCAACAAATAAATTTTTCAAGTTTTGGATTTTAGTAAATTTAACAGTTTATTTGAGAATAGGAAAAATAATGAATAAGAACACAATCATAATGGAGCCATTGATTTTACGTTTAAATTTTGTTGAGTGCAGGTTTCGTTATTTGAGCGAGATTTATAAAGGTATACTTAGAAATATTTGTTTATATTTTTATAATAATCCACATTTGTTTTCTACATTTATTAATTTTTACGTAACCAATTTGTTAGATGAAACAATAGCTCTTATTGAACAAAATTTGCATCGTTTGAACATAAAAATAGCAAAAAAAATTTAAATTTTTATCACGTTTTGCGTATAAATTATGATTTTTCGACATATTTAAATTAATTGATAGCACTATTTTATTTTTTACCAAGAAGTGAACTAAGTTTAGCTAGGCATGATATAAAAGAATAAAAGAAAATAATAATAAATACAACATTTCACAAAATAAAACACCGACCAGTAATTCAACATCATTTAAAATATCAAGAAATAACATTTAAACTTGCCACTTCTCAATCACGTTAGAAACAAACCGCTTTTAAATCTTTAACAAAGGCCTCAGCATGAACTTTTGATTATAATAAAACTAAGTTTCTCTTACCAAAGACAAAAGAGTAGAATAAATACTAACATGAGTCAGCATGAAAGAAGGAAAAAAACAGAGCGCAGAAGAACCATGATTAAGAGGGGGAGGACTATTTTAGTTATTTCTTGAACACATTTAGAAACGCTTTATTTCCTAGATGTCAGTATCCAGTTCAATACAAAGTTTTGCTGCTGTACAGTAAAGGATTTTTCGTAAGAAACAGATGTATGTTTAGTAAAATGTAGGGAATAATTTATAAAAATAAGCAGTAATTGAAAATCATCCACCAGTCTGGCGCCAAGAAAAGTGGTATCTTTACAAAATGCCGCATCTTGAAAACGGATATATAAAAGTCGTAATCTCGCTTACTTACTTCCATGGTTGGTGTGCTACAACTTTCAAGTCCATGTGTCTAATATTGATTCTTTCAATAATAACAGAAATGAAAATATACATCTTATACATTTTTCGTAATCAATTTTATTTACTTTGTATTAATAAATTCCATAAATACAACAATGACGAATATCAATATCGTTACAATATTAATTCGAATTTTAACCATTAACTAAGTCAGCAAACTAGAATGATTATGTGCGTTGATTTTATCTTACATGTGTGGTTTTATCGAGGCAGTCATAGCTAATGACTACTAATTGACGTTTAAAATATAAGGCAAAATCTTTTAATGTACACTTTGGTTGATATAATTAGTTTTCGCCTGTAAAATAGAAATACGGAATATAATATGACGACTCAAATGTTATCAAGAATTTATCAAATACAAAATTTAATAATACACCATCGATTTCTTCGCCGCTATCCCTGATGCTTGTATTCTGGAAGTTAAAATTATGTAGCCAGCCTGATGTAAACTAATACATAGTAGAAAACAAAATATGTCCTTCCAACGAATTCTGACCAACTATCTCACTAAGCTGGCAAAGTGGGAATAAATACGACGTTTATTCTTTTCATTCTTGGTACAGCTGCCTCTCAACTATTTTTGAAATAACACGGTATAATATATATATATATATACACACACATATATATATATATATATATATATATATATATATATATATATAAATGGTTAACTCCTATTCCTTGTTCTTATATGCGGTTAAAATAGTTTCGATTTTGAACTTAAGGATTTGCAAGTATAGTGTTGCAGATAACGATTTGTTTCGCAAGAAGCTCTGGCCTCTTCAGAAGTTATTATTAAGTTAAGGTGTATACACTTAGCACCATTTAGTGTAATAATTAAAAAAGTATACATTTTTCAATTTAAGTGTCCTTTGTATTGAAACGTAAATTTTCCATATCTTCTTTTTAATTTGTTGATTGAGATAAAACATAGTCTTTATGTAAATCTAATAGAAGATACAAATAAAAATGTTATAAAATCCTTTTAGCTATTCTTATATGATGCGCTGACAAACAAAGAAGCTCAAAAACAAACATCGCAAAAACAGTATTTTTGTGTGCTCTTCCATTTCTTATGTTACCCTAAATATTTTTTTTTTTGAAAATACCTTCAATGTGCATACACGCCAATTTCACAAACTTCATATATGTACAGCTAATAAGGTATGTAACAATGACGTTTGTACTACTTAGCAAATTACCAAATTAATTGAATTAATATTATGTATCACACATTAAAACTTTAAAGAAGTTGGTGAAAAAATTAAGCTTAAAACGATGTCTACCTTTATGAGTCTATACCCATTCTGGTTGCTTACTCAAGCATCTGCACCTTCCTCACCACTCGATACTGCACATATAGCCGCGCACATATCGCTAATGGTCGTTCATTGAAAAACTTCAATGCGTATTATAAAATATATATAGCACCCTCTATTGGTGTAGTTAGGCATGCTATGTATTTATGTAATAACTACACATCGGATAGCTATATGTGTTTTCGTCGTTGTTATGCTAATGTAATATAAATGAATTTTGTAAATATTCAATTGGCATGTCTTCTGGTTAAATGAACATATTCCGATAAAAAAAAACATTAAATATTATATCAAATCAACCCAAATGTTTTAAAGAATTCCATCTGTATTGGGTTCATAGTTTTACGTGCCGATGCCCATTCAAACAAAAAAAAAGAAACAGAGAAACAGACAAAAATTCCAAAATTAATCCTTTTTATTTTCGCATATATCTTCAATGATAAGATAGCACAATTCGCATATATCTTCAATGTTAAGATAGCACAATTCGCATATATCTTCAATGTTAAGATAGCACAATTCGCACATATCTTCAATGTTAAGATAGCACAATTCGCATATATCTTCAATGTTAAGATAGCACAATTCGCATATACCTTCAATGTTAAGATAGCACAATTCGCATATATCTTCAATGTTAGGATAGCACAATTCGCATATATCTTCAATGTTAAGATAGCACAATTCGCATATACCTTCAATGTTAAGATAGCACAATTCGCATATACCTTCAATGTTAAGATAGCACAATTCGCTTATACCTTCAATGTTAAGATAGCACAATTCGCATATATCTTCAATGTTAAGATAGCACAATTCGCATATACCTTCAATGTTAAGATAGCACAATTCGCATATATCTTCAATGTTAAGATAGCACAATTCGCATATACCTTCAATGTTAAGATAGCACAATTCGCATATACCTTCCATGTTAAGATAGCACAATTCGCATATATCTTCAATGTTAAGATAGCACAATTCGCATATACCTTCAATGTTAAGATAGCACAATTCGCATATATCTTCAATGTTAAGATAGCACAATTCGCATATACCTTCAATGTTAAGATAGCACAATTCGCATATATCTTCAATGTTAAGATAGCACAATTCGCATATACCTTCAATGTTAAGATAGCACAATTCGCATATATCTTCAATGTTAAGATAGCACATTTCGCATATACCTTCAATGTTAAGATAGCACAATTCGCATATATCTTCAATGTTAAGATAGCACAATTCGCATATACCTTCAATGTTAAGATAGCACAATTCGCATATACCTTCCATGTTAAGATAGCACAATTCGCATATATCTTCAATGTTAAGATAGCACAATTCGCATATACCTTCAATGTTAAGATAGCACAATTCGCATATATCTTCAATGTTAAGATAGCACAATTCGCATATACCTTCAATGTTAAGATAGCACAATTCGCATATACCTTCCATGTTAAGATAGCACAATTCGCATATATCTTCAATGTTAAGATAGCACAATTCGCATATACCTTCAATGTTAAGATAGCACAATTCGCATATATCTTCAATGTTAAGATAGCACAATTCGCATATACCTTCAATGTTAAGATAGCACAATTCGCATATATCTTCAATGTTAAGATAGCACAATTCGCATATACCTTCAATGTTAAGATAGCACAATTCGCATATATCTTCAATGTTAAGATAGCACAATTCGCATATACCTTCAATGTTAAGATAGCACAATTCGCATATATCTTCAATGTTAAGATAGCACAATTCGCATATACCTTCAATGTTAAGATAGCACAATTCGCATATACCTTCCATGTTAAGATAGCACAATTCGCATATATCTTCAATGTTAAGATAGCACAATTCGCATATACCTTCAATGTTAAGATAGCACAATTCGCATATATCTTCAATGTTAAGATAGCACAATTCGCATATACCTTCAATGTTAAGATAGCACAATTCGCATATACCTTCAATGTTAAGATAGCACAATTCGCATATATCTTCAATGTTAGGATAGCACAATTCGCATATATCTTCAATGTTAAGATAGCACAATTCGCATATACCTTCAATGTTAAGATAGCACAATTCGCATATACCTTCAATGTTAAGATAGCACAATTCGCTTATACCTTCAATGTTAAGATAGCACAATTCGCATATATCTTCAATGTTAAGATAGCACAATTCGCATATACCTTCAATGTTAAGATAGCACAATTCGCATATATCTTCAATGTTAAGATAGCACAATTCGCATATACCTTCAATGTTAAGATAGCACAATTCGCATATACCTTCCATGTTAAGATAGCACAATTCGCATATATCTTCAATGTTAAGATAGCACAATTCGCATATACCTTCAATGTTAAGATAGCACAATTCGCATATATCTTCAATGTTAAGATAGCACAATTCGCATATACCTTCAATGTTAAGATAGCACAATTCGCATATATCTTCAATGTTAAGATAGCACAATTCGCATATACCTTCAATGTTAAGATAGCACAATTCGCATATATCTTCAATGTTAAGATAGCACAATTCGCATATACCTTCAATGTTAAGATAGCACAATTCGCATATATCTTCAATGTTAAGATAGCACAATTCGCATATACCTTCAATGTTAAGATAGCACAATTCGCATATACCTTCCATGTTAAGATAGCACAATTCGCATATATCTTCAATGTTAAGATAGCACAATTCGCATATACCTTCAATGTTAAGATAGCACAATTCGCATATATCTTCAATGTTAAGATAGCACAATTCGCATATACCTTCAATGTTAAGATAGCACAATTCGCATATATCTTCAATGTTAAGATAGCACAATTCGCATATACCTTCAATGTTAAGATAGCACAATTCGCATATATCTTCAATGTTAAGATAGCACAATTCGCATATACCTTCAATGTTAAGATAGCACAATTCGCATATATCTTCAATGTTAAGATAGCACAATTCGCATATATCTTCAATGTTAAGATAGCCCAATTCTATAGTTTTATTATCCTAATTAATGTTATAAATGCGGGTATAATTTGTCCTTCTTTTTCGTCACAACTAAGCAACGCATCAACATCAGTTTTTGAATGACGAATGAACGCGGAATAACGCTTGGCCGCGGTACACAAAATGTTTGCATATTTTTTTTGCATAAATGTTATTCCTTTTCTCTTTTATTATTGCGTCCATCAAAATTGTAATCTCAAAAAAAGGAGTGTTTGTCGTCTTTTTTCCGTATTTGGACTAGTGTCATAGTTTGGAACAAATCCTCTTAACTTGCTACTTTTTGTAATAATGGTAAAAATCACTTTAAAGATACATATAAAACTAATATAATGTAATCTGTGCAAAATGTAGACAAAGGTTCAATCTATTTTTTTACACTAATATCATTCTCCTATGAATACGCAAGGTTTAAAGTAAATTTGGCAAATATAGAGTTTTTCCTTTAAATATAAAATAAGAAATGAAAAAAAATTGATTTTAATATTTAACGTTTTTATAGAAATCATATAGAGTATGAAAGGTGCATTCCTCTTGGGATCTAAGCAGCAACGAGGATATTAGAACAAGAATCCATCGAGGGAGTATGAAGGGAATAAACTTTAAATAAAATATTTCTACGGGAATCCAAGAAGAAACCGCTTTAAAATCAACAGTTAGATCCTTTTAGTAAAATTTAAAAAATGTCTATTTCAGCGTTTTGTGAAATCTTCAGAAGAAAAAATAGAGGTACTGACATTTAAATATATTGACTAGATCGTTGGGTCTAAAATTCCAAAAAATTATGCATTAAACCTCCTTTTTACAGACTTTCACTAAGAAAGAACTTTAGAAAGTTCCCACAGGAGCAGGAAAAACGAGTCCACTAATAATACTATGGGATATCAAAATAATACCCTAACCTCAAACTTCCCAGAAATTTGGACACGTGTGAAACTACCGGTAATAACTAATAATACACATACACATGTACACACGCACATCCGTACGCACACCACATACGCAAGTTTGCATGCACGCATCAGGTGCGCACACGCATGAATATATGCACATGTATGTATGTGTTCACATACATAAATATGTGTATATATATACATACATATATATATATATATATATATATATATATATATATATACATACATAATGTGTATGTGTGTGCGTGTTTATATACGTGTTTATGTTAAAAAATAAAACAAATAACTTCTACACCCAGATATAGTAATACAATGCACCTTCTGTTCTTAAAACGAAATTATTGCCACCGGCCCTTGGAAGCCTCAAAATAAATATATATTTCATTATGAGTCCACTTAACTTGAAAAAGGGTCGACCGCGTGCGTTTTATGAGACCGCCAATCACAGGAGCCCGAGTGAAGAAACCTTTCGAGAGGTTAACATATTAAGTGTTACCAACTTATCATGTGGATATTAATTGTGTTGACTGCTATGGGATAAGGACGCATGTTATATACATAGTGTACACATATTTATAAACATAAACAGAAGAAAGAGAAAAACTGTTTCTAAGCGTTATTTTCACATTATTTACAAATATATTGCTTTCAATAAAATGCTTTCAGTTGTTTTAATAGAAAAGTAACATTCTTTTAAGTGGGAATCGAACTAAGCTAAATATTTCATACATATACTTTCATCAGATACTTGCGTGCAAAATCCTCCCAGTTTCAAATATATATTCAATAAATGTAATATTTTAGTTAAAAAGATGTTGATTGTTTAGTAAGATCGAAAATAAGCATATCGCAGGATTTGAATATAATATTTTAAGACATGTTTGCGTACGATTATTCATAAAATACGACTACGTCTGAATATACAGGCAGTGGAGCCCAACAGTTGCTGTAAATTTGGCAACAGTACACATAGTATGTTCATTATAAATAGATTAACTGAGTTAACTTTATTTTAAATTTAAAAGTATTAAAATGTAGCCCCTAGTGAAACAGTATTTTACCTTGGTAAGTCCATAACTTAAAAAAAGTTTTAACTTCACTCAAAAGGATTTTATTATATACTTTATAATTCTGTTGTTGATTCAGTTTGATTGTGAATACATTTTAAAATAAATTTCGGCCCTATAGCAATAAATTTGTCGTTATCCTCATGTTGTTTATTCAAAATTTATTCATGTTTATGAATCATAACTGACAAGCTTAAAAAAATATCGAAACAACCTTTTATCAATATTTTATTTATTGAGACATTTTGGGTAAAAGATTGTTTCAAACCAGATACCGTAAGACGTGTTATAATAATATATATGTATACATTCACAAATGTACACTAAAATTTAAATCATATCTGTCTTTTTGACACGGCATACAGCGATTACGTTTTTGTAAGGTTAAAAATTATAACATGAAAACTCTTCTGAAAATTTTTACTTTATATTTTAAATTGTTGACCCCATTGTTTGGTCTAGTAAACGATATGTATAAAATATTTTGCTGTAAACTTTCCAAATCTCAATACTTGTTTCCTGAAGTATTTCTTTAAAAGTTATGGCCAAGACCACATCATTGCGTACAAAATTCGTTTATTCGCCTCATCACTCGCACTCAAAGATTTATGCGAACTCGAATCGCTCTCGCATTCAGGTTTGTGTGTAACCAAAAATATTGACTGAATATTATGCACTGAAATAAGCGTCTCGTTTAATCTCAGAGCAAAGTTTGTTTATTTCACTTTCTATTACGGTTATAGTCGAATTGACAATCTTTGCTAATGACCCACTTGAAGATGTTGTAATGCAACGAAACCTAGGTCGTGTTACAGAACTTAAAGAAAGTAGAAATAATACTGCATCACGTAGTTTCATTTAATTGTGAATAATGAATTTCTACAAAATTAACGCAAAATATATTCAATGTTATAATCGAAGATAAGTAATGCAATGATCAAAGGTTGTTGCATTTTTTGCTTTAATTTTAACTTTTTCGTATTAGTTTCTATAGGGAAATAGGCTTATTTATAATAAATAATAAAAGGGTACAATGTTGAGAAGCGTGTGACATATGCAACATGTCATGGCCAGAAATAAAATGAAATGATAATATGACTTACTTTATGGTGATATTTTGTATTCGGTTTCTCAATTTTTGATAATGCAATTTTCTTTTTCTTTCTATTTTAGTGTTTTGTTCCTACATTTACATAATATAAATTAAAAAAAATATATAAATTAAGACAAAAATTTTAAAAAATATAATTGAAAGATCGTTCACATCTCCGTCTACACTTTTAAATTTTTATGTAGATTATTTGCTTTTATCAACTATAATTAACATAAATATATTTAATCTTATGTCTATAGATTTATTTACATGAATATTAAAATAACATAAAATTATTTTTACTAATACTTTTTAATCAAGTTGAAGACTATTTATGCGGTGTAAAAATAGCCGCTTAATTTTGCCTACTATTTATTTGCTAATAAACCTCTAAAGATAATACCCTAAAAGATGTGTCCTTTGATGAGTTTCAAAAATGTAAGTTTTATCGTTGATTACCTCAAAATTGAGAATGATATTCCACAGTGCATTGTACTAATACTTTAACTGCGTAATAGTAAATTCGTTTAAAATGCTTAGGGATATTTTTATGGGACGCGGATAAAATATTTAAACAGATGGACAGATAAACTATGCTGATATAATTTTTAATTTTGGATCATTATCATCATTATATAAGGGAAGACCTAAGGACGCAGATTGATAATTTATACGTGAGTTGAGTTAAGTTAGTTGATATAAAGATCGATCCCGTGACTTCGCTGTCCGATGGTTTTCCGCAACCTTTTGCTACATCATCTGTCCATCTAGCAGAAGGTCGTCTCACTCTGTGACTCCCAGTGGTCGCCATTCAATAATTTTTATCGTCCTTTGTTGTGAATTTAGCACTGTATGTAATTTTTATTTACCAGGATTAATTCAGCCTAGTTATTATACCAGCTATGTTCGAAATTTTAATTGTACAATGTACTCTTTACTACGAATCATATTTAAAAAGGAAACTCTGGTATAACCCTAAACATAACTCTCTGAGTGACTTAGATTCTTCTATGAAGCCAATAGTAAAGGACTAGTACACATTATCGTATCTTATTACCGGTAATATGCACTGGTTAAAGATTTGGTGAATTTTAATTTTCCAAACGCTACCCAAGCCAATTGGATTCTGCCATTGATCTCTTTCTCAGAACTAAATTTGCCTAATTGGATAGTGTATCCTAGGTATAGATTTCAGAAAGAATTCACAGCGATATAGGTGCAACGTGAAAAACAGATATGTCCTTTTGTTTTAACCATGTCCATTTTAAGATTTTTCTATAGGGAAAATCTACTTATGTCCTTATGTATTTTGCTAAGGTAATTCAGCGATTCTGCAATAACTGCCATTGAAATTCATGTCGAATCGATTCCATATTAGGAGCCTGATAATATCTCTCACTACCATATTGAAGAGATAACGTCCTGTTATCCCACACTTTTCTGCAATTGGATAGTCTTGTATTCTAGTTTCATACTCTGATACTATGGTCGAACTGACATGGTTGAATTATTGTACAATAATTTCAACGCTTTACTAGTTAATGCGACAGCACTGTAGAGACCAAAACACTGCCCAGATATCGACATATATATAATATTTCGCCTGGGTGATTTAAATTTTCAACAAGTTTACAAGAACGCATATATCGGTAGCGCAGTGAGCCCTATCGCAAACCCTATCGGTATAAGAAATAACGTTTTATTTGCAGCTAGAAATATATTTGTTATTTTGTCTTAGACGGGAATAATATTTTGTTTTCTTACCTCGTAAGGACAGAGGTTGCATGAAATTGCTGAGGCGCACAAAGTAATGATATGCGATCACAATTTTTATGAATTATTTTATGCGAAATTTTCACATTTATTACGTATTTATTTTATATTGCTTTTGATGATCACCTGGTGGTGTAAGCAATTTCGAATTGCAAACATGAAAAATTACGCGTTAATATTTCATTCGTAAGAAGGAAATATTTCCTGCATTATGTCGACTTTTAATTTTAACACAGTATTTATTTATGACTTCAACGTTAGATTATTTAATATATTTGGCGTTAATTTTATAGAAATTCATTATTCACCATTAAATGAAACTACGTAATGCAGTAATATTTCTTATTTATTTAAATTCCATACCATGACTCAGGTTTCGTTGTATTACAACATCTTCAGGTGGGCTATTAGCAAAGATTGGTTAGACGAAAACTAATGCCCTAAACCATTCTACATGGTTTTACAAATTTTCAAACCCTTGCTTTTGCATTAACTATATTGACAGAAAAATACGATAGGGCAAAGGGTGCACCCGTTCTTATTTATAATTAGTCACTAAAATTTAGCGTAAATTATTATGTGTAACAAATGTCATTTAGTTCTTATAATTTTAGTACACATTATGGAATACAGGAATCAAAAAGAATGCTTTTTTATTCAATCTGGTCAATGAAGATGGTAAAAATCCAATAGTTTATTGAACCATCTCCCATCTTGTTTTGATTTTTGATTTCTGCAAACATCCGTGTAAGCTTGGTGTCTGTAAAAATAAAATAAAATTTCCTATGTGCCTATGTATTTTAATTACATTAAAATATTATTCTCTTTACATTTTTTAAATTTATTAAATACTTACAGAGCCTAAATTTTTCCTTCTCAAGTAGGATAATTAAAATTTTTTTTAATCAACTTTAGTTGACCTTTTATTACCTCTTTCTATTCATTTCGTTGTCTCTGAAACCGTTGGAATAGAGTTACATCGAAACTACTGAACGGATAATCGGATAAGTATGTTAAAGATACATTTTTCGACGTAATACATGTATGCAGTATAATATATATTGCAATGTAATGAGGCAACATAAAAGTTAGAGTCTGTTAGGAAATCATTAAATTTACCAAACAAATTAAGTTGTTGTTAAATTGTTGATGCATCAAAATCGTTTTATTTGTATTTTCACCACGACTTTCGGGTAAAAGTATTGGTGACATTTGTGTATTTATGAAATAGACGGAAGAATGATCACTCCTTTAGTTCGTGTAGTTATATATTTGGAGAACTACAGTTAAATCAAGCGCTTTGCAGAGGTTTTCTTTGCTATTTAGTATACTGGAATTATATTGTCATTACCTTGCAAATGTACGATATATCTGAATTCGATAATTATATTATACCAATATTTTGGAATACAAATTCAATAATATCTTAGGCATCTTTAAATAGAAGTTTATTTCTTAATAAATAAGTAATGACATAATTACGTTTAATTTTATAGATGTGGTGAAAACCAACGCCAGTAACTTGTGTGCATAATTCAGGGCGACCATTCTTACGTGCTTAAATGTATACAATCATATAAACATTTAAGGGTGTAAAGTGTGTCTATAAAATGATTTATAAATGTTTATAGTATTTCTTGTTTCGCCAATAAATTGCCTAGTACACTTCCGGTTTCTTATATTATATTAAACACACTGTACACCTTGTTAACGCAAATATCTAGCCTGTTTTATTTGATTTTACTCATTTTTATTTAGTAGGATATAATCTAAGTATATTGCCATGTACATTGGGCCTGAATTTGATATCTGAAGATCCAAAATTGAAGACATCTCTTTCGTTGCGCATATTTTTGTCGACAAAACAAAAGTGTATTTGTGCTTATTTAAATGAAAATCTGTGACAGTAGCAACACTATACCTGTGGTTAAAGTATTTTTTAACCGTGAATTAAACTCCTACAAGTTATTAATCTGAAGCGGTGAGTATTGCCCTCGCTCAATTGTTTACTGTCCCATTCCATTTAAAGTTTGCGTTTTCATTTAAGTGGCATTTTCAATAGGTGTATACATACTAAAAAATTCACGAAAACCTTTAAAATTATAAAATGACTTAAACTAAAAAAAGCAGACTTCAAAAATGAACTTCTTCGTGTTGCAAAGAGAGGCTAAAAATAATAAATATTTACATTAACTCCACTATAACAGCAAACTGATACCGATGCCTTCCAAAAGAAGCTCGTATTGTAAACAATCAAATTGCGAATAATTTTGAAGTTAATTGGCACATAAATGGGAAGCAAAATAGTAAACAAGGTAAAAATGCCAGTTACATTTATCAATAGAATATTTAATTTAGCTACTCGTTACGTTCCACTTTGTTAGTTACGTTGGGTGCTGAGTAAAATTTTAAAGTATTTTGAAGGCAATTTTGAAACATTGAAAAATAAAAAAAAATTAGTTTTTAGAATTGGTTTACTAGCCTTTGTCGATACATGCCTGCTATATTTTAACTAAGAATTATTAGTATAGCCTATTTCTAAATATTTATTTCAAATTAATTGGTGTAGTATATATATATATATATATATATAATATATATATATATATATATATATATATATATAAATATATATATAAATATATATATGGATATCATGCGGTGTTGATAAAATGACTTCGTTGACATAATCTTATTGTGTTCTTATAGCTTTAATTAATTATTTCCTTAATTATAAGGATTTCGTTCGCATCTTCTTGTGTTTGCAAGTGTATTTTTTAAAAAATTAGTGATATGTGAATTCCGCAAACAGAAACATAGCATAGAATATCGGGAAAATAAAAAATAAGAAAGAACGTTAATTAAATAAAACAACAAATTATTACTTGCATAATACAATTTTGGCAATCGAATGAAGACTACTGCCGAAACACATACTTAATTTGCTAAGAAAATAAAATAGTTTAATGAAATGAAAAAAAAATTAAAATGCGTTCATTAAAATATTTAAAAAGGTTCAGAATGTTATAGACATCATGGCTTTGAATGCTCACGGTTACTTTATATATTTTCCAATATTTACTTACATACGAAATTTATTTTAATGCAGGATACATATTTTATTACATTTGTAATTATTACCCAGGAAGTAAAGCCATTATATCTCAGTAGTGTTTTTGAGAGATTACCTGTCAATAGCATCGTGAAAACTTCTGTAAAATTAATTTTTACAAGTATGTAGGGACAAAGGAATGGCTATGAGTGTGCAAGAAAATATGCTATTTTCATTTATTTATTTACCTATAAAAATTTACTGCATGCTTAGAAAATTTAGTATACATAAGTGAACTTATTGCTACAAGAGCAATCTTTACTGGCAACCACAGTAAATCAAATCCTCGAGTAGACTAAAAAATATTGGAAAACACTCATTAATAACAGAAAAAGAACACGAATATAAATATGAAAAAGAAATAATTATTTTAAGATTAATTATAACAAAAGTGAAAGAAAAACACCTTAGGAATATAATATATATATATATATATATATATATATATATATAAACATACACACACACGCATATATTACATATTCCGATAAGTTAACAACCATTTAAGCTGCTTAGTATATTTAAACCGAAAGTACGCTAAGACTAATTGAATTACATTGAATAATAAACAAACCTCTCGTGTTTCTTCGATTTGCTGGATACAGCCCAGACACCGCAAGGGATTTACTGCTTCCATATTTCAATTCAATTTACAGTTTATATAGTGCAATTCAGTTTAATTAAGTAAATGTTCCAGAGTTGCCCGCATATTCCATTGTTACGTACGAAAATATGAATGCACGTAAGCACGCAAACACTCACGCACGCACCCATGAACTGTAGTTGTTTCTGTAATTTGTCTGTGGTTAGGACTGGAAATTGATTCTCGTTTTTAGTCCAATTTATACTGCACAAATTAAACGAAAAGTATGAGGTTCACTATTTTTGCTTAAATAAACTCCTCGATGGAATAGAATGACTTCGCCGTCTAAAGAATATATATATATATATATATATATATATATATATATATATATATATATATATGAATATAAAGAAGCTCACCATCGCTCATCCATCGCTCAGTATCGTGAGATATTAATTCGCAGAATATGAACAAAATGTTTCCTGTCAGACCCAAACAAGAACAGAGAGAACAATTGACAAAAAAAATAATTGTGACAAACATATAACCAGCTCAATAATTTGCAAAGCAATACGCCCTAATTTTGCATAAATTATGAGAAAACAATGAAACCTGGATGCGAAAGTCTTCCGTAGCGCCCATAATAATGCGTGTATTGTTTCATATTATTTTTTACCAAAGTCCCTTTATGTTTACAAGCACTGTGGTTGAATGCGTATACTTTTAAATATTTCTTTTCATTCGCCTACTCGTTTCGAGAATATTGTATTTGTTTATCAAGGTAAAATAAATATTATACGTCATGACAATAAAAATAAAATTGATGTGTTCGCGTGTTTGAATTGAAGAATAATAACCAAATGGATTTGAAAGAAAATTAGAAGCTTCAGATACATATGTTTTGAATTTCGCCTTTTAATAATTAATCATAGAGATGAACGTATTACATGTGAAGTTCGTATATTTAATTGTAAAAAAAAAATTTTAATAGTTTACAGCTGTGCCTGCGACTTCGCATGCACCACTGATTAAGAAAGGTGTGCCCAGAAGCCATGGCGTGTATCGTCTGGTTATGCCTAAATCGATCGCGATTGGAATACTGCCTCCAGTCGTGTTTTGCTAGCGGCCCGTCAATATCATTTCGAAATATTATCAAAATATCGAGTAATTCAGTGTCTTGAAATGTAGAAATAATGGCACGAGTAAAAACTATAAAAAAGTGATATCATATATAATTGGGAAATATAAGATTTCACAGGGTTATCAATTTTAAAAAATTTTCAAAATTTTGTCAGTTGATCTAATTGTTAATTACATGATGAGTGCTAGTGCTGTGCAGAACGGTGTGGCTGACGGACTAATATCAATACTATCGCTTGAAACGAGTACATGTACAACTGAATATCATACCGAAATTTTTTTTAAGTTCAAACTATTGTTTTTTCAGGATCCTAATAAGCTCAAAGTTAAGAAATAAACACGACAAGAAAAAATTATTCCCTGCGAAATATAATATATTAATTTTTTATAATTCATTTCGAAAAAAATTGTTTCCAGCCTACCTATAAAAACTGACTTTCTTCTTGGACTGTACCTGTTTATGTTAACTATTTATGTAATATTGGGTTTGGTAATTTTAATAGCAAAAACAAAATATTATCAGTATGGTAATATAATTATAATACCAGAAAATTAATGTTTATTTTATTTTAGGTACCTATTTTATGCAATAGTGTAATTGAATATTTTGACGAAATGGATTATTATAATAATTATATGAAGTGAAAGGTTTTTTTAATGTTATTTTATTTGAAAGGCACATTAGAGGCTAAATACTGTTTTCTACATAGTCATGATATATTACATTAGAGGCTGAATACTGTTTTCTACATAGTCATGATACATTACTTATTGTCTTAAATTTTATTTTTCTGAAATATTTTATTTATAGCCATCTACTGGTATTGGTATTACACCACATTTAATTTCATTTTATTATAAGCTTGTGTATGGCATTTATCTCAAATTTAATCTCGTATTGATTTCGTCCAAAATACTGGTTCCAGGAAAAAATTAATAGCTCAATTTTCCCAAATATATACTTTTCCAGCTAAAATTAAAGATCATTTGTCAAATGTTTGTATAAATTACTATTAAACTAATGAGCTTACAAACCACACTTAAAATCATTATTTAAGCACTGCTTTCGAAATTAAAATGATTACTTGGTATTTTTAGATATCAACAGCATGTTCTTAACCCAGATATAGCTTTCATAAAAGATCGTTTATAAGTCCAGTTTGCGCAGGTAAATTTACGACTAAATATATTCCGAATTATTGATATTCATGTATTGGTAATGTTTTCCAGACTGCATTGCTTTGGCAGTTGCTTTTTTATAAAGCATAAGTTTAGTCTTGCATGAGTAGTGGTGACCAAGTTAAAAATTTAGGTGACATTCGAATTTGCGTTAAATACGTTTCGTAATATATCTCCCTAATTATATGATCCGCGGCATACAAAACTGCTAATGACGTACCGATACTGCTTTTTATAAATATACATCCAGATTTCACCTCTGACAATGCCCACTTGCCAATTCACGGCCTGGTGAAAATCTTCATTGCGCTATTTAAAATATACGTACTGCCATCTATTGATTACTGGAAATTTGTGTAATTTTTGCACATCGAGTAGCTGGGCATTTCTTTGCTCGATATGCCAAATTAGTGTTCGACAAGTCAAATTCGTCTACCTTCTCACTAAGTGAACCAATTTCAACAAAATAATAATTAATTGTTACTACAAGTCAACCCCTTCGCTTTTTTCTGAACACTCAATACAAAGTAAATACAAGCAAATAAACAGACAAATAGATGAATAGACTAAACATCATCTTAATGCATTCTATTACTTATTCTAAATTCATTCAAAGTTGCTAATCACTTTTCAATCGTACTCTGTTCAGCAGCAAAGTCGTTTCAAATTTCTAAGTATTATACCATCTATATAACTAGTATTCTCAAGAGCTAATGATTATATAAAAAGGGCACAAACTCGCAAAATATTTGATATTTATTTGAATATTTTAACTAAAAGAAATTTTTAATCGGATGGTTGATAAAAAAATTTGCATTTTTTGATAAATTTAATCGTTGTTGTAATAATATGTTAGTAACTTAATATTTTGTAAAATTATTTATAAAAGGATTGGAAAAGTTGTAAATGCTACGTAGCATGTATGCTTTTAAATTAATTTTAATTTTATTAAATAATTTCATACGTTGATGGCTTTAATTTTTTACATATATATTATTATGCTTATAAAGTCAGTATTTAATAGAGAATGAGTTTTAATAAAAAAAAAAGAGTGGCCGTGCTCGCACATATTTTTTTCAAATAAAAACCAAATGGATCAATAAATAGACTAACGTAATATATACTTAAGGCGGTTGTTGTTTCCGTAACTGACGCAATGTCATTACCAAATTACAAAAATGAAATGAAAGCTTGCTTTAAATTGATTCTATATTAATATTCCTACACAGATTTATTACGGAAAAATAGTTATACCAATTTTTAAAATACGTACTGATGCATATACATGTATACCATGTTGGTAACTTGTGACGATTCCATGTTTTTATTCACTTGCTGTTAAAACGAATATTTTTTCATTACCAGATAAGTCGCACATTGTCTGTATGTGACTTGATTTGAGACTCTTTTGTTTACTTAATTACTAATGCTACTTTGCAGGGAGATTTTCCTTGTGATTTTCGTGTGAATTAAGATAGTAATGGTACGGTAACGTTGGAATGTTCTTTAAAACTATTAAATTGTTTGTTTTTAACGCTCCTTATATATTTTTCAATACCTTGAATTTGATACCTGCCTCAATATTTAAAAATTCTTCTAAATGGCAAGCAAAATTTAATTTTTTTCTAAATATGTTTATGATTGACTTTTTATCGTTATAAATCTGAGCGATATATCAAATAGAACGTATGTATTTTGCATAACATAATTTTTTTAGCAACAAAGGTATCATCAACACAAATACATACAGCCTATCGCCCCTATTCTAGTCAAAAGTACAGGTCAGTCTAATTACTAGTACTGTGTAGCAGAGGGAATATTCGCATATGAGTACAAATCATCTCCTACAAATCATTCCTATGAGTACAAATCATCTCCTGCATATGAGTACAAATCATCTCCTACAAATCAGACCTACAAATCATTCCTTGATTTTACCACATTTCTTAGTTAATAGTCGTTATCGATACTTCAATGTCTTAACTGGTGCTACTCTCATAATTTCCAAAAATGAATTCCTATTTATCGTTTCCAAAAAATTTTCCAAAAATGGGTGTCAAATCCCAAAATTTATCAAAATATTTATATTCATTCATGTCAATTTTGAACTACGCTTGTCAAAGTGCATGTGCACACTTCCATAAATATGATTTGTTTAAAATTTGTAAATATATTTTGTAAAAACTGTGAATGCAAGAAATAATTACGACGTGGGGTTAATTAGTATATAATTTTAATATTTTTTCATACTTGCTAGATCAACACTGACGCAAGTAATGCTTAGCATCTTTGGGCGATAACATTGCAATATAATATTTGATCTTACGTAAAATGTAGAAAATAAATAGCCATTTGCCATTAGATATCACCTTAATATATAGATAAAACCACAAAACAATTCTCACATATAAACAAAAAAATTGGTGGTGAAGGGAACGGAGCAAGTTATCGTTAAAAAAATTAAATAAATTTTTTCATGGAAATAACTTTAAATTACTTCAATAAAATGTAAAAGGCATATGCGATTTGGACAAAATAATCAAAGGATCATGCATTATGTATATACACACACACACACACACACACATATATGTATATAATATATATATATATATATATATATATATATATATTAATTAAAACCAAAAAAATTTTTTGGTAAAAACGGCATTTTTCATAAATTGTTGGTAAAAACCATACACGGTATAATACACATAACGTTGTTATTCTCCACTAAATAGCAGGAAATATTTTATTTTTAGTTACAATTTTATTGAAGAATTTTAACAATTAATTATATTTATAATTTTACAAGTTATTAAGTGTAGGATCATTGCAATCGAATACGGTTTTGAAATATTTAAGAATTTTGTTGAATTTTGTTAACGGTGATAATATTTGGGAACATTAAATTTTAATTTGGAATATGGTGTAATTATCTGCACTGGAAATTCCTTATAAACTCGAAATATTTATATTCTAGATAGTGTTACATAGTCAATAAAGGGGGATCCTGTCAAAGTCTGATAAACTCTATGAATTATTTGTCATTACATATGAGATTATCATGTTATATCGATTGTTCTGATTTTATTTTTCCAAATATGTAAATAGAATGCTAAATGTCGTTTTAAAAAAAATTATTTTTTAAAGTCATTGTTTTTGTTATTCATTTGCATGATTGCGTACTTCATTTTCATTTTTAGTAATAATTTGACCACTCCTTTCTGTCGGACTTAAGAGTGTCTCAGATGAAACAAGTTTGAAGAGCTAGAACTGCTTAACTTTTGTTGCGCAAAGAGCGAGCGAAATTACTGGTTGAAATTAATTTTCTGAAATTTTCATCTTACGAATTCTACATCATAAAACAGATTTAATTGTGTTATCCTATCAATAGAAGACAATAAGTTTGCGTTATATAAATTAACCCTTAATTCACAAAGTAAAAAGGCCATAGGTAAGCTGCAGGAGAAAAACTATAGCTTGAAACTTATTGATTCGTGGAACTTTTCTGTAAAGAAGAATACTCTATATATTTTTATGTTACGAAAAGTTTTCGCTGCTTGTCGGACCAGCGGTATTTGATGTCACAGAAAGTCGTAAATACCCACCCCAATATTCATTTTCAAATTCATAAACGATATTGAACTTCAATTTGAGATATTTTCATGGATACTTGTGGAGTTTTATGGATATTATTTTGATACTAATCTAATATTAATTTTTAAGAAATAATATTTCCACCTTGCTCAATATTGCACGCTTCTCTTTGATATATGCCTTTTAAAAGGAAACAATACCGGGCTATAAGGTATTAATTATAATAGGACCGTTCTAGAAATTAATATTACTATCAATTTTTAGTTTAGGGACTCTATGAATATTCTAGAATGAATCTATAACCGTGATAATGTGTTTTAATTTTAATTTCGCGAAATTAAAGTTTTTTAATAAGACAAGAAATTAATTTATAAATTTTTGAATTATCGGGAACTGATTTGAATACAGATTTTAGTACGAGATATTTTAATTTTCCAACATTTTACTTTCACAAATCTAATAAAACATGTTGGTAACTTGTGACGATTCCATATTTTTAATCATTTGTTGATAAAACAAAGATTTTTTCATCACCAGATAAGTAGCAGATTGTGTGTAGTAAATGACATCAACACCATTGCCGAGATCTTAAGTGGGAAGTGAAATTTGAGGTTCAGATTTTATTTGTAGCTGGACTTTCTGTATAAAGGAGTAACAAGAAATCAAAAAGATTGATTTTGTGCTATGTGATTGTAATGATTCCCAACACGTGGCATCAATTCTCTTCCTATTCACGACATTCAGTATGTAGTTTGAGTTTTCCATAAAATCAAGAACAGCCAGATTTTTATTTCAAATGATTTCTTCTCAACATATTAAACTTCCTTTCTTAATTTTATAGCATAGATAATTTTTGCAAAATTATAACTATTAATTAAACATTTTATAAAAAGCCCTGAAAATACGTTTTATTCTTTATAAACCGTGTTTCAGAAATTATGTCTCCTAAAAATAAATTATGACAAAAATTATTCATGACATTTAAATTACGGTAAAAAATCACAGTGGTACTATGTCGTCGTCAATTTGATAATTGAACTAATAAATATAACTTATATTTCTCAATCGGATTGTCAATAAAATAATTTATTTTTATTTGATAAAATTGTTGTCATAGAATTGTAATTATATAATTTTTATAAAAAATTATATAATTACAATCCCCTTCCACTTCCCCTTCCCTTCCCCCTTCCCCTTCCCCTTCCCCTTCCCCTTCCCCTTCCCCTTCCCCTTCCCCTTCCCCCTTCCCCTTCCCCTTCCCCTTCCCTTCCCCTTCCCCTTCCCCTTCCCCTTCCCCTTCCCCTTCCCCTTCCCCTTCCCCTTCCCCTTCCCCTTCCCCTTCCCCTTCCCCTTCCCCCTTCCCCTTCCCCTTCCCCTTCCCCTTCCCCTTCCCCTTCCCCTTCCCCTTCCCCTTCCCCTTCCCCTTCCCCTTCCCCTTCCCCTTCCCTTCCCCTTCCCCTTCCCCTTCCCCTTCCCCTTCCCCTTCCCCTTCCCCTTCCCCTTCCCCTTCCCCTTCCCCTTCCCCTTCCCCTTCCCCTTCCCCTTCCCCTTCCCCTTCCCCTTCCCCTTCCCCTTCCCCTTCCCCTTCCCTTCCCCTTCCCCTTCCCCTTCCCCTTCCCCTTCCCCTTCCCCTTCCCCTTCCCCTTCCCCTTCCCCTTCCCCTTCCCCCTTCCCCTTCCCCTTCCCCTTCCCCTTCCCCTTCCCTTCCCCTTCCCCTTCCCCTTCCCCTTCCCCTTCCCCTTCCCCTTCCCCTTCCCCTTCCCCTTCCCCTTCCCCTTCCCCTTCCCCTTCCCCTTCCCCTTCCCCTTCCCCTTCCCCTTCCCCTTCCCCTTCCCCTTCCCCTTCCCCTTCCCCTTCCCCTTCCCCTTCCCCTTCCCCTTCCCCTTCCCCTTCCCCTTCCCCTTCCCCTTCCCCTTCCCCTTCCCCTTCCCCTTCCCCTTCCCCTTCCCCTTCCCCTTCCCCTTCCCCTTCCCCTTCCCCTTCCCCTTCCCCTTCCCCTTCCCCTTCCCCTTCCCCTTCCCCTTCCCCTTCCCCTTCCCCTTCCCCTTCCCCTTCCCCTTCCCCTTCCCCTTCCCCTTCCCCTATGTATATATGCTTATTTATGACTACTGGTACAAATAAGCATATTTATAATATGTAAAAATTGCTGTCCGTAAAATTTAATTTTATATTCCAATAACTTGTAATTTGCTAGGTTATTTGTAATACTCGTCTCTGCTAGGTTTAACACTTACTTCTCCAGGAAGTTAAACGTTTATGATTTTTTTTATGGTATGTATTTACCTGTTAGAAATGGAATTGTTTTATAGTGCCCAACTCCTAAACGAATAATCAAATTCCTAAAGGTAGATTGTCTCTAAAATTAAATTTCGCAAATACAACGTTTAGCCAGAATTGTGAACAAAAGCGGACATATGGTTAAATTTTTTTAGGTTCTTTCTCCTTCTTTGATTCGATTCTTCAATCAGTCTTTTATTTCCTATTCTTAAATTACTGTTAATTGATTATTCTTTTTTTTTCTTATTTTATAGTTGCTTTACAATCTCGAATATAAATTTTAGGCAAACAATTGGTCTTCTTTTTGTTATGAGAATCAAAATGTATGTGTTATGTTTTCCAACCATCTGGAGTAAATACGTAAAGGGTTAAATCGAGATTACGCGGTCTCATTTCATTTATTTAGGCAAAAAAATACTGATGAGTTATTATCAGGGTTCCGTAGCTCAAAAATAAAAGCAGAAATTTTATATGGTCACTTCCCTTTCCTCTGTTCACCTGTCATAGCAGTTTTCTCAAAAACAGCTTGAAACAAAAACTTGACATTGTAATACCGCATGTTAACCCTCATTTAAACAATAGCTGATATTTATATGAAAATACACTGTGACGCTCTATTCGGAAGATATGACCATTTCCTCTTGTATTCGAATTTACCGAAAAGAAAATTACAAAATAACAGGGTTTTACGTAGGGTTCTATGTCAAGGTTTTAGAACAGCTAAAACTATGACAATATAAAATCCCCAAACCCCCCTATTAGGTATAATTAAATATTAATTGCGCTAGGAAGTCCATGTAAATGACAACTTGTCATGACTTATGATAAATAAAGTAATTCCACTTCAAACAAGGGACAAAGACCACGATGTGTGAGTCAGATTCCTATTTGACAGGTTTTTGAAATTTGTTTATCCTCTAGTTTAGTCTTTAAAGCATTCGAATCATGAACAACAGATGATTTGTTTTTCGTTCAATAGGAACAATGAGAATTTCTGTGTTGTACAAATTTCCTATTTTAACTTGTACTCTGTACTATCACTTTGATTACACTACATACTTACAGTTGTATTCTGTATAATGGCTGTTATATTATTATTTAAGGATTAACATATTATTATTGTAGATAGTAATTACCTGAAAAAAATTCTAACCATTTGAGCTGGCCATGTTTTAAGTGAATTGAAATCACATTAGAAATCGTTATTAATTTTTTTAGCTATATGATCTCGTTTTGACTTGTTTTATTAATTTTTTTTAAGTTTTTGATTTTATAGTCAATATGTTAACTAGAGCCTTTGTGTCTATATAAAAATAAAAGCGAAAAAATATTTTATTTATTTACTTCTTAACGTTAATTTCTGGAACAATGGACCAGATTTCGAAAATTTCCTTTATTTTCGAAAATCTATACTTGAAAATTATGAGTATGTAAAAACATACAATGATTTGTAGAAGCAGGGTAGAGATACAGCAGAAAAGTCTATTTGTTTGCTTTCCTTGTTTGTTTACTCTAATATCTGGAATAATAAATTGAATTTCAAAAGTTAGGGTTTAAAAAACTCATACTTATAGAAAGTTTATGGAGTATATATTATCACGCTATAGTTTATATAAGCAGAGTAGTAATAAATATTGCAATACGTATACATTTTGTCGCATATAAATTTATACCACTAAGTGTGATCGCGCCCTTCTATGTATGTGCAAAATTACATAAGTGCTACCAGGTACACTACAAATGTGCCACGATATAATGCAAATAGAACCTTTTTTGCTCAACAAAAATATTAACAAGTACTGGTACAGTTATATCTTTCGATTTATAAAAGTGAACTGCAAATAACTTGACATCATCCTCCAATATGAGTGTCTTTTGTTGCATATAAATGTATAGCGACGAGTGCGATCGCATTACTCCATAAATATGCAAACAATAGCAGAAACGCATCGCGTTTATCTCAATTTTGCTTCAATAAACCACAAGTGGAAGCATTTTTCTTTATTGAAAATAATTTATAAATACTGGTACATCCTTATCGTTCCATTTTGTAAAGTGATTGCAGATAATTTATTGCACATACATATTATACCAATATGTATGCCTTAACCATTACGATTGTATGGCTAATAAAAGGCATGCGTATTGGTATAATATGCATGTGCAATTATCTAGTGCCATACTAGTTTCTAGTATCAATAGCTTTATTTTTTATCAATTTTATTAGTGGGATTTAAAATTTTCGTAAATAACAATTCAAATTTTATTCTGGTACAATGAAACTTGTATCAATGTAAAAACTTGTAAAATTGTTGAGATCTTTACGGTTATTAAATAGCACGTTTCAGTGTCCCTTTACATAAAGAAAATAAGTCAACGATAATGGAGCTTAGAGACATTCATTGTTTGTTTTCTACTTAGTGGTTTCATTTTCTGTACATCCATTTATTTATGTTAAATATTTTTATTTACCCTAGAGTAAAGATGCTTAAGGGGACCAATGTACGTTACAAAAGACAAGCGGTTTAGTTAAAGGATGCTCTTGAACCACCTTGTTTTCCTTTCAATTTATTTTTACCAGTCGTTAGATGCTGTCACTAACGTCTTGGAAAATTGTAGGAAAAGAGCAAGTAAAAATATGTTAAAGGTCGTTCGCAACATTTAATATTTTTTGTGATGGGCGAATATCGTGCGAAGGTGGGTATAAGTCAGAGCAGAAATATTTTTATTGTATAAATAAATGTAATTTTACATTTCGGGTATTATTGTTATATGACCATGATTAAAATCAATTTATGATACAAAATATTCTTGATGAATATTGGGTATTTATAATAAAAATGTCACACCTCATTATTAAGAGAGAAAATTCCTAAAATATTATCTTTTAATAACACGAATTTTGGCACATTCGAATCATCTAATATTCTGGGTGATAAAAGTTTCAGAAGAGACACGTCGATTAAAGCTTGGCTAGCAAAAAATATTATTTTAATTAATAATAATATTGTTATTTAAAGAATGTGGACATGTATCAAATTTAAAAATAATTACCATTTATTGTGTATGGGTGAATTAACAGCATTGGATTCAACTTGGGGGCTTGACAAGATATCTCTTTATGCTCTTTACTATTTTATATCCAAGTTCAACGTTATTTATGCATATTGATTTGAAGATTATTATTCACACCATCAGATTATTATCACCCATCGGAAATTTGCAATGATTCTGAATAGTGCAGCCATATTTAGAGATAAAATCTCCGTGGTCTTTCTGCAGATATTGATAAGGCGAACGATCAAGTTAGTTTCTATAGCTAAACTCTTAAAGTCTATTTTTGTAGGCCAAGAATTCTGCGTTGGAAATTTCAGTTTATTTCATGTTTTTTACCTGCTTCATTAGAAAATAATTAATGTTATTGTGGATACTTTTATATTGTTATGGTGGCCATTTTTCGTTGAAGTTTAATCTCTATTTTTTTCTCTTTATAATCATTACTTTATTCCTTCCATCGGTTCAGTAAGATTACATTTGAATGTTTTGTAGACTGTTGGAAAAAGTGTTTATTTTGTGAAGTATTGGTAATCCAATGGTATATATTTTATTGTGTTAGTAACTATAATATCAAATGCTAATTTTTAATTTTTATTTTATTTTTTTACATGTTTCTTTCAAGTAGGATTATTATAGTCTCCTTTGACATGTCACGATTTAACTTCTAATTATTATGAGCAAATATCCCTATTATCTATACGTACATCTACAATCAATCAGTTACACTTGATGAAGGTTAGAATGTGTATTTGACCCTATAATGGCCTCCACACATTTTTGTCTTCAACGTAATCCCTGATGCTATAATAAGCCTTCAAAATAAGTACGTGTTTAACATGCATTTTAAATTTTGCTATGGGAAGGTTTTTTTTATATCGTCAGGTATTCTGTTAAACAACGAACACCATTGCCCAGGACAAAGTTGTTAGTAATTTGTAATCTAAATTGTATATTATGAATTTTATTTTTATTTTTTGTATTAAGAATATAGATATCCGACCCTTTAACAAAGAAATTTAAATAATTTTTAACATACAATAGGTTTTCATATCTGTCTCTTTTTTTAATATAAATTAAATGTAAGTCTGGTATGAAGTTTATATGAATAGATTATTTATTTCATTAAATATTACTAAATTAATTCGACTAAATTTAATAACGTTTATCATATATTTATTCTTAAACAGCAAATATATTAATTATTTCTTTAAATGATTTGACTTATTTGTTTTACATCACTTCGAAGAATTTTTATATACTTTCAAAATAATTAGGAAATATTGGTGTTTTCAGAATGACTGTCGTATAGGTAGGATTTCATATGTATGTTTTTAGACTTCATAGAGAAAATATATAATCCTTTGATCATCAGTATTATAAATAGGGTCCTCAAAGCCTTAAATATGACATTACCTCACTAATGTTTGCATAAAAGTCAGTGGATGATTTTTTTCAGCGAATTAACATTCCAATAGAGTAACGATTTTTTACAATATTTTATTGAAAATATTATTTAAACCATAAAAACTGTTTAAACAACTTGTCATAATATAATTATCATGAAAAAAATTATTAAAATTTTATATCGAAATTACATTCCTCTAGCAAGAAACTACGTACCACAAAAGTTTCCGCAAGTCCTTCCTCAAAAAAAAAACAAATTACAAATGAGCATGCACGAGATATTCTGTAGGGGTATACATTTATGTGAAATCATTAATGGATAAACACATTTCAAATGATGGATTTAAATGAACTATGTGAAAATCTTAATTCTACCATAGGAATGAAATTGCTCAACCAATTTTTATAACCAAACTACCGTTAAAATACGAATATTATTCAGAGTAACATAAGCTTGCAGCTTATGAGGTTAGAACTAAATCAAAACGACCCTAAGATTTATATCTACAACATTTTATTGCGAAACGGCTGCACAAATTAAATTTATAAGGAAATTATCTGTGTAAAGTGCAATATGCTGTGCTTGAGAATCTTAACCAGCCTGCTACAAGCCAGGCTGCCCAATTGTGATGCCAATATTAATAGATATATCGATATCGGATATAACCGCATAAACACATTTGAAATGATGGAATTCGTGTGTATTTACATATTTATCTATTGTTCGTAGATATTCTAAAGAATTAAGTTAGGAATAATAGGATTGAAATAATTAAAGCTAATGAATATGCAGAGTACAATATATAAAATATATAGGAGGGGGATCGCATCGCTCCTATATAATAATAGAAAGAAAGTATGACAGTAAATATAAATATAAATATATATATATATATATATATATATATATATATATATATATATATATATATATATATATATATATATATATATATAACCGTTGGTCTTAAATAAATTTAGCAATAAAATACAGAAGAACTTATACCCTTGTAACTCTTATCAGTATTTATTCAATTCAAAAAGACGTTGGTGTAATAAACAATCAGGTTCTTCAACGTTTGATGATATTTAATTTAATGAAATTATACGGAGAATTTTAAAAAATATTTCTCATGAGCTTATGAATTGATATATCCATTTCAAAAATAGTTTTTTACCTTTCTTTTTGGTTTTGTTATTATTCCTCAACACTTTAATAATCTAAAATTTAAAAAAGTTCCAAAGGTCCAAAAAAAACCTAAATGTTTAGGATCGTAATGAAAGAAATAAGGCCCAGTATTGAAAATACGATATTTAAAATATCATAACAATTACTTTATTCGTTTGTTCTAGATATTGCTTGAATAGGAGGTAAAAATTAATTCAAGGAATAACTTTGGACTATTTAGTCCATCGATACGCTTAGCAACTCACGACGTAAAAAGATAATGAGACTATAAGTGTGAGATTTGTTGTGGTCTGTCTATTTTTTAATAAATTTATATTTTTAAATAAGTAATTGAAAATAAAATTTTTGTACGTTTTTATTAGTGGATATTTTGGGAAGAAAGTATATAAAGAAGTGCGGAAAAGTAAAGAAAAGAGTGTACTTTTTAGGGTTCCGTAACTCTGGGTCGAAAAATGTAATTCATATAATTTTCTAAGTCTGTCTATCGATCTGTATGACGTTCTTTTATCTTGAGTCTAATTTTCATGATATTATACAGGAATTAGTAGATTAACTACGCAAAAATAAAAAACTATTATTTTTACTTAGGTATCCCTTATTAAATTCGGGGGTGAAAAATATTTTTCGGACCCCGTTGTGCAGAATATTGTTGAAAAAGTCTTTCAAAATGCAATAAAAAATATCGTTGATATTTCTTTATAGTATTTTCTTTGCAAGATATTAGTTTCTAAATTATGAAAAGTGCTACGTCAATAGCAATATATATAAAATTTCCCGCTGAGGCTTGATATTTATTTCCATGCACAATTGAAATTAAATGTTTCAATTTAACTGCTTCCGAAAAAAAATATTGAATACAGATTTCCCTGCCGCAAATAGTTCAGATTTCTAGTTATAATATTTATAATTGAATATAAATAATTATACCCATGCATACTCGGAATAAAATATCTAAATTTAGGTAATCCGGTCCTTATATTAAGAAATCCGCGACTTATATTAAGAAAAACATGGGGTGGGGAGTTAAGAAATATTAATTGTCCCATAATTCGTAAAGGTTTTCTCACAACAAATAGTTTAATTTTTCATTATAATATTTGCTTCTTACGGTAAATATATGTTTCTAGGAACAATATTAATGAAACGGATATTACGTAAAATAGAAGGTTAAGTTTTCACTTCAAATAATTAAATTTTGAAAGGCAATCATAACCTTCTATTTTGTATAATATTCATTTAAATCATAATGTCATAAGAAAAATTAAACATATATTATTAATACCCTTCGTTATAGAATCGGTATCTAGACAATACTAACAAGACATCTGTTGTTCCATGTATGCTCATATCATATGTTGACATCATCATGATAATTTAAAAAGATGAAAGGAAATTCTTCTTTATTGAGGACAGAGATGAGTTTGTAGAAATGTTTGCAAATTTTGAATCAATACCAGAGACTATTTATTCGTAAATGATCGTTATTATACTTCTGTTATTTGACCAAGTTTGATAACGGGAATGAAAACACAGTACGAACACTTTATGTTTAAGGAATAAGTTAATCCAAATTTTGGATCTACCCTTCTTCATATTCTTTGAAATAATTTCATTTACTCCATTGTTACCCTCTAGTAAAATGAAAAGCAACCATTTTTGATCATCAGCTTTGTCGGTCAAAACAAACCAAGTCACACGTTATAAGATATTGGACTGTTTGGCTGGTTATTTGGACACTGCTTAAAAACGAAGCGTGAAGATTCATACCAAAATGCTTGGTTATTCAGCACATTTATTAGTTAACCCTGACATTTTCCATGCTAACGCCTATCACTGCCATATAATATATTTACAATAATTTTTTTTGGGTAGTATAAAAACAAGGAAAAACATGAAATATTAAATCAACTTGCTGCATTGACCGCAAAGAAGGAGGTTTACAACTGCAAGGGAAAAATAGAGCGATGATTTTCTTTCGTTAAATTGTCTATATATCAAGGCAATCAGCATGTTCACAATACATTTTACTCAGTATGAATACCACTAATAATATACAATAGTAATTACCGTGGTATGTTAGGTTGATAATAATGCATGCGGGCTTTTGAGGCACAGAACACTGCACGAGCCCGGAGTTTGATTCCTGGTCACTTATTGAGCAAAAGTGGTTAGGAATCAAACCCGACTGGAAGTGCTGGATTAGGATTGGATCAGACCTGTGATAGCAGCACCACTAGTGAAAAAGCTGTGCACTGTGATCGCCAGTTAACTTGCCCTGCTGGGCGTTTATGGGCATTAATTCCAATGATACTTGCATTAAAGAAGTCTATGTCAACCGATGGACTTGTGCAGGTTGATATGATGAATACTATTCAGAAGAGATTTTAATTTTAGGACTAAGCTAATATCAGTTGTTACTTCTAAACAAATTTTGTTCATTGCCAGTGGATGAATAAGAAAAAATGAATTAATTTGTCTACTTAAGGAGCTAAAAGTAAAAGCAAGACTCCCATTTAACTACATAAATATTTTTATATCTTGGTCATATGAGGAGAAGAAGGCAGTCTAGAAAATATGTTCATAATAGGCAAAATAACTAGAAAAAGACAATGAGGCTGCTTTCCGTCTATAAAATCGGACCAGATATGAAACCTTTCCGGTAGTTCTTTCAATAAAATCATACGATATCTAAGACGAGGACAAGTAGGAAAAAAAAACAAAACTTGCTATTCGGCCACTTCAATTGAGAAAGCTGACGTAAGTATCTGTCATGATAAAGCGACAAGAATGAAATAAAACTATGTAGGTTGAGCAGCGATAATGGAGTGTCATATTGAAATTTTTGCTGATACGATATTTAGTTATGTCTTGAGTACCCTGCTTTCGTAAGACCTGGCATAAAGATCAAGCGGGGTGATTAGAATTATAAGCTAAGAAACGTATGTTCCATTCGAGTTTAATGGTAATATAGAGTAAAAAGTAAATTAACGTAATTCATTAATGCAAGTAAGATGCGATGAAATCAGGTTTGTGTCAATGAATAATATGTTTCCGTTTAATCAATTTATTTACTTTTTTTAACATTGGGAAAATTTTTTTTATGTCAGATTTACGTGGGTACGTTTTTTTAATCTTTTTTAATAACTTTTTTTAATCATTAGTTTACTTAAAACGAACAGGCGAAGTTTTTCGATGATAACCAAATATTTAAAAAAATTATTTCATCATCATCCTCAGCCTGTACTTATCCACTGACGCATATAGCCTTTTCTCAACACGCGCCAGTTACTGTCTTCTGCCTTCCATTTCCAGCCGTTTCCCGATGCCTTTTTTACGTCAGTAGTCCATCTGATCGAGTTGAAGGGCGAATTTTTTTGGCTAATAAAATATAGTTGTTTATCGATTATTTGCCAAGAAACTTGTCGTTAACATCATTTAATCAAATTTTTCTAAATATGTTATTTTAAATATTAAATATGATTAATTGTATCAGTTATCATAATGAGCTAGGATAATAATGAGCCAAGGGTATTAATAATGTTTCAGTAATACACTTTGGCAATGTTAGTAATAATTATGACTAATAAGTTCGATTTTACATTTTTTTAATATCTTAATATTTTTCATGCTATCATTTGTACGTAATATGATTCATAATAATGAACTTCTCATCATAATAATAATATTACATTTTCTCGCTTACAAAGTATAATTAACAAATGTTATTTAAATTCCCCAATTAAAATAAACACAACTTTAAAATTTAAAAGAATTACAAATAAAGTTGAAATTAAAAAATATATTTTACGAATAAGGTTGAAGTCAAAATATAATGAGCCATATCTAATTATATTTTTACTTCGATTTATTCATAACGAGTTGAATTTATTGTTGACATTGCTATTTATTCCTTTCTGATAATAATAAGTTATTCTAAAGGTGATAAGTTATGTAATCACAGGCAACAGACATAAATTGGAACACATATTGCTACCAATATTACCATAAGTACCAAAACCGGATATTAAAGCTATGAGATAGTAACACTGAAAGCGCAGTGTTTATGTTAGTTCGGTTAAAGTTTCGTTTCGTCTTAGAGAACCCTTTTCCCTTACGAGGCTTTCGTGTATATAAGTACTTAATTAGACCTTCAGTTAGTTAGGCTAGCACGTTCACATTAAGTATACCGACTTTGCTGAGTCAAGACTCGAGTTAAATAAGAAACTTTAACATTTATTTTCAAAGCAAAGTATATTTTAGTTTAAAAGTATTTGTTCTTTGTCAGCTAATATTTTTCCTATCAGAACGTATATGGGATTTTTGCAATGATTACGCAAAAATAATGGCTAATATAATTTGAATCTTAATATTTTCTAAATATTTTTGAAGTGGGTAGAACTAAATAATGTTTTACTATTTGATAAATGATGTTTACTAATAAAGAAATAATGTTTTACTAATAAAGACCTTTCATAAGCATGAAGTTATTTGCCTATTTTAATCAACTGCTTTATTTATTATTTTTCGTACGAGGGAAAAAATCCTATCTGTTCTGGTGAATTTTCTAGCAAACCACGTATTAATAATTTTTATATTACGGACTTTTATGATTTTAGGTTTAAGGTTATACTATTTTTTTTGTACCGATGGGTATATGCCTTCTGGATCATATTTTCTAACTCTTTTTGACCAGCTTGTAGCGATATGGCTGTAGGAATCTCGCTCGGTAGTGCAAAAACTACCCAGTCATTTTGTTGGTATATTCGGGTCCATGTTCGGACGTTTTTGTCATCAATATAAGACGGATGATGCCGGTGTATTTTATCAATATGTCGTGAGATTATTGTACGTTGATGCTTCTAATTGTTTGCATTTTGGTTGCACGTAGATGTGCGTTGACTGCGAGTTATGTATACCGTTGTTGAACTTGCTGTATGAGCAGCTTTGTTACACAGCAGTGCATTGGGGCTCATGGCTGTGACAGTGATCGGTAGCGGTAGCTGGCACGGTGACGATTGGTGACAAGCAACGTTACGATGATTGTTGAAGTTTTGTTGTGGCCTTTGCTTGAGATCCGCGATATCGAATGAAACCTTATGAATCTCGTTCGATAAGGACTCATTTTCTGGAGTGACTGTTCTGGGTGAAAATAGCGGCTGAGCAACTAAATGTGCTTCTTGCGTGTGCTCATGCAACTTGGTGGCGAGTAATGTAAGGTCATTTAATGGGATTTAATTCAGATTATTTTGCTATAGATTAGTCGAATTTAGTATAGTATTTGATTTAGCCCAAGAAGACGCAACGTCTTGTCGGTCACTAGATTATTAGATATTAATATCCTTTTTCTTGCGCAGAAACTGGCTGGGCTGCTAGTTGCCCCTTTCTGTGTCATATATTAATTTTTGGAAATGACTTTCTCGCTTTTTTCTTAAAATAAATTAGGTTGTTCTTGGGATGATGGTACGCCTCTATATTGTTTTTAATTTTCCTATATATATCGCTGATTTTTTCGACATTCCACTTTTCTAGTGGCGCGATGAATATTTCTGCCAATTGCAGCAACGTTTTATTTGATCGCTGGTTTCTGTTTCAAAACATCTGAACGAGAGGCATTACCGTTTTCTCTAAAATGGCGACAGTGGAATGATGTTTATTTGCCGTGCTGCTTCCATTGCCATGATGTAATTTGATCATCGAGCAAAGATAGTTTTCCGTATGGTGTTGTTAATGCCGATACGTCATCGAACAAAAATTTATCCTCCTCAAATATGGGGTCACCACTGAAATGGGTACGAATTGCAACAGAGCGCTGCCACAGGAACGAAAAATTGATGAGCGTCACGAAATAAGCTGTAGTAGCCCCCCACGCCAGGCGCCACAAAGCTAAAAATAGTTCCAAGCTGAGTGCGTTTCTCCCTTTTGCACGTCAACCATCTAAGGACGTGGAACTACGATTGCACCGCACTTGTTGATAACGTGACATGCCTTCACTGCTCATACACTATAATCCACTGATGCGTTGCGTGGGGTGGAGAGCAGCCATTGTCTACTGCTTGCTGACTTTGTGCTTTTATTTGGTTGTCATAACTTCTTTTCTGAAAGCAAAGAAATTTACTTCGACATCATTATCTTAAAAAAATATTCTGATTTGCTTCAAATACCAAAAATGTTCATGTTTATGTAAATATTTACCTCAATATTAAACTTAATCTAATTTTATCACCTTTTTCTAACTATAAATTTCTTTGAATACTTTAAGTCCTTTAAGTCCCACCATTCTATTAATGGTACAATTGTGGTATTTATATTGAAGTTGACGTTTTTCGTAAAACAGAGTGATGAGGTGAGTAAAAATTAAAAAAATTAATGTAAACACTCGAAATGTTTACGCCACTATAATAACTAAGGTTATATTCATTTCGTAAATATTTACATTTTTAAATTACTTCACACCATGATAGTACTTCAATTTAATGTTTCCGTATTTCTAACTGATATGTGTACCTAATTTGAAACTTATTTTATCCAAATTAGGTATTCTAAAATATGTTTAAAATGGGTGGTTATAAGAGTAGTTGTTTGAAAGAGTTCGTCATGAGGGTCTCGAAACTATTTTTTATGTTAATATACCTTCAGAAATATACTAAAAAATATGCAAGAAAAAATGTTCTTCCCCCTTATCTAAAAAAACTAATGAATTTAAATCATGAAAAAATACAATTTATAAATAGGAACATATTTATAATTTATAAATATTTATAGAAAATTATAAGGATTTTCCTGAATGTCATAGTTTTTGAGATAATCGCGATAGTATATATATATATATATGTATATATATATATATATATATATATATATATATATATATATATATATATACATAAGGCTTAATTTATGTATTTCATGGGAAGAAGATACTTGTACAAGAAAATATGGTGAATTATTCAAAGTAACACACAACTTGTTATTTCGGTATTGTAGGAGTACATAAAGCTATTTGAAATAATGTTTTTTTTATGAAGTGACGCTTAATATCAATTGTCTTTTACGAACGGAATATAACATTTTCTATACATGTTTATTGAGTCAAACTAATTTGTATTGACCATTTCAAAGCGTACTTAATTCCGATAAGAATTTTCAACGTAACGATTAGAATAATCATTTAAAATATAATTCATTATTTTCATTTATATGTATCTGGTGGAAAAAACATATTAAGAAGAAACGCGACGAACTTAATATCAAATTCAGAAAAAGGTATTGGTTGTTTGGTCGTAATTCTGAGCTTTCAACATACAACAAGCTTATTTTGTATAAGCAAGTCCTACGCCCAATTTGAAGTTATGGAATACAGCTGTGGGGCTGCGCCAGTAAGTTTAATATCCAAGTGATACAAATATTCCAAAACAAAGTGCTTAAGTGTTTAGTTAGCGCGCCTTGGTATGTCCGTAACTGTGATCTCCATGGCGATCTTGAGATTGAGATGGTAGACGATACTATTAGTAAAATTGTTAGTTCTCACCAAAAGAGACTTCAAAACCACATTAATCCAGAAGTGTCCAGACTCTCAAATGTGCAAAATACTATTAGAAGACTCAAAAGAATAAAACCTTTTGAGCTTGTTAGACATTAGAACACTAAGTGATTCAAAGGAAAATCTTAGTTTAGTCAGCACATAGTACATTAATTCAGAGACAAATTAATCGTTAGTTAAATAACTAGTTTTAATAAAAATTGTAATAAAAAAAAAAGATTTATATGTATCTGGTAGATTGTAGATTAAATAACATCTTGACTTTTGTAATGGCAAAATCACCATCTATTTCGTGAAATCTTAAACTAATATAACAAAATACTCGAAGGAAAACTCAGATGTTTCTCAATATTTTTGTAAGAATTGAAAAATTGCTAATATACTTAAGAGTGATAAGTTAATTAGCATACGGCATACCTGTTTCAATCGTACATATCGGTTGTGATAAATGTGCATAACTTTTCTACTTTTTTTAAAATAATGCTATATATTATAATACACAATGAAATTTTTTGTTTTTGTATGTAATTTTATTGTGTATTATACTATATAGCATTATTTAAAAAAAGTGTATAATGTGTTATACTATATAGCATTATTTAAAAAAAAGTGTATAATGTGTTGTACTATATAGCATTACTTAAAAAAAGTGTATAATGTATTATACTATATAGCATTATTTAAAAAAAGTGTATAATGTGTTATACTATATAGCATTATTTAAAAAAAGTGTATAATGTATTATACTATATAGCATTATTTAAAAAAAGTGTATAATGTGTTATACTATATAGCATTATTTAAAAAAAGTGTATAATGTGTTATACTATATAGCATTATTTAAAAAAAGTGTATAATGTGTTATACTATATAGCATTATTTAAAAAAAGTGTATAATGTGTTATACTATATAGCATTATTTAAAAAAAAATTAGAAAATTACGCACGTTATTCATAACCTAAATGTACGCGATTCGTATGTGAAGGTTATTCAACTGGCTATATTCATTCCTTCCAACGCAGGTGAGAGCAGCATTCAATTCAGCAATTTCGTGTCTTCTGGAATCAAATTCAGAGCAGCACTCGATTACAGAAGACACGAAATGAGTTCACTCTGTGCGAATAAAACTTTATGGGGCATTCAATGGTTTACAAAAGTGTTAGGATATGCATTATTAAATGTTGTTTATTCAGTTTGGTTTCATATCCATATTTTTGCTTACATTACGTTTATTTTACTTTTGAGTTTGATTTTCTAGTAATTGAAATGAACGTGACTAGATTAAAGGAACAACATTCACTGATTTGACAAACAACATATTAATAAATTTTGAAAATAATTCAATACTTTCATGACTAGTTTCGATTGAATGCGACATCTACTAAATGCTTTACCGTAGTTAATACTGTTTTAAATAAACTTTTAATTCAAGAAATTAATTAAAATTTCAATAGGGTTTTCTTTATCTACTACAGTATAGGTTTTCAACAAAAGTACGAAGACTTATTCTTTGGTTACCTACTGAAAGCTGGTTCTGCCATCGCAAAGGTTTAATATCTCTTAATAATATCATCTGATAAAATTAGTTATCTTTGTTTAAGCGTTTCAATTTAATAGTAAAAGTAAATTGTAGTTAATTAAAAACTTTTAACCAAATAGGCAAACGAAAAAAGGAAAGAAATGGAAATCCGTTAATATTAGAAACGCATATGAAAAGCTTTATTTTGGCTTAGTTTTGTACAACCAGTTTTTATACATGATAGAATATTATAAAGGTATTTTTTGCTAAAATTCTTTTAACATTTCAAACAAAGATGGTTACCGGAAAATAAAGTGAGATTTTAAGAAATTTTTCTGTAGAAGAAATAACTAAAAAATTATGGAAAATATATCTTCAGTATACAAAAATTCGTAAAATACTGAATGCATTATTAAAAATTGATTCAATAATAGATATTTATTAAGAGTAATTTTTCGAAGAAAATCGTAATTTTTTTTCAATATTTCTTTCCATTAGAACTTTTAGTTAATAAGTCTAAATTTAAGTAAAATCCGTTTTCAGTCTGATAACAATTTATTGTTAACATTATGAAAATTGAGAATATAATTTTCTTCGTATGGTTTGCGTTATCGATGTATTTTAATTTGATTTCCCAATGAATTTTTTTTTCATTCTAAATTATTCATTATTTATTAGTGTAATCAGTTTCTAAGCTGTTCCACTAATTAATTAAACTTCTTAGTATTCACCACGAATATTAAAAAAATCTGCTCCGAGCTCTCGATTGATGTAAATGGCATTAACTCATAATCAAAATAAATCGGATAAGGAAATTTGTAAATCTCGTTAGAGAACAGCTGTGTTATTTTATATGGATTTAATAACAGAGAATGTCAGCATTATTTGTTGCTTCAAGTTAAAGTTTAAAGGAATTCTGCAATTATTGAGTTAAACCTGATTAAACATTTTGAACTCACTTTATATTAAATTGCACCGGCTGACGCAGAATTAACTTGTTCCAGTGCACATTTTGTTTCTGACCTGACTACAGCAAACAAAATGACAGAATTTTAACCCTATTTACTCTATGTACACAGATAATTTCTTAAAAGGAACTTTCTCTGTATCAGAAAACCCCTCAAGTTTTTTGATGAATTTATTTTTGAAAACTTAAAAAAAACTTAAAATAAATTCAATTTTCTTTTTGTTTAAGCTGCAAGATACACAAATATAATTTTAAAAATGTTTTCTGTTTTTCATCTCATTATTTGAATTTTTACGATTTTTTGTTCATTTAGTTTTTTTTTATTTCAGTGTAACATTATACAGTTGATATTATACATAAGTATTTGCTTCCTTTCTTGTTAGTTTGAATGTGGAGCTCCAATTGTTAGCATCATGAAACAATTAAAACAGTGAATGATAATTTCCAAAACACCCATTATAACTGTCAGTCTAACGTTACATAAGCATACCGCAATATCTACACACATCTAGAACTTCTCTGTCACGCCCACGTACACGTGCACACACGCCCACGCGTACACACAAACACACGCACGCGCACGCGCGCACGCACAGACACACACACACACACAAATACGCGCGTGTATGTGTGTGGGATAGAGAAGAGGGGCAATAAATATTTAATTCTGTGATACTATTAATTTTTTTTTAAATTCTTCAATTTCAAACTGTGGTCGATTTTCACTTAAGTTTTTAATGCCTTTTAGGAAATTGCTACTATTATATTACAAATAACAGCACAATAGTATATTACAAATAATATCACAAAAATTACTATATTACAAATAATAGTACGATAGTATTGGTACAAACAGTAATTATGTAAAATATGATACGAAATATCATTAATCTTAATAAAATAAAGCCGATGGCAAATCCCGGCTGGAAAGGAAAATTTCGTAGAGTTTTTATTTACTTGAGTTGTTTATAATGTTACAGAAAAAAATAATGACAAGAAACAATGTTCAAGATTTAAACTATTCAAAAACCTATTTCTGAATTTGCACTTTGATTTTCAATATAATACAGGATCATTTTGTGGTAGAAACTTGATAAGGGTTTAATGTTACGTTACAACGTTATTTAAATATCTAGGTTAGACAGCTCACCTACTAACAATGAATGTTACTTTATATGAAAAATAAATGTTACTTTATTTATAAGATATAAATTCAAAATCCCATTTTTCAAAGAAATTTTTATCAAAATGAAATGAAGTTATATTAAAATTTCCCAAATATATCCTCAAATAATACTTAGAGTGCGCGTCTTTATTAGTATGGTTTGAATAAAGATTTGTTGTTTAATTAGAAATTAAAATCAGTTGTCTTTAATAATATGATAAATAACCTTGATAACGGCACGAGTACGGCTTTAGTCATCTAAAAACTATATTTAAAATAATATTATTGTAAGGATATTGTATACAAGAATTAGAAATAGCTAAATAGACTGACTTGGTTTTGCATTTATATATAATATTACACTTTATATTTACATACAATATATACATACAATGTATTTAGTAATTGTGCGACCGTTAATTCTGTAGAAATTCATTATTCACAATTAAATGGAAATACGTGATGTAGTATTATTTCTAAGAAATAATGCTACATCACGTAGTTACATTTAGTTGTTAACTGTTATCTCATAAAACTAAACATTTTCTTTTTTGACAGTTATCAACGAAATTAACAGATATCAAGGATTAAAAAGAAAATGCAAATATAAATCTTCGAAATTATCTGCGCAAAATATATTTATTAATAGTAACACATTCTGGAAATTATGAGAAATATTGAAAAGAATTCCTTTTATTCAATTTAAATGCCTGTAACTACAACTTCACTTCAAATTGTAACTTGTCCTCTTGCACACAGAACCTATGCACGCCTGCACATACATATGCTCAGGTAACACGCACGCATGCATGTGCCCATGTTCGCTCGTCCAACCATTCAGCAGCGAGATTCCTCTAAGTTTCATGCATATAATCATGTTCGCTTGTCCGGCTGCCCGCTTGTCCAGGCGGATATATCACTGAAATTGCGTGCGTAAAATAGAAGTACAGAATACGCCATGTATGTGAATAAGCCTTCCAGCCTAAACGACCAAACATCCATAGTCCAATTAGTGTTCACGAAATAATGCCAGTAAATTGAACATAAACTCGTGAATTAATAATTTAATTTAACATTGAGGTTCAAGATTACTTTATAGTAAGTTATCAATTACCTTAATATTACGTCATAAACTAGTAGCATGTATGATTTAGTACAAAGATAATAGAATTGAAGCATTACATACTAAAAAATTCTCCTTCAGATAAAAAAACAGCGATTTATGTTTCATTTTAATTTCGACTCTAATTCAGAGTTAGACTTTAGTTTTTTTTAATACATTCATAAATATAATAAAAAGAACCTAACCAAATTTAAGGAGGGTTTTTGGCTTACTAACGTTTTCAGACTATGAACATTTTTGTAGTTAAAATTGTTAAACGTCTTTGTGTATGTCCAACACTTATATAACTTTAAAGAAAATAAATAGAACTACATAAAATTAAATAATTAGATAAATTGAAAATTATTTTGTTACCTTTTAAATTTATAGGAACTATTCCTAGATCTTATATGTTCTGCCCTAACAATATTTTAACATTTGGACATATATATATGTATATATATATATATATATATATATATATATATATATATATGTATGTATAAAACGTATATGTATATTATAAAATTATTAAGTGACTAGAACTCGTACTATGACGGTTGCATGCATAATTGTACATATACAAAAATTTAAACATCTAGTAGTATGTATTGTTGCCTAGTAATGATTTTGATATGTGAGGAAAATTTTCAAAAATAATTTTTTAGCCAACGTTTTTGTGTTTAGCTTTACTTATTTCTTTGTTTTTCGCGTTTAACTATAGAACATGAGATATATTAGAAACGAATTGCAGTATTCCACGTAATGCTGTTTTGCTGATAAAACGGTAAAAATATTACCAAAAAATGGCAATTTTGATTCGTAAAACTGACGTTTTATTAGTAAAATTAAAGTTAGAACAGTTATTCCATTCAAATTTTTTTACAGTATCCCGATATTCCACTCAATTTTTTTTACGACATCTCAGTTATTTATTCTGTTTTTACCTTTAATAATTCCAACCTTTAATGTGCTATCTTTGTTTAAAGACAGGGATATTAATTTTTGCACTTTTATAATTCTCATATCTTCGGCACCGGTTTTTCATACCGTTGATGCATATTAATTGATGATTTAGTGCTTATTTCGCATATCAAAATTATTTATATGCACAATTTTATGGATTATATTCCCATTTGAAGAAATTTATTGCGCGGTCAGTACTTGGTACAGAACTGTATACTCCATTTCCTTTTACGTACACTATTAAGCGAAATGCATTTCTCTCTTATAATGTCCCTTTTGATATTGTTATAATGTTTCTCAATTTATGTTAATTTATTAAAATCCTGACTAGTATTATAAATTCAAAAATGTGTTTGCCTTTTTTTTACATTGCAACGGAGCAACAGTCCGCCGTGATTTTTTGAACAGATAATGCTGTTAGGCTGGTAAATGACATGGTCTTCTTATTTTTGATCTCAGGGAATATCGTTTCTTTGGGGGAATTTTGATTTAAAATTGAAAAAAATACACAAATGGAATAACGAAACAACGTCGCGACGTGGCAACAGATTAGCGTGATTTTTTGAAATAAGAGCAACAGGATCACCATTTCAGTCCCCAATTTAGAGGGAAATGTTTTTCTTTTCATTGTCATCTGTATTATGTCGTCACAAAAATAAGGATTTGTATTTAATTTCTCTTAGTTATTCTAGGTGGCGCCGCATGTTTTAATTTCTCCCCATAATTTTGTATGTCTAGCTACGAGAAAGAAAACGCGGGCAAAAAATAATACAAAATGTTTGATTGATATAGTATGAGTCTTTGATGAACATATAAGTTTTATATTAGTGTCAAAAAATTTAGAAAACTTGGTAAACAGTGTTATCATTTTATAATCATCTCTAGAAAATTAAATAAGTTTCCACTCAAGAATAAAAACGTTTCATATTTCATAATTTTCCGACTATTTAAGAAATATTTGGTAACACCAAAAATATGCAATACCCACATTTTTTTACACAATAAATAATCTGATGTATTGAATTTTATGTCGTATATTTTTTTTGTCATTAACGAAACAAAAAAAATAAAGAAATTTTTGTTATTTTCTTCTTGTAAGATTCTTAATAATTGTACATTAAAATAAATAAAGTATAAAAAGGGTGTTTATAAAAACCAAGGGCTAATAATATAAAATATTATGACTAATGTATTACGTCGTTAATACTTGTCGTTGATGGGCCGCATAAATGTAAGTCGTGTTTAATAATTCATTTTATAACTATGGTATGAAATTTACCGTAATAAAATGAAATGTAATTTTGTTATAATACTAAACAATGAAGGAAACAGCAGATAAAATCCTCAATCAATTTCCGAGCACATTTAAGCATTTTATACGTAGTTAATCGAAAAGTTAAAAGAATGGCGAGTTATTTTTAATTGAATAAAACCTTATAGGATCATATCAAAATTAACAAATGTTACCTGATAAAATAATCTCATTATTTACCGATATCATCTGAAATAAATATACTTTTATTTTATAACAACTGAGAAAACATTGTTTTTTTTATTTTGGAACCCATTATTATAAGGGGGTCCTTAATATTTTTCAGACTTTCTTTGCTTTCACTAATATATGTTTTAACTCCCAAATAACCGATATCGGCCTAATATCTTCCGCACTTTTCGTCCGTCAGTTGATAGACATTGGATGAATATTGCAATAAATTACTGTAATGAGATATTTTCTCTCTCCTACGTTTGACGAATATATAAATATATATATATATATATATATATATATATATATATATATATATATATATATATATATATAATTCACATCTCTTTACAAGCAAAGTGAAATATTTTTTCCGCTTTATTTCATATTTTGTTACTTAAAAATCTAGTTAGGACTATATAAACTCACTTTGTTAAGAATCAAACGAAGTCAATATAATTCTTTCAGCGTTTCTTGTGGAAACAAGCTTCACGAGGAGAAACTTTTCTATGATTTCAGAATAACAATTTTCACGAAATACAAATAAAATATCGCAAAGATCTAAATAGCATGTAGATCAATCAATCATTCTCTTAGTATAAATTTCGTTTAGAACCATAGTTATGTAGAAATAGTTCAAAAGTTTGAACATCGTATTTGCTTTTTTTAAATTTATCTAGTGTTTTAATTTGTAGGATATACTTTAACGGAAGTTATAGATAGTGGTTCGTTGAAACTATGGGAATAGTGTTTTATTTCTACTCTACTTAAATAAAATTAAGCAACACGAATTTATTTTCTTTTCTAAGCGCATTCATGAGCCATCCATAATCAAAAAATATCTAGTCAATATAAGGAATTTGAGAAAATGTGATACAAATGATATAATTGAGACACATTATAAATTGTTCTAAAATCTGAGTAGTTAACCTGAATTTTTATTCATATTAAATAGTCTTAAATTTATTGTTGAAGCTACTTCATACTTGAGACTGTATGAAGATAATACAGTCTGAGATAACTTTAATTATTTAACAGACGTTTAATTAATAACATATTGCCGAATCTAAGAGCCGTAGCCAAAATCTCTGACGTTGCAAAAACTACCACCTAAAGTGAGAACATTAAGCTACCGACGATTAAGGCTATATCACGAATCTAATAGATGAACCGTATCCTATTAACTATATCACTCTTTTTGATATCGATTCTGTCTATTATGTTAAGTTCTCTTTGTAAACCTATTTAAAATGTGGTTCCACTTATTCTATGAATATTTATTTATTTTATACCATTGATCAAATATATCTTTTATGATATTGATAGATATAAGACACAAGGGCAATTAAACATTTCCTCTTTATGTCTCTACAAGAAGAAATAAAACATCTCAAGTGCGATAGAAAACCAAATGTTTAAATTAAGAGAAGTTTGAAACAAATACAATTTGAAGTTGAGTTAGAAGTAAAAGACGAAAAATTTCAAAGAACTTGCTATATATTGATGTTAAATTTGTTATGGAGCAGCTAAATATGAAAAACATAAATAGGAGTAAACTGACAAAAGTGAAAACAGCCGAGTTTCCGACATATCGTGTGACCGGAAATCTTCGTATTAGTACTATATTTATATCACTATATTTATGGATTTTTTAGTCACTATATTTATGGATTAAACTTGCAATTTAAATTTCACTTCCTTCTTATCATCCAATTGAGCTGGAAATTGGTAAAAATACGTAGTTTCGGTAACAATAAAATGTTATTATATTATCAAGTGGGTTTGATAAGAAGGTTTGAAGTTTGTTATAATCCCTTCATAACGGCGAGTGGCTCACTGTCCGGGCATATTTAATTTGCCTTGATAAGGCCTTTGGTCTCCCACATTAACGAATTCTTTTGGCGAGACCTATGGTCTGGTATGATGTCCTTGGGGAAATTATGACGCCAAAATGTGGTCAGATAAACTTCATATCCCATCGTGTTTGGATATGTTTAATTTGGCTTGGCAAAACCTTTATCTTGCATAATTTCCATGAACTGACGATTGTAAACAAGTATGGTCGTAATAACTTCAAAGCTGCAAATAGCAATCTCATCATATTTCGCCATGTTGGCATGATCTCTAATCTCACATAAGAAGAAAATCTGGTAACACCGAAAGGAGGTTTTGGAGCAGCAAACAAATGGTATTTGGATATTTTGAATTCGTTTTGGTGAGACCTGTGGTTTCATCTAATGTCCATGCTGTGATGAGGGTACTAAAAAATCAGACGTAGACTTGATTTGATTCGATTTATCTCGGTGAGACCTTTAGCATCGTGTGGTATCTAGGGTGTGGTGATGCAGTTGAAATGTGATTGTGGGTGCTCTATAGACACATGTTTGGTCTCATATTTTTCATAAAATTCTTTTAATTTTATGCCCTTTCTTTGTTCTAATGGCGTTTTGGCCATATCATAAGTTTAAACAAATGCTGTAGCCTCGAGTGTCAAGTACAAAATGATACTATTCCCGCCATTCCACCCGGGTAGTCTCAGGGCCCCTCCTGGGACCCGTAACGACCCACCTCATACAAAAAGGGGACCTTCGAAAGTCCCCTAATAGTGTCCCGTATCTACATTCACAGCGCTTCCACCCAACAGGGTTAGATTCTGCTCCTGCTCAATGCGTCATTTAGGACCTCCATTTTTTCAAGAACGCATTTAGCGAACGCTCTAAATGACTCAAAGATCGGACCATTCTCAACCAAGTCTCGGTGACTGAAGATACCACTCTCTAAGACTCCGCGTGATTCTACTTTAGAATTTCGACGTATGCTCTCAAACAAAACTCTACGCGCATCATCGTGCTCACTGCAGTGGAAAAGAACATGGTTCATGTCCTGCGTCTCAAATCCGCAGGTACATGCCGGGCTATCTCGGAGGGCAAACCTAAACAAACTGGCGCGGAAAGCGCCATGTCCCGTTAAGAATTGTGATGTAAAATAATCGGAGACAAGCCAATTTTTACTTAGCCGCTCTGACACCTCGGGGAAAAACATCCTGGTCGTCTCCCCTTTGGAATCGGGGGAGGACCATCTGGACTGCCAGTGAGCAACGACGATCTCTAAAATACGTCTCTTTCTAGCAAAAAGGGATTCATTAGCCAAAAACTCAAAATTCAACGGACCCGCTACAAAACTCTTACCTCGTGCTAAAATGAAATTTGCCGCCCGTTCAACAATCGCAAGGTCTGCAGGCAGAAGACCAGCCAAAATAGGCAACGCATCCGTTGAGCAGGTTCTATAAGCTTTGGTCAGCGCCAGAAGCGGCGCACGCTGCGATCTCAGTACCACCCGTCTAACCTGCTGGACCCCAACGCACCACGAAGCCCACACCGATGGCGCATAGGCCAATATACCAAGGTATATTGCCGTATACATCAGCTTGAGGGAAGAGTTGTTCAGCCCCCAGCCGGCACCGGCAAGCCGGGCCATGGCATGGAAGGCTACCCTTGCCCTCTCACCAAACAAAATGATACTCCTGCACTATTGGCGAATATGTATTGTTTCGTTTCATATTATTCAGCACATAGTTCCGATTACAAAATATCCAATGCTATCCATAGCCGTAATAACCACGGTTCCACGAGACAGGTGCCATTATAAACGATATGTAATTTTTTTGGGAAAAATAAGAATTCAAATTTAAACTAGGGACGAAATTTTTGTTAGGCATGTTTATATTTTTAAAATACATGATTAAACTATCTTCATTTTGGATTCTTACAGTTAAATCACAAAAAGTTTCAGTCGCGTCTTGTGGTACACGTATACACACTTTTTATTTTGACCTCAATAATATGTTTGTCCTATGATGCCCGTCATTTTATGAAGTTTGTATCTTTTAACAGATTGATGTGATATCGAGTGAGAAGTAAACCAAAATCATAAAAATTAATTTACACAATCTTTTTTAGTCACTACGTCGTTTTTTCTTGTATTTATTTCACGCATCCCCTTTGTCTTTTAATATTTTCCAGCCATTACAAATTAAAGAAATGGTCCTTTGATGATAATGAAATGGTCCTATGATTTGTTTGACATCGGCGATTTGATGCACATTAAACACGTAACGCAGTGGGCGCGACATAGGTGTGGTTTTCACGATATACTGCGACATGACGTACTTTTCTCAGAGTGACATTCACCTCATGCTACTAAGTCAGCAACGTAGGATCGCTGTAGAAAATAAAATGAGTTGACCCAAAACAATATAAATATAATTAGCATTAATATAAACAGCTGACGAAAAATTAAATTTTTTTAACACGAAAAGAATCCTTTAAATTAAGATTAATATTTCAACATAGTATTTGGTCAGATTGCTTATATTTAGGCAGATATTTAGGAGTAAAGTTCCTTTCAAAACTTTCTTTCCGTGTTGCAGATGAGAGCTGCCTTAAAAGAAAGCATAAGTAAATGTAGCTATTCATGGGTAAATGACCTGGTAAAAGTGTAAAAATCTGCAATTAAAATTTAAATTTCATAACACTAACTTATAATCATAATACTCTCTATGAATACTTGCTATCTAGGTTCTAATAGAACGAAATTAACAGTGAAGAAGAATATAAATTACCCGCATAAATACCGCAAGGGGTACAACGGTTCCTTTATTGAGCGAGGCCATTAATTTTGTGGTATTTTGCGTAATATCTTATTTAGCCCCGCCTTAACGTGAGTAATAGTTTACTTTTGTATTATTTATTGGAAATTAAGTCAATGTTTGGAAGATCGAAACCTATTACTATATAATGAATGATTTTATTAAAAAATTATTTCCCTTGTAATTTACTCAATCTTATTTTATGTAGCTTCCTTATTGCATAGTATATTTACAATGTCGTTTGAATAAAATATTTTATTAAAAGAAGAGGGAATCAAAAAGCTCATATTTCATACATGGCCTTTTTTAATTTGGTAACTTCGAGATATCCTATTCATGAGCTTTAGAATAACGCCAATATTTAAAACACTTTCATATTATTTCATACTTTGATGAGTTATCCTTATAAATAGTTTTACTGTATTATTTTTCAACTTCTAATTTAATAATTTCAGCTATAAAGCAAATAATTCTCGCTATAATGAGGGAGTTAAACTTTTATAATTTTTTAATATTCTTTTCAAATTATGTTACGTTACAACAATAGTAATATTGAAATTAAAAGTATAAAATTAACCTGCCTGGACATTAAAGATATTTAAGGGAAAATATTTAGGAGCACATGAAAAAAGTAATAGAATACGAAAATATTATTTTGGATTTATTTATCCAATTATTGTTTTTTTATCCATTTGTCTGTTTACGTCTTTCTTCGAATAGGCATCACGTAAACATTACTGACTCAATTCAGGTGTAATTATAAACGCAGAGATTAACTGGTCGTTATATTTAGTTTTTATTTCATCAAAAACTGATTTACATTGCAATAATACAGCAACAACAAATTAGTGCTTAACTACTCGACACGTAATAATTACTCTAATATATAATACATCTATGTATATCACTAAATGGAACTACATCTATGTATTTAAATGGACATATATTAGTGAAATGAGCATGGCCAAAAGGTGAAGTGTATAATAATAATATGTGCGTGAGTAAACAGACGGAATGAGGGCAGATGCAGGATGGCAGATAATGTCGTTGGCCGTCTTTCATACATATTAATTAGAAGCTTACTACATTTCTCAATTTGTTAACAAATTAAATTTAATTATTTAGTAGGTAAATATAAGATCGTTTAAATTTTATTGTTACGTAATTTGTTGTCATCACACATAATAAAACTGTACAGTTAGCATCGCATTACACTGCCGTACATTAAAGGTATTTACTAAGAAATAATAATAAGGTTATAATAAGGTATAATAGTTATAATAGGGAAAAAAGAAAAGCAATAAAACATAAAAATATTGTTTTATGAGGAATTTATTTCCGTTTGCGTGCACGCGTCATAAAACAAGTAGTGAACCAATTCGGATGGTAATATTAGAATAATATTGGGATCAACTAGAGTAATATTAAGTTTTTTGTCATCTCCACTGGTTCACTGTAGAAGAAGGTATGCGAATTTAACACTTTCAAATATTAATTTACTTTGCTTTAGTACAACACTAACAAAATAAAACTACCCGACGCAAAGTGAAGATACAAATGCATAAAGTAACCATGTTTATCAATAGAGGGAGTTCAGCCTTAACAAAATGCTTTATTTATAACGGGGTTATTTAATTAAGGTATTACACATTGATGTCACAAGATACTTTACGTGTCGGCTAACACGTAAAAATAAAAATGAATATAATCGGTTACAGTTTGTAACAAGGTCAAATATTGTATTTTGACTACATTCTGTTGAATATTCTGGGCGATAATCATTTTTCAGGTTACTCTTAAAAAAAATAATAAGGATATTAACCTCCAAATATCTCAATAGCTAACTCACAAAAATATTCATATCAAAATTTAATATATGGGGAGTTTATTTACAGATAAAAGAAAGTTTAGTTACTGGTAGTATATTTTGAAAAATATACTGAAAATATATAAAAAATTATGAGACACCCCACCATTCTTTCAAAACTTTAAAACTAAAATGATCATAAACTCAGAGCTGAGCTTAAAAAACAAAATTAAAGGCATATAGTAAAAGTATCAGAACACAAATATATCGTCCATGAAATTTTTGTGTGTTTGTGTTTTTTTAAACACGAATCCCGTAAAAACAACTGAGCCGATTTAGATGACGTTGGTAAACGCCGAGGTTGACTTAAAATAACATCTAATTTCTATTTCATGGGAATCGGATCTCCCAATTAGAATATATGCAAATTTAATATTTTCAAAAATTATTCTAGATTGTATAATACAACGACAATAATTAAGTTCATAATTACCCGGTGCGCTGTAATTACATAAATTTATATTGTACCTAAGTACAACAATAATAGCGCTACGCTATAATTTAAAACGCGCAATGACGTTTTTCACGGACATACTTTGACGAAATGTGCGTCACCAGAGGTGAAGTGTGAAGTGGTAGGTAGTGCTTGAATAAGCAATCCATATGTTATATAGGTCTTCCGTACACAATAATAGTTGTAAACTTACTTCGTTTCCTCAATTCTTTTGAAATTTGAACACGTTGTTAATATCTGCATTTTAATTTTAGGTTACACAAATTTTATTGTTGTATTCTTTTTTATCTATAGAGATGATATATTGTAAATTGGTGCTCTTGTATCTTGAATACATGTATTAAAAAATGATTTAAGGGAATAAAACAAAAGTAAGATAGTATGAAAATATTGTTAATAAATTGTTTGTCCATTTGTTTGTTATGTGTAGATGAGCGCGTTTCTTAGCGCATTGTGTAAAAGTAGCTTAAAGGGTTTTGATGAAATTTTGTTCTGTGGATTCTGTTGGGTCTGAACAACTTATAAGCTATGTTTTGTTTCAAAATCAACAACTAAAAAAAGAAACTATATCAATTGAACATTTAGTTGTAACGTATACTTATTAAAAAATTGCTTTTATAATTAGTATAATAGATGATGTTACATTTCTTAGATTTAAAATTAACTTAATAATATTTTATGAAGGTCCAAACGAGAACGAAGACGCTGATACAGCTTCTTGCAAATAATGTAGATGAGATCTCTCACTTGGCCGTATTTTTTAACTTTTTGGACATGAACAATTTTGACAATTGGGACATGAATAATAATTTCAAGGTTGCATTTTATATTCAATCAATAATTACTATAATACGGCTAACATACATAATTTTTTTGGAATAATTTTTTAATATAATTGCATTAATAAAAATTACATTCCTGTGGTAATCGATATAGCACTTACTTCAAAGTTGACATTATTTCTTCATACAAAAGTGGAAATAACGTATAATAGCGAGGGCCATAAATCGAAAACTTTATATCATTTATAAAACACTTTCCAAATTGCCTACCAACACGCGTGTTCACTTTAATCTCTCGATCCGACGCGTGTCGCTTCCAATCTCTTCCAGCATCCATCGTTTTATTTAAAAATAGAAGTAAATGTTATACAGGTTGGTTCTTTGTACGATCTATTGTGCATTTAGAGGCACATTGTCATGGAGATCGGCTGTCAACTAAGATGAAATCAGTGAAAAATTTATGATCAAAAATCTACTTTACCGCATTTGCATAACTTTTATGATATCATGTTGATAGAAAATTTATTGTTTTGAGTAGACAAATTACTACTTTATTAAATAAATTCGTCGTAAGTTGACGTTGAATTTAAACTAAATAAATAATAAATTAAAAAGTTTGGCGTCGTCTTACTTTCCATTCTTCAACATTACATTCATGGAATGGTTATTAAATGGGTATTAAGCAATTAATATGCATGCAAGAATCTCTACCCGATACGTGCCAAGGACATATCTAAAGGCTAGTTACAAATTCTAGAAACACAGGCGTAATGTTGATCTCATTAATTCTATTATAGTATGCATAATTATTGCGCTGATGTTAAATACCATCTGGAACAAAGCATAAAAGTTTTACTCTTTGCTATCGAGAATATAAAAATAATTCACGTGAATTAAAAGGATCTACGTTTGATTTGGATGCGTTCCCTTATCTACTCTGGGAATATATTGTTTACACTTGTTTCAAAAACGGCAATATCAATAGTGCTAAAAATATGCAGCAAAGATCCAGCTAGACATAAGTATAACCTGTTCCACTAGTAACGTATAATACATGCATATTGAGGATTAAAGAAAACCACCGGAAAAGAGACTGATAAGGTTAGCATGGGACATTATAGGCTTTCATGATTTCTAAGACTGGGAGGCCAGAAAATTTTTCGGCAGCGTAATTTGTTCTATTATCGGTATGGCGACAAAAAGTCCCAAGATTGTACGGTTTCTTGTAAAAAATATAGAGAAGTTTGAAAGTGAGTTTGGGATTGCTGCATTTATATATATATATATAATATATATATATATATATATATATATATATATATATATATATATATATAAAGTCCTTTCCAACGAGTTGAGGTCGCATACGAGGATGTAAAAAACCTTGTTACACCTCAAAAACTCACGAGAGATTTCAACATGAAACTAGGGACATGGTGCAACTAAGTATGGTTATGAACAATTTGGAGATGAAAGGCGGAAACTTAGAAGCTAGCGATTGATCGAATTATTGAAAAATGTGGGCCTCTATGTGACGACCTACTTTTGCAAAAAATTTACTCAGAGAAAATTGATCTATATTAGTTCGGACAATGCGATTTGAAATAAAATAGACGTACTATAAGCAATCAAATGGCAGATCGGTAAGGTAAAAACTGAAAGCTGTTGTAAAATGGTGAAAGGTACATCGAATTTGAACTCTGAGACGAAGCCGTCCTGTTTGATAAAATTTGCGCTCCTTCTAGAATTCGCCAACCTCTAAAATGCCGGAAACGTGCTTATCAAACTTTTCATTGGCTTTTTGTGACTAAAAAATAGGTGGCAGTAGATAATTTGAATTGGTAGGTGCTTATTACATATTGTACGAATCAAGAAACTCCCAGAACAAACTCATCGCGCGACGTTACGAAACGAACTTGCAGTCTTCAGCTGACATGTCATATTATAGGCATTCTAATTCACAGATTTCTAAGTGCACACAATATTATGAATGTCATCGTGGTGCTCACATCACAAAAACCTTTTGATGGGATGACCCAAAAGCAAAACTGACCCGACTTTATTTCATGTGAAGGTATCTTGGAAGTCATTTCCTAGAACAAGGGAATAGCTCTCAAATAACTAAAAAACAACAAGTGCCAGGTGACGATAGAAATATCTTCAAAATCTTGAAGGCAGGTGGCATATCGATAATAAAAATCAGTAAATAGGTAATAAATTCCATCTTACGCTAGGACTTTGTGCTAGAATTTTAAATTAAGTTAGTGACTTATTACTCTTTAGCTACGTTTAGAAATGTTCTTCAAAGGTCATAAATAACCAAATAGTGCGCAGATTTTACTGCTTTCAGCCTCCGGAATTAACAAGTTTTAAAAAGGAATATAGTATTTTGATCCACATTTATACTTATGTATATGGGGTTCAATCGACTGTTATGTGAAACGTTTGTAGACTGTGACAAAGCCGTCTATATTATCAACATTTGGGTCGTGCTTCATTATATAAAATGATACAGTATTGACTAGCAATGTTATACATTTTTCAGTAACGTTCCCATATCAGTCCGGCCACAAGAGGAGAATACGAAACCGACTCAACTGCGAAAATGTGTTATACAAGAAAACTTATTTTTTCTCTCCATTCATATCAGTTTTCGAACATGTCATCAAGCTCTTAGAATGCAATGGATTTGGTACCAACACCAAAAATGATTACATAACTCTTAGGTGAAGTCCTTGGGGCGAAAATGGAATCGTTATAGCGACGTCACCGAGTAACCTTGATATAATCTAAGCAGGTTTCCTAATATACAAAACTTAGAATGAATATAAACAAGATAAAGTCATTTCAAAAATAAATGTCGCATCGATAAGAATACTTGTCTTGAACGCAGGTCTCAAATTTCAGGTGATTTAGGATATCGGAACTATCCATTTAGATAAAGTCAACTTGGACAAAGAGGCTAATCAGTGAAATGAATTCGCTAGGCCACATGTGAGAAACTTTCTCATATCTTCCAATTCAAAGTACTAAAGTGTCTGAAGACGAGAGTGTACGTGTATAGCCGTACATTTTGCCAATGATGATAAGTTAACTCAGTAAGTTTTAAAATGTTTACACCCGGGGTTCTTCCATGACTTACAATCGCCTATATAACTCGTGGAATTGGTAGGTTAAAGTGCAATGGGCAGGCCATAAATCATGCAGAATCGATATCTGTTGGCGAAGAAAGGTCCACGTATGGTGATCATACTCCGAAAGACGTAGAGTGAAATGAATCTCCGCAAGATGGACGAACTAGTAAAAATTGCGAGAAATGGTTTCTTTGGAAAGATCTCTGAAAGAAGCCTCTTTCCAGCAATGGACATATTCTGGCTGCTAATGATTTTGAAACTAGCTTCCTTGTAAAAACAAATGAAAAGACATTTTTCTTCATTTTATTTACAAATTTTTTTACTGTAAAGGCTATAAATATTTGTAATAAAACCATAATGCAAACGCCTTACCAAAGTGAGTTTTTATAACGCACCTGGTAATAAAGGTAATTGCTTCCTAAATTAAAACTTATAAATCTGAATGGATTACGTCCATTATTTTCTAAGCTCTGACATAATGTTATCTCATTTGTTATATAAATGGTTTGCAATTTGCTTTTCTTTTTTTAACAGGAGATTTTAATTTTTCTTTCCGTTCAAAGGTAGGTCTCTATCGCAAGATTAAAATAAAATAGACAAATGTTTGTAATTCTTTCGTTGTCTGTGTAAATCATAAAAAAAATTCAAAATAATTAGTAGATAATATTAATTTAATTAGGAGTGATTTTAATTGAAGTTGTTAATAAATCTACAACAATCAATTAATTTTTGGTGTATTATTGTAATAATGCATTAATTGTATTTAAACAAATTTATGTATTTTTAAGTAGTTCCCAATTGACAAATAAATTCCTGTATTGGCAAATATTTTGAAGCATTGCATTATATTTAATTATTTTTTGTGTTTTTATTGTAAACTTGTTTAACTGTTCCATTTACGTCTTCTTTTCGATTTTTAGAGACGTATCTTAATATGTTAGTAAAAATTTACAAGCTACATGACACCACATTGTAATTATAGCCTAATAAATATAGCCTTATGCAAATTGTTTACATGCGTGACATAAGCTTATAACAATATTCGACTAGACATGACAAAACCAGGCAGTAATTTTAATTTCTGCCTTTCAAAAAAGTATATGACGATATATTGTGTTCCATTATTCAAGAGAAAATAATGACACTGTGTTATGGTTATGCTTAATCTTAACCTTATATGTTTAATGCCAATAGAAGAGCTCCAAAATGTGAAAGTGAATGGTATTTGGTTATAATTTAAAAAATGGAGACTACAATGGCACTTTAACAAATTTACTTATATTTTTGGTATTATAAGTGAATTTGTTAAAGTTATTATTCGGAATTGTAATATATTATAATATCTTTTCACTAGGAACGCAGCTAATATAGCTAATAATTAAATTGTTTCTTGTAATGCACATACATTTTACTCTACTCATTTTATTATACTCATTTCCACGGATGTACAATTCATCAATATAATTGAAAAAGTACATTCGAAAATTATTGCAATTTCGTCTGTAAGTTACTAAAGACTAATTCAAAACTCATATATTATGAAAATTCAATTTAAAAAAAATATTGATTATTGTAAAGATTTATACCTTTCTTTAAAAATTTAACAATCGATTTATCTGAGTCGAATTATTCTAAATTCATTATAGAAAAAAAATGGTCTATAAATGATGACTGAGTTGATTTGATATGAAATAAGTTATAAAATTAATTTAAAATATTCGATGTAAATATTAATATGAGGTTTCCAAATAATCAATATAACTATGAAATGTATGCAGAAAAATATTTAATAAAGAAAGGAAGACGAAAAATCAAAATGTACGCTAAAAGAGAGTAATATATTGTTTAAATAATTGATAACGAAGATTTCAAGTAAAAAACTATATAGAAAACGTGATAGTAAAGAGAAAGTGTGGGTAATTAGTAATGATTAGTTTAAACTAATTGAGAAGTTGTTACAAAGTATAATAATGGTAGCATTAAATATGGATTGGAAAACAGTAACGAAGAATAAAATAAAATATAAATAAGTAATAAGATGCCAAAAAATATTTTTTTCAAAAAGATGCCAAAAAATATTTTTTTAAATTGAACATCGGAACTACGACATTACGTAAATTGGAGAATTAATGAAAAACTTTATATGCCCAGGAGAAAATTGACTGAGAATAGAAATCAAACCTATTTATGAGGTCACTTGCACAATTACCATCGAAACATCTTTTTTATTTGCTTAGTTTATACAAAAAATCAGCTGATGAATGAACTGGGTATCCTCAACCAAACAAAGCAAGACAATACTGTTAAAGATATACGAAAATTGGAAATTTTAGGAGATGGCTTTAGAAACATACACTTTTAGGGAAATATCAAATAGAAAGATCAAGAAGGGAATGATAATTTAGCTGGTAGAAGGCATTAAAGGATGAGACCATGGTGAGGATAACTGTGAGGTATGTGACTGTCAATAATACTCTCAAAATCACCAAAATACGAAATATTAGGTGGTGAGTACACAAGTAACACTATTAAGTGTGATTTCATTCCAGAAAATTCATTTCAATAAATAAATATTCCATTATAGACAAATAGTCGGTCGGGGATTTTGCGATAATATTAAAATATCATCTCAAAGATAGATAGCGACTACACTACCACGCCCACAATGTCGATCAATGCAAATTAATATGAAACTTGGATTCGAATAAATATGACGGGGGATTCGAATAAATATGAGTGAAGGTTTAATCCAGGTTTCGCTAATAAGATAAGCATGCATATTTAAGTTTTCAAAATAATTAATAAAACCCCGGTAATGGGTTGGAATATTCTGTGCATAGAAATGCTAATAATGCAGCTCAGAAAGACTGCGGGAAAAAACAGCCAGAAGAATATCGTGCGTGGTTGTATTGAAAGCATCACAAAATGGCTCAAAGTCATCTGAAACGAAAGAGATAGGAGGGGAAGAGGAACCGTTAAGAGAGGAGCAGGAGTGAAAAGAATAAATGGCAGATATTTAACTAGGACAAAATTAACAAAAATATACAATATAAATCAAACAGATGACAAAAAATGCAATTAAATAAATATAAATTTACAAAAATCAAAAATATTAAATTTTCAAAAAATATAAGCTAACATATATATATATATATATATATATATATATATATATATATATATATATTTATATATATATATAATAAGGACACAATAGTGGGCATGAAACAATAGAGCATATTTCACATACAGACGCAGAGTCCTCGATAGCCCAGAAACATTATTGTGCATAGATACAAAGCAAAAATTAACAGAAAGTAAATATTAAGGATACTTTCATAAGAGTATTATAAATAGAAAAGAATATAAGAGTATTAATAGAGAAGAATATTAATAAAATTAATATTTCTATGTTAAGTAGATATTAACGTTACGGAAATGTTAAATTTTAGCCATAATGTACCGAAAATAATATTTATAACAATTATTGTAAATTAATTATTATTTGCAAGTAGATTATTTTTTGCGCGTGACCGAGTATTGTGACTATCATTTTTATTATTGGTGCCAATAACTACTTCAGTTTGCTCATCTTAAGCGTTGAATTGACTACTTTGATTCTATTTTGAATTTCTTCCTTTCTAATTTATCTTATCTAATTATTTCTATCTTTCGCTGAAACATTTTAAATTTATAGTCCGGGGCAACCACCAGTGTCCACGTTTCACTATCTTAAAATATTACAGACAGCACTATAACTAATTTTTTATATTATTTCTATATAGATGATATAAATATAAAGGTTTCTCTCAACACAAAGTAAATAATTGTCATTCTAATATATTCAACACTCTTTACGAATGAATACAGTAAATAAAGAAGATGAAAAAGCTTTTGTAATAATTAGTGTCATAACTCTTTCATATGAAAGAATGTGATTAAACAGAATTGTAAATATCCGTCTTTTCTCACTTACTACCTAATGTTCACTAAGAAATAGTAGCATAAAAATATGGGACAGTAACTAAGATTAATTATCGGTCAGTTGCTACTAGAAATATATTTAGTAAATATACTGTTACAGAATTAATCTCACGTAACTTATAACGTGTTTACTCAAGACTGAAAATAGGCCTCAATTTCTCTAGATGTAACTGAAATACATAAGGTACTTCCAGTTAAAGTAAGGACCATGACTCTTCAGAACTATCGTCAAGAGAAGGTTTTTTACACATCTATTTTTTAAAAACTTTTTATAATGTAGTAATTTATTGAAACTAATTTTAAGAAAGATACCAAAAACTTATACATAACTTCAGTACTTTTTTGTATTTAATGTTTCGACAAAATGAGAATACTATTTACACGCGCGACAAAATTGGAATACTCTCTTCTCTCAAGTCTGCGAGTTTTAAGAATTAATATATTACGGCAATATATATATATATATATATATATATATATATATATATATATATATATATACACATATAACGAAATCGACTATACCGACACAGGTTATACTCATATAATAAATTTAAGACTTGCATTATGATTTATAGGGCTGGTAATTGTAGTCTGTTCAAAATTATCATAATTAAAATATTGCTTTTATTCCAGTATATAGTTGTTATCATACCAAACATTCCTTCGTGCATATGTAATGCGTTACTAGGATGCATACGTGAAGAGTCATGCGAAATTCAAGTTAACGCAAGAACACACTGAGTAAAAAAATATAAAAGTATCTAAGGGAATCGACTACCCTGCATTATGTTCAACGTATCCGGTGCCATTCATAAATAATACACAAGTATTCCCTGACGATCTTGCAAGACAGCTTGACACGTTATGCTTTCAGAGAAAGTTTATTTATTGTGCTTAAAGCTCTAATGGAGTTCGTTCAAGTTCAAATTTTCGTACACACTGAATAAATGTACCAACATAGATTTGTACGTATATATAGGTATAGACAGTCTTAATAGATGATGGAATCTTTGATTACTAATTCCAAGTTGCCAAATTGTCTTAGTATTGTATACAGTATTGTATAGAATTATTTGCCAACTTCTAATAGGAAGCACTTTTGATTAAAATATTGGGTTAAATCCTTATAATTTAAGTTTACGCAATCGCTGCATTTTTTTTATAAAAATTATTGCTCATGATAGTGATTATAAAGGTCATGTTCTTGAAATCAGTTTTAAGCAGAGAGAGAGAGAGAGCAGTTAGCTGCCAGCCACGGAATAGAAAGAGACACTTTACTACTTCAAAACAAGACAACAAGTAAGTAATTACCCAGAGTTTAATAAATGTGTAAGTTTAAAATTAAAACTTTTTACTTCTGATCTTATTCTGGGAAGGTGATGGTAAGTGAATCTTATCTCATTTATAATTTATTTTTATAGTAAAATTTTGTACTTTTCATAAAGCTACACTCGAAACAATCATAGCTTTAACTAAAATAAAGTAGCACAAGTAGCCTAACACCACAGCATTGCTTCAGCAAGCATAGTTAGAGCGGGCAGAGCTATATTTATTTTTCTCATATATGTTCATACTAAATTATTATTTTGGAAATATTTAAAATAGATATGATAGATCTCTTTCATTCCTAATCGCGTTTGAAAACTGACATTGAGTTAGATTTTGAAAAGTGGCAACGATGCAGCAACGATATTTTTGTACACCTAGACCGATTTTTAAATTTCAGAAAGGAAGTGATCGATTTCAGGATAGTCTGAAGAGATTTATGGTAATTTCTTGTAATTATTACGTGTTTTTGTTATTATTACCATTGTTCGTCATTAAAGACTGCGTCAAATCAGTTTTTTTAATTTTTCCATCTAAGTCAAAAGTATTCCAATTCCTTTTGTTTCAATATCCACATTCTCTTATATGTATATATTATTATATATGCAAGTATATTGAGTAAATTAAAATATGCACAAATTTCAAATACTTTTTGATATTGCTTTGAAAAGCCCTAGAAACCTATTAATGAGCAGTATAAATGGTCTACCAATAACCGCGAAAGAGCTCGTTCAAATTCCACTTCTATTGATTGCATCACTTTAATAGTAAAGTTTGAAAATACGACAAATATTAATACAAATTTTGCAAAGTCTCTGAGTTCACTTTACTAATTTTCATTGACCAGGTGATAATCGCCAAGGTGATATTTGTATCTTATGTTTAAATTGAGGATAACTCATCGTTTATCGGAACCAAATATTGACAAATTGAGTTTAAGATGCCGTGTTCTTCCATCCCTATCCATTGTCTTGAAATAGGTTTTAATTTAATATAAAATAATACCTCGCTTATTTTTAAAATATAACATTGTAGTTTCATATAGGTAAGAACTTTAGTTATCATCCAACATTTGCTACATCTACAGGACACGGGGCATATTTACCTGAATACCCATACTTTTACATAATGTTATATTGTATAGTACCGGGAATGGGGGAGGGAATACATTTTTTGAATATTATGCAGTAAATCTTTGAAGACATATAACCATAAATTATAGCAAAACCAGTCCTTTCAAATGGGATATCCCATACTATATACGGTAATAAACAATTTTTATTCAAGTTCCTATTATGTCCCTTCTGACACATGATGATTGATTTGCATACAAGCACACATAAAAATTGATTCTATGCTATAAACGACTGCAATTTGAATTTAAAAAAATTGTACAGCTATCGTAATGTTGAATTTAAATAGAGATTATTTCTTTTCTAACACGATTTATTTTATAATTTTTTTATTTGCTTTCATGTACATAAATTAAAAACTTTGCAAACTTATGCAATTCTGATGACAATACAGTGATATGGCACATTCGATCTTATATGATGGTGGAGGAGGGAGAACTTTACAAAGGCTAACTGCAAACTCATCAAGTTTGGGTTCGTTTGAGTTGTCTCAATGAGTTCTTCGGTTATAAGAACATATTTTTTTAGACTATTTATTTTCTGACTTAAATGAAATTCTTAAAAATTCTTAGTCACGTAATCGCTTCGTTTTTGTTCACCCACGATCTTCAGTCACCTAATCATATTATCGGAATAGACTTGCAATTTTTACTAGTATAAAATAATAACATTTTAGTTTGTATCTTTTCTTTGTTTCTTTATTAAATGAAACTATTTATACTTCAATCTAAAATTTAGTATGTAAAAACGTATCATATATATTAAAATTAAAGTAAAAAAAAAGTATATATATATACACATATATAAATATATATATATATATATATATATATATATGTGTGTGTATATATATATATATATATATATATATATATTATTTTTCTCGCTATTGTCTCAATCCTCTTGTCCTTGTATTTTGTCCTTCAACAATAACACCAGAGTTCTGTAGCGTTATTTCCCTAACATATTTTCGTGACACTACCTAAGATGTTTAAATATAACTTGATACAAAAAGCGTTATTTTAATAAAAACTTCTTTCGCATTTTTTTGTTTTTAAAAAAATGGTAAAACCATTTTTTTCTTTCATTTATCAGGTAGAAAAGCAAGTAGTAAAATTTGACACGTTTACCTAATTTGATGATTATATGAGTAACAACTTTATATGTTCAACAAAGTAAGACATTCTGCTTAATTATTGCTTAATATCGATACACTGGAATTTAAAAACTGATGCAGTTCAAAATTGGCTTATAAACGACTTACAGCGTACATTGAAACTTATTATCGATTTAATAGATGCAAAGTTGATCCTAAATTACCTTATATTCTATCCAATTTATATTTTAATGCAGTTTTTATCGAATTCACTTTAATTTGTACATATTTTTTGCTTTTATTTGTTATCAATTTGACTTGAGCCAAATAATCCTTCCGTTTATTTTGTTACGAAAATTTTGTTTATTTGATTTTTTTCTGTATTAGACCTTGATGTTATTCATTAGTGAGGTTTCCGTTAACTGGTTTACACACCTTGATCGAATTATTTCAAGATAAATGTCAAAACTTTAAATTTTTTTATCTTATGAAATGTGGACCTTCTTTCCTGCTTAAATATTATTTTCTCTCTAATTTCAGAATTAATTTAATATATTCCCTATTCAGTCCATCGTTTATACTTATTGGATTTTAGTGCAACTTTCTTCGAAGTTACCATTCTTTACTTAGTAGAACATTAAAATCTGAGCCCCGCTCTCTTAATTCGTTTTCGTGGCTTCCTAATTGTGTCCGTGTACATAAATTCAGAAACTTACACTGAATAAAAAAATTTTATCAAAAAAGCATGGATGACAAATACAAACTGGATAAACATGAATATGTATAGTATTTATTAAAAAAAATAATTTGGTTTCACAAGATGACAAAGCGCTCATAATAAATAGTAAGTGGTTACCTTTTTGCGCCAACGGTTAGTCGATACTTTTTTTTAATGCGTTTTATAAATTATCAAATGGTTTCTGTAATTTTTCAAAAAGAAGAAGTATATGGTATCTACATTTAAAGGGACAATTATCGGAAACCACGAGACTCCTACGGACAGGATGCAAGTCATGAAACAAGTCAGATGCATGTTCCAATTCTATATAGTTTCCATCGAATAATATTGAATATACTCTTAAAATATTACATTGATTCGATAATTACTGGAGAATATTGATTACAATTTGTTGGGTCTATTTATTCATCGTCGAACAATGTTGAATATAATATATTGCGTACATTCGGACATTATCGAAGTATATTGATTAGAATATGCTATGTCCATTGAGTCATCATCGAACAATATTAAATACAGTACTTTGTTTCCAAGTAAACATATTTATATCTTACATTTTGATATCCATAGTTTAAATACTTTATACTTTAATAGCTTTACGCAATAATATTTATGAATGTCGTTCATGTTTAACCGACTAATTGTAATCATAGAATAAAATAAAAAAAAAAAAAAAAAAAAAATTTTTATACTTTGTTACCGTTGTTCAGTAAGAACTTCGTCTTTATAATTTTAACAAAATGTTCATAAATAAAAGAGACATCAAATAATTGAATTATTTTACTATTGCTTTCTCAATTTATAAGCTCTGACGCTCGTACGTTCCTTCTATTTTACTATGTATATTTTAAAATTCTTTGTTTCATTAATAAAATTTGCTTCAAAATCTTTTGAAATTTATTATTCTAATACTGACAAGGTGCAAAAGTGGAAATTTGCTTCCACAAATTTAGTACAAAGCAGTTCGTAGTAAATGAGTCTCCATATATTAAATATTATTGTATTAGAATTTAATAAAATTCCTTTAAGGACAGCGTAATTTGAAATTTGTTATCTTCCGTTATAATGAAGGATAAAACTAAAGCGTAATAAAATAAGACGTTTTCCAATATCATTTCAAATCAACTTTCTCTGTTAAATACCAACAGCAAAACCGACTATTATTCTTTACAAACACCCACTTGTTTGTTTTCACACATACACGTATATGCACTCATAAACGGGTATACACCCAGTCACGTATGTACACTCATACGCGTGCGTACACCCATACATGTGTGTATGTTTACTCACACACGTATGTAAACTTATACACGAAAGAACGCTCATAACGTATATACTCTTGCACTGTCCCTATATGCGCTTCCACACGAAGAGGCTCACTATTCGCCATATGTTCGCTTAATATTTGTTACATACACAATCGAAAACAAAGGTGAGCTTTACGGTAATTTTGAAATATACAGTCGGATATATGAAATTTTAATTTAGGACTAAAGCCTTAAATGTCTTTGTAACACACAGCGTTTAGTAATCAAACTACAGCCTCTATTAATTATAAAATCTTTTAATCGTTAATGATTAATTAATTAAAATGCTTTTGATAATATCTACGAGTATATAGACCTATATTAGGTAAACTCTTTTACTTCATTTTGAAATGGAATAAAAAATAAATGATAACGGATGCAGATAAATTTAATACGAGTTCAGATTAATTTATAGCTAATTTTGCTTTGGATTTAAAAAATTATAAAAACTGTGTTTTTAGACTACTAAAGGTGACTTTTTATGCAAATGTTTAAAACAGCTTTCGAACTTATAATATATTCTAGTCTATCTGGTAGTTTAAGTATATTGAGCACAGCGTAATCGACCTTGATCGCATAGAAATTTTGTCACACACTCGTATCGAATTTTAACGAGTTTCCTCGAATAATTAAGTAAATAATGAAGTAAAATATTATTTCTACCACATTTTTGGGCACGATGTTGACCAGGACGATTTCGTAACAGAAGTTATATAAATTACCTTCTGAAATTTGCAGTCACCTTTTTATAATTAAGTCTAGCTTTTCACTAAAGGGACTAACCATACAATTTTACCTTTAGGTAACTACATTAACATCCAATGAATTTTATATATAAAAACCATTGGAGTGTCTCCTGTCGAGGTGAAGTTATTATTGATACTTAATACCTCATTAATAGATAAAAACCATTACGTTGCTGCAAACACCTCTCATTTTCTTTCATACTTCGTCTTATCTTTCATATGACTTGCTGTATTCATCAAAATTATTGCATCTTGTTATCTTTGTAACTTTTGCTTTGTAATACTAGTAGCGTTACTATTTTATGTATTACTAGTTGACCCGTGTGAATAATTCGCAAATCACCAAATGGTATTACATGTTAGTTAAATATATTTTCACTAGATAGCATTGTTTATTATATAATCACATGTTAGTTAAACAGATTTTCACTAGATGGCCTTGATTACTATATAATCACTTTTGAGGAATAATATGTAGAGAATTAAAGAATTAATTTGGAATTTTGTGTTTATATTTCGTCAGTAAGATAATTTCCAAAACGATAGCTCAATCTATGATTTGGATGAAATAGTAGAGATATGGCGCACCGACCAAAATCACCTTTGAGAAATGATGTAGTGAAATAAATCACAATAATATAAAAAAATTATATTTATTTTTAATAAATTTCATTTTAAGATAAGTATTATTGGTAATATTAATTCAATTTCATTTCATAGTATTTTGAATAAATGCGTTTTGAAAAGGGAAATGCATAAATATTTATGAAATTATTTGCTAAATGGATAAATTGTACATTTGTATACTGCCAATATCACATTTCCGAGACAATCACATTTTACATTCTTTTCTTTTTAATTCCGAGCTCCAAAAGACTCAATTGAGTTTGAGAAATGAGTTATCAAAAATGGTGTACCAAAAATGGTTCTCTTCTTGAACTTTGGCTTCACAGTTTAAATATATTTACGTAGGAGAACCTCGCCGTGGTATAATATTGATGTTGTTGAATATGGGAATAAAGAGGGTGAGATACAAATTTTGTAATTTTGTAATTAAAATCTCCTTGGTAAATTCATAGCACTTTGAAAACCAAGGTGATCGAATAATTGATTTTGGACAAATATTCTAAATATTAACAGATGTTAATTTATGTGCACAATCATTTTAATAAAATTTGTGGAACAATATTTTAAGTTCCAGCTCTCTAAATGGCAAAAGGGGAATATATATTTGATAGAATCAAACATTATTTGAATTGATACCTTAATAATTGTTAAATCTGTCTTCCTTTATATTTATTCTTGTTTATTTTCAGTTTGCCCATATAATTTATTAGGATTTCTTAAAATTTCTGTAGAAATATTTCCTACCGATTTCCATCTTCATTTATAGTTTTCCCAAAAACTTTACTTATAATAATATTTTTTTTCCCGGAATATAGTAAATATGGTTTTATGCTGAAGGCAAAATGAACAGTCTATATTAATCTTCTAATTAAACAAATAAATTAACTAAAAAGTCACAATTCCATATCAAGTCTACACATCTTTGTTTTGAAGAAGATTTTACGCATCTTTCTTTTCAAACGAATGGAACCGCACCTCAATCTTTTTACATCTTATTCGTGTAATAAGAATTTCTCTATGAAAAAATCCCGCTGATCAACCAATGCAGCTCTGAATATAGAAATTAAATTCAATTTAAATGTGGCATTAAACCTATGTATTTATAATTACGGCGTTGCAAAAAGACGTACACGCTTATTAAAATAAATTCAATTCAAATGGCCTTCTCAAACTTTAATGATCACACACACATTTGTATGTGTATAATATGTGACTAAACATGTTTAGTGTTCCATATCTTAAAAGGAAAAACAAAACCTTAAAAAAATCACTCACTTTTCTGTCCGTATGTTGGTCACAGTCGTTTTCGCAGAAACTTACAATTTGGCACAATAATAAAATATTCATTTGCAAATTTTTTAGAATACTTGATTTAATTCATGTTTACTAATTCACGTTTACTATGGAATGATCAGGGTACTTACAAGGGTATTAAAATACATTTTCATAATTTTGGGTATTTGACCTTCATATCGATATGTGGAAAATATATGTATTTCTTATTTTCGAATCTAGTAAACCTAAATAAACCTAATGTAGGTACTGGACCTACATATAAGATTTAGTACATTTACGTTTTTATATTTTCTGACCCAATTTTCTCAGAAACGTAAAAGTTAGCGTAGTAATGCACTATATTGACCAACATATTTTACACCATCAACTTTTTAAAAATATTCTTAAAACAATTAAGGATTCGAAAAGGATTGTCACGGGAAATCTGAAATATAAAATAATTTTAATTGATTTCATTGAAAAGACATTCTATAAAATATACAAATATACGAAAATTCCATCCCCCTTATTTCCGAAGCTACTCAGCCAGAAATTATTAGAAAAAAAGAGTTGGCATAGTATAAACATGACTGAGGAAAGCTTAAGCGATTATCGCACATATTATAATTTTTGACATATGCACCATATTTGTTTGCGTATGAAAGTTATAATGTATATGTAATACGTTGCATTATTTTTATGTTGTGAAAAATTGGTATTTATCATATTTAAAAAAATATAGTTAAATTTGGTTTCAATCATATCTAAAAAATACTAACGGCTTAACCAATGATTGATCGTGTAATTGTAACGATTGACATATTGTTGAAGGACTTTTACAATTACACCCTAAATCTTTCATCATTTCGTTAGCATTTCTTCAGTATGGTTGAGCGTCTAATCGTCACCTATTAATACATATAACAACTTCCATGTCGTTAATTTCTATTACATAATTTTATAAAAGAAATTAAATACCCTTAAAAATACAGAAATTAAACTTAAATTTAAGTAATTTTAATGTTTTACATTAATCATCTTAACGATAAATGAGAGAGAGTTGTTATCCAAATTAAATCTAATATATCTAACATGAAGACGCCGTACTCTACATAAGCGTAAAGTTAGCTAACAAGTCGTTTATTGAAGTAAAGCAGAGTTTTACCCTCAAAGTGTTTGTCGAACTGTGTCTGAAACACAGTTTATTAAATTAATAATCAATGTCATAGAAAGGGCTTTCATTTAAAAATACAAGTTAGTAAAAGAGTATGAAGTAAATATACGGTGAAAAGGTATTTATCTCGTTTATGAGAATATAATCTATTATAATAATCTGAATAATACCGAAAAAACATAATAAAATATTTAGGATAATCTGAATAATACCAAAAAAACATAATAAAAATATGTTTATGCATAAGCGATTCCATACATACATACCAATAAAATATATTGTATTCTGTTTAGTTATGAAAATATGATAAATTAAAAAGAGATAGAAAACATCCCGAATAAAGGAATGTTAATATACTTTAATATATCCTGACGTCCACAGTACAAATAAAGGAAAATAAAATTTTCCAAATCCCGGTAATTTAATATCATTATAAACATCAAATTATTTACTTAATCCCTTTAATTAAGCCCTTAGTGAGAGTTGTTAGCTCGTGATGACAAATGAATTGCGTCAGGGTAGTTTGTTATCCTCCAACTACGTGAACTTGCGATAAACAAATTTTATATGCTGAATGTCGTGTTCTTCTGAATTGAACTTGCGTTAAATCTTCAGTTTTAAATAAATGCGGAGATACCATGAAATCATTTTCAATTAAGTATCTTTACTTTAAATAGTATAAACTTAAGTAATGTTTATGGATGGTATTAATCAGCAATAAAACTAATAAATGAATTGTCCAGTATATATATATATATATATATATATATATATATATATATATATATATATATATATATATATATAAATATATTTATGTATATATATATATATATATACATATGTATATATATGTATATATATATATATATATATATATATAAATACATATAAATGCATCTATGTATGTAGATATATATGAATATGTTTATGTTCACTAAATGCTGCAAACGTCTATACCGATTTCATAAATAAGGTATTGTTGATATTTAATTCACCCAAGTTCGTAAAATTCAAGGTAATCAATCCTTGATTACCATTCAATCCTTGATTATCATAGACACTAAAAATTAGAGAATAAAACATTTAAAAAAAATTTAACCGACTTCAAAAAACCATAGAATAAGAAACGCATTTATAATTATATATTCATTATATAAACCAGTGCTCAGTTGAAACTTTTGCGGTATAATATCGTTTCGGTACTTAAATAAATTTGCGAAGTATTGCTAATGCTAGTACCAAGTGAAATTTAGTACTTATCGGTGTATGTGGGTGTGAATGTACTTGTGGATATCAAAAAGGAGAGAAGCGCCATGAATATCAGAAATAATGTAAGAAGCCAGTGAGTGTGTCAAAAAGTATTTTTCTGGTACCCAGTATTTTGCTAATAGTATTTTATTAATTGTCTATGTTCGGAAATAATATTGTACTGCAAAATATGTTCGGAAATAATATTGTACTGCAAAATATGTTCGGAAATAATATTGTACTGCAAAAGTTCCAAATGAGTAGTCTTATTTTCATCATTACATACTATTCATTGGACTGCTTACTCTGTGGTCATTTGAAGTCACTTAACGTTTTCGGGAAAATGGTTTTGAAATTTTCTCTTTAATTGTACGAACTTATTTTACCATAATAAGGAAGTTTTGCTTCAGTAAATAAAAATAATTACCTAAAAGTACGTTTGATATTTTGTGTTTGAAAGTTGAAGAAATATTTGATAAATTTTTTTTATCAAAATTAATCGTAAGAGCGTCTATTACATGTGTTAAACAGGATATTTTTTAGGATAATGCTAATTAAAATAAGGAAATAACTATGAAATTACAAGTTTCTGTTAGTTGCACTAATATATATGGTGTAAGTGGTATTTATCACTAAACGTATTTTTCCCAATATGTTTTCTCTTTGTTTTTTCACCTATTTCATTTGGTTTATTAGTTGTTTTTATCCTTTTATTGTACCGGATTTTTATTTTCTTATTTACTTTGAATTCTGTATAAAGTGGCTATCAAATATTATTTTTATGCAAATTTGTTTTCCGCCCGAAAGGCGTGAGTGGAAAGTTATGCTCTCGTGAAATGCATACATTACTGTTGATAGTAAAAATGACAAAGGTTGATCATTTAAATTATACAAAGTTAAATATAATCTAAATTTCAACGGTTATACAGTCATTTTACAACACAAATTAATGACATCTTTACACAAAATTAAATATTTATCGATTATATCAACATACGATATTTTGTTACAGTTAACTTGAAACGGAACAATAAATATTTTTTAACCAAAAAAATTACTATCGCGTCGTGAAATAGATTATGTAGATATTCGCGCCGTATCAATCGTAGCTCGATTTTTATGTATTTTTATATAAAACATTAAATATACTAAATATTTAATTAGTTAAATATTTTTTTTACTTTGTATCACATTAGAAGCATGTTAGAGATAGGAAATGCATTAAAGTCAAACAGCAAGAGTAATACAGAAGTATCCCTTAGCTTATATCGTTTACCGCATCATTGTTCCCACTTTATGAGGTCTATCAGTAACCTGAAGCTTGACTTATAACTTATCGAATTTGGCAAAGTTTAAATTGCGGTAAATTCCTTTTATCTGTCGGCTTACCAAAATTAACTCTACCGATTAATAAGATAGTGCAATCTTTATGGGTAAAAAATGTGCTAGTAATTAATGTTATAACAATTAAATACTTTTGTATTAATAATGCTTTTTGGGTTCCGCATCTTATAAAAATTCGAAACCCTTATAAAATATTCTGAATGTCCTAATTTTTCTTTTCTGAAAACGCTGATGTTGAAACTTGAAATTTTCCGCAGTAATAAAATATAGTAACATTGGATTGCACATATTTCATTATCTAATACTCAAACGGATGACAATGTCAAACAAAGTGCTCCAAATAAACAATTTTCCCAACCACCGTTCCTCCTACTCACACGCGCGCCGTGCCTAGTCGACTTTAAAGTTGCTTACTAAATTTAAATCGTCAATTTCTCTATTAAATCTGGGGACAATTTTAATATACGCGGGTCTTAATATGCAAGGTCGATTATGTGAAAATAGAGAGTTATTGACGTTTATTGCGAACTCTGTACGCGAGTCATGGAAGATAAAAAAATACACATTGATCAATTTAAAGAGATCGTTACTGCTAATTCCATGAAGTTTCAGAATCATAGGCAAAATTTGTAAATTTTGGATATAAATTTATGCGCTATTTTTATATTCTTTTCAAAATGAAACGAAAAGATGATTACTTTTAAGAAATGAAGGTGTACTTAAATTTGTCATTTGAATACTAAATGTGTTTTAAACATCTAAATTAATGGTTTTTACGCTCCATTAACGGCTTTTTGTATTTTCTTTTTTATTTAGGGTGTTTCATTATCAAGAAATGCTTAAATGAAAAACATAAAACACAAAAGACATCAACAAGTGAAAAAGGGCAATATTGTGATAATTAGGGCTTTAAAGAAAGTTATGAAGCTAAAAGCAAGGGAAAAGCTTTAAATGAGTTGCTGCGGGTAACCCTGCCCACCGTATATTTAATCGCCCTCTGATCGTTTTCTAATAGCTTTTTGACCGTTATCTAAGTGGACGTGTATGTAATGAGGTAACGATGGCCAACGCAGCGTGCCTTTGATTACTTTTACGGAAATAACAACTATCAATATGATTAGAGCAGGAAAAGATAACAGTCCATTTTAATATAAGGTAATATCAATTATATTTTAATTTAATATTTAACGACCAACGCTTGATAAAAAATATTTTTAAATATGAATTAGTCCCAATAAGACACTGTAATATTTAACACTAGTATGACAAATAAAAGTAATTGTTTACAATATATAACCCTATTACATTTGTAAGTTATTATTAACAATAATATTTATTGTTAGACACATTTTACTTAATATTAATGTTATGTTTTTTAGAGTTTGTTTTTATGACATCTCTCAGTCTCCCCTCTCGTTGGACTCTACTCTTTAGTATGTCGTAACGGATTCAATAATAACTACACTTATTAATAATGACATTTGAAAAAGTTATTTAATCAAATTAAAATACTATTCTGAAAAAATAAAAATATTACAAAAATAAAATTCATATCGCCAATCGTCAACACATATATTTCAAGGAATCTACAGCCACCTTGTATCGTTTATTTATCTACTTATTTGGGTGCGGTTTTATTCATCCATTTATTGACTTAAATTTTTTCTCTCATTAAATTGTTTCAAGGAATTTAAATTTGCTTAAAGGTTTACATTGCAAAATAAAGAAACACTTCACATTATCATTACCAAATCCTCGAGTCTTACCTTAGTAAAAGATATGAAGATAGGGTATGGTAAGATATGAAAACATTATGCAGATAGGGTATTTTGTTTTTATTTTACATTTTTTTTGTAAGACGGGGTACCAGTTAAAAAGTGAATTTTTTGGGTAATTTAATTTCAAATTATTTCTCACTCGTACACTGTTTCTCATTATTACATAATCAAAAACTTTACGAAATCTACTTTTCCGACTTGCTTTTGCCATTAATTTTTTTATTGTGATGATACATAGTTCATAAAACTTCAATGTTTAAAAAAGAAAAATATTCGAGGATTTAAATTTATTTTAGGAATTGCCTTATTTTACAATTATATTAACAAATTTGGTTAGGCAAGAGAAAATTATTTAAAAAATTAAAACTTAAAATCCTGCTTATAGATTTACTCTATGTTTAAATAAATTGAGACAGAACAGGGCAATTTAATTTATTTCTTCAAGAGACTTAAAAAAGCGAAACATGATCGTTACTAAGCATGTAATTTTTTACATCATTATTTCTTTTTAAATATAATGGTGAGAGGAGTGTACCAAAAACTGAATTTATTATAAATTAACCGCGTAAATACAAATATTACCAACCTTACCATAAATAGTTTTATAAGTTGAAAAATAACATCAAAATATAATAAAAGTGGACACAAAGTCAACGTTCGGATTAGCCTTATAAACCCTTTAAATAATTCTTTTTATTCGCAAAACTACACTTAAAGAAAAGTTAAAAAATTAATATTTTTATATAAAATAGATTGAACTACACTAAACGACATAAACACCCTAAACTTTTAATTCCATTTTAATTTCTTTGCGATATGCCCATAACACAAACAAAATTATTTAAATATTTCGTTTATGTATCGTTTCGCTGAGGGTCAAATCTGTCGATAATTTGTCTGATGTTAAGAAATTCTCATATTTTTATTTTTGTAAAGATATATCACACTTTTAAAAATTAAAAACAAGATAAGATATATTATAAAAAGGTCAAATTCCTCAAAGGAAAATAGATCCATTTTTCTTCTGCATTACCCATCCCATTATTCAAAGTAAAATACTTATACATAATTTCTTGATTATTTCCACTTGTATATTAAATCCATTCAACTATTTGTTTACTTAAAAGGAGAGTTGAATGTATAATGAACTACAAGCAAAAATAATTAAAAAATCGTGTCTTTGAAAAAAAAAGTATAGCATTAAAATAATATGTTGGAAATCGTTTTTTTGGACTCCACAAAGAGCATGTTACAGCTTAAATTTATATATATATATATATATATATATAAATATACATATATATATATATATATATATATATAGTAAAATAAATAAGACTAGATTTCTTAACTGTTCTTATTAAAAATGTAATGATATAAATATTATTAACCCTATATTTTTTTGGCTATGTACTTTAAATGTTTAAATATATAACAAATTTGATGACCGAATTTCAGGGGTGACAATACAGAACAAAACTCGTGCGACATTCAAAGTAGGAATAAATATGATAGATGAAATGGAGAAAAGTGACTTGATTTCAAAGATCTTTTTTCACGTCGGTGAACAAAATAATCGCTTGTTTTACACGTTTGTGTTAGAGTAATATTTTACATAATGTTACGTACGATTTTTAAAACGATACCTGTAAGGAAACCTCTAACGTGACAATTTTTTATCATCATGTTATTTTTAGCTTTTTGTGTATTTCATTTATTTAGCCTGATTTTGATACATCCATTCAACGACTGGGGTCGTTTCTTACGGGATGTACTTTGTGGAATTCAGTGTTTCTTTGGAAGCCTTGGGGGTGTACTCACCAGTTGAAGCTGATAAATAAAATTAAATTAGAGTCTTGGGTTGCGGCTACAATTCCAATTTAAACACAACAGGTACGTTAGTCTCATTACTTAAGCAGACAGTACTCCTGCAGCATCAAGATTGAGGAGTTGAAATCGAAATTCAAGGATATTATATCTACTTAAAACCCACAATACTAATTTAAAAACAGCAGACATTGAATATATTTGGCGTTAATTTTGAAGAAATTCATTATTCACAATTAAATGAAATTACATGATGTAATATTATTTCTACTCTCTTTAAGTTCTTTACAACGACCTAGGTTTCGTTGTGTTACAACATTTTCAGGTGGACTATTAGCAAAGATAGCATCTTTGCTAATAGCCCACTACTACATCACGTAGTTTCATTTAATTCTGAAACAGCAGACACTTAAGTCTCACTCGCGATATATACTACAGCATCAGAATTTAAAGAACAAAGGTGGAAATTATCATAACATAATATTGTCATGGGAATTAAAAACCCATGCAAAGTTGCATAAGAATAAATTAAGTAAAAGGAGTTTAAAATATATTGTTAGATTTGAATCAGCAATAACAAGGTATGGGACTTGAAGCTAAATAAGTCTGTTTAATAAAAAAAATAGTTCATGTTCACCATGATTTCTAAGCAGTTTTACTTTTAACTATTGCAATAATCGGATACAAAATTATGAAACTTTTCGTTACGAAAAAAATTTAAAAATAAGTGGCATTCATGTAAAGAAAAAAGAAAGATATTTTAACCTTTACTTAGGATGGTCATTTTAATAAAAATCTGTGTATATTGAAAATATTTCAGTGGCTGTCTGTAATCTTAGAGTTCTCTAATTTTTTCAAATAGCTTTAGGATCATTTGTAAACTTACTGTCGTTTCCTAGTTTTACCTTTTTTACATTACTCTCAGTATATCTCATAAATAAGTTGAACAAAATTTTCTGTAGACGACAGTTTGTTTTCGTTTAGTTTCATTTGTATTTGGGACAAGTGACATATTTTAATTTACTTTATCTACATAAGAACAGTTTCATATAATTACGTAAATTTGTGTATGTATCACAAATTTTGGATACAGAATGTCATTGTGATGCTATATAAATGGTGCCTATATAGAAAGTTTCAGATTTTCAAACCTGTGAATTGTTACCGGCGAATTATTATGGTTTAACTTTTGTTTTCAAACTCGGTTTACGAGTCTACGGAATTTGAGTTACGCTACCAATGAAACTAAAATTATGACAAACATAATATACTCGTACTTGGTCAATTATATACTTTTTGTGTCGCACACATCTAGTTGCATAAAATTACACTAGATTCTTACGTGCACTATTATATTGAATGTAGTTTGACTTGTTTACATTTTGCTTTTATCCACCATATTTTTAGTTTGTATTTTAGGCAGTCCTGTGGCACGTCAAGAAAACACAAAACCTTTATTTTAAGGTTTAATTATAATTAGTGGATATATTCCATACTTATTCTTAATCATACATATATATATAATATATATATATATATATATATATATATATATATATATATATATATATATATATATATGTATATATATATATATATATATATATATATATATATATATATATATATATAAATATATAGACTAAGAAAATGTCCGAAGAACTGTGTAAGAAGATTCAATATATTACCGAGTTTGAAAACAAATGTTTGTACATGTCATAAAATTAAAAATATTTTAATATTGTCCAAAATATATAATGCTCCCCTTTTTAAAACTATATCTACAGCTTAATTTTTCTTGACATACCGTAACAGTAATCTGTTACGTGACGTGTTTGAACAATAAATCTCCAAATTACTTATATACAAAATATACGTGAGTACAAATATTGGAAATTATATATAAAATCCCTTCAGAAATGTTACTGTGAAAGATGTTTCTCTTTAAAACGTTAAGCGTAAAAAGTAAAGGAGTAAAAGCAGCTAAACTCTTACCGAGCTTTTTCTACTAAAATATAGATGAGGGTCTTAGAGCTTTATATCTAGCTTTATTGAATATCACATCGTTTGAGTGTTATATACTTTCATTGAAGTATGAAGCACACCGTTTTTATATTAAAATTTCCATAAATTGGATATCAAGTACTATAAGTAATTAAATATTTTCCTTTTTTGATTGAAGTTCGTCACAAAATGAAACTAGACCGTCGTCGATAGTTTTCATATATTTATTGCCTAAACAACCAAAATTATGCGAGGGGAAATTTATAGTTTTATAAATCCTATCTTATGGCAAAATAATAGACAAGAAAATGCATAAGAATTACTGCGTCCAAATTGGTTGTTCAGATTTGAAGTATATGCTAGCTCCGAACTATCTAAAGAGTCGAAACTGTTTAAACGATAGGTGACGCGGAATTTTGTGACGTGCTACCGTGTATTCAAATATTTTACAAATAATGACATAACATCAAATGTTATAGGCCAATAAAACAAATACTAGGCAATATACTGACATGCATAGATTGTACTTAATACGATTATTATAATTCATTTGTTACTTTGCCGCAGTAATTTTCAAATTTGATAAAGTCGCGTAAATAATTTTATTTAGATATAGTTGTTTAGTAATTATAGACGTGAAAATAAAATATTTCATTTAAACTTTTTAATTCGTATTCTCATGCCTTAAAAAAAGTATCGATTGAATAAAATTTATAAATTAAAAGAACTACAATATGATTGAGACTGATGGTAAACCATATTCAGACGTATTTATAATGACACAGAGATTATGATTGTGTTGATATTACCTTTTGCAAATAACAAATAGTTTTTCAAGCGTATTTAAACTCAGTGTGATATGAGCATTATCCTTACCCTAAAATAATGTATCATATATGCAAAATGTAGATTTGCACACAACTCGACAGACTGATGTAATTTCATTACGTTTGGTAACCAGTTTCCTCCGTCAGCCGCTGTCTGCTATAAATTACTTGGAGCAATTATTTTGATCACAGCCAGAAGTCAATACTCTCATATTCTTCTGTCGTTGTTCTTATTGACATTGCAATGTATCATTTCATTTCACTTCTGATTTAGGCTAATAAGCAGATAATTATTCACAATCCGATAACGGAAACTCAGAAAGATTTTAAATGTTTATATTTGAAACTACATATAACATTTTACGTCATGTTACGTTCTACAACACAAAAGTTGTTATTATATTTGTGACTAGTTTAATACATAATTATCTATAATTGAAACATATCTTATATATGAGTTACGATTACCATTGATTAAAAGTAATACGTACCATTTATCATCGATACCTGTCCCATTTTAATTTCAAGCTTGAAACAGTTGTACAATGTAGACCAGATTAGGAAATTCTGCCTTATGAAGGTACGAACATGTTACTGTTGGAAATTGTCTTAATGAGGTTTGGGAATATCGTGTACAGAAACGGTTTGAGGGAATATCGTGTACAGAAACGTTGTTGACCTGTTTTAAATTCTTATAAGACCGTTTTATGTATTATAATATTATGTCTTTACAATGTCTTGTAGGTAAAGAGATTTCGCGTAAACGAAGCCCACTTTCTTCTTATTTAAAGCTATTATATGCGGAATTATGGATAAATTGGAAATTAATATTATTTATATCGAATATTGCTCCATATATATTATGAAGATTCACATGAAGCAAAAGCTAAGAAAAAGACAGATTTAAGTCAAAACGAAAAAAAACAGATAAAGAAAGAAGTCTCTTACCCACATACTTTGCTAGTAAACTTGTTAGATGGTCCATCAAGTCATCAAGCCAACATTTTAATAATTTTACTTAATGGAATCGACTAATTCAATTCTCTAGATTTATGTTCGATTGAATAAAATATACTTAAATTGTTGTGAAACTGAAATTGTAATACGTGTAATAATGTATAGGAGCGTTGTGAAGGCAGAAATATAAAGAACTTTTATTGGGAGAAATACAAGGAAACCCGTCTGGTAAAACTAAGTACAATAATATTTTTACAAATAGTCCATTCCACAAATGTATTTGAAGATATTTATTGATTTACGACTATATTTATGGTCTATGGGCATTGCACATAAAATAATTATAGTGAATATTAATAACTGTTAGTAATTTTTTTACACCATATATATCAAGGTTGAATTGAAAATTATCAAGGAGTTTATGAATATTAAAAGTCCTTGGTAATTTTTATAAATAATTGCATAATATGTGTGGAATTTTATAAAAGAGAAGGACTTTGGAGAAGTTCGTTATGGCTATGATTGGAAAAACCAATGATAAACACCATTCTCATTTTCTCCGTAACACTATTTGCAATTCGTTTGATAATATCTACATCTATGTACTTTCTTATTATGGAGGTTACTAATTGTTAAGTAAAGATATATTCAGAACTAGAAGGAAATGGAAAGAAAAAGTATATCCAGAAAAAATTAACCTGGCAACATAACAGCTCACATTATTTAGAATCAAAAGCAAAATAATACCCATGTATTTACTTTCACGTTTACAAATTTATGTTTGTCATCAACGAATATACCGTTTTTCATTGGCAATAAATAATGCCTTTATTTAGAGAACGGCATTTGTTTCGAGTTTCTTGAAAAATCTTGTTTCTTGAAACATTTTATAAATTTGCCAAGGCCACGCAAGTCGTAGGTAAGATCAGCGGTGTATGCCTACTTTCGACCCATACTGTTTTATTTATAATAAAGGTAATAGGAAAATTAATGAACGCGTCGAAACAAAATTACATATACAGCTTTACGAAAAATTACTACAAATTTTATTACCGTAGGTTTAACTTCCAGGTAATATATTTATTATGTATGTGGGTGCGTGCGTGCGTTCGTGCGTTCGTAAGCGCGTACGTGCGTGCGTGCGTGCAAAGTCTTCTTTAAAGATTCAAACTACTAATTTAAAACCAATAAATCTTCAAGTCTTACAATTTTAGAAGGCAGTATCACGACAGCTTCAAGACTAAGAAATTAGAAACCGAAATTCGATGACATAGTTTCTGTTTGAAACTCAAAATACTTATTCAAAAATTGAAAATCCTCAAATCTCACAAATTAAGCAGGGAGTAGCCTCGCAGCGTTAGGATTGAGGGGTTGGAACCAAGAGTTCAATATCGGAGTTCACAATACTAATTTAAAAACAGTAACTCTTCAAATTTCACGATTTAAGCAGACAATACACGCAGACCGTTTGGATTGGGAGATTGAATCTGGAGTTCAGTGATAGATTCTCTGCTCGAGACTCACATTCCAAATTTAAAAATAACAGGTCCCGAAATCTGAAGATTTAAGTAGACAGTATTTAGGTCTCACGATCGAGGTAGACAGTACACCTACAGCACCAGGATTGATGGATCAAATGTTAAAATAAATAATGCTATATTTGAAACATGAATATAAATGAAACCAATTAAAAACGTGGCTTCGTGCCTTTGTATATACACTTATAAAAATTACCTACCTATTTATTTTGTTACTTTCTTGCTACTACTACTTTGGACTAGTTTTGCTTACTTGATGTAAGCAAAACTAGTCCAAACTCGATAAATTTACTCTTACTAGAAGTTCCTGTCATCTTCCTGCTCTATCATTGTACACGCTATAGAACCAATTTATGTCATCCTTATTCGTATTCTATTAGATTATCATTAGGCCAAACCATGTAAAATCCCTTCACGGTACCTGTTCTATTCAGTGTTGACGAATTCCATAGTCTGTCTTCAAATTTCGTGGTCAAATTCTAATCAAATTTTAATAGCTTATCCTGGAAATATAACGTTGCGAGTAAAGGAAGAATTGAAAGATAGAATACACAAAAATACCTTCGAAAGAATATGGTAAAAATATTGCATACATTACGGGTATATGCTTTGTTATTTACTAACACACCAATATCAAGTTTGAACGACAGAATTACCATAACTCGGATAATTTGAATCAACTTTTAATAATTTTAGAAAAAATAATTCTTTTCTGAAAATTTATATGATGTATCAATTTTGGAAAACATTTATTATGATCTCAACTTGCCTTTTAAAAATGTCTTTCGTTTCCGTCCGTTGATCTGTGTGTGTATTTATATATATATATATATATATATATATATATATATATATATATATGTATATATATAAATATATAAATATATATATATATATATATATATATATATATATATATATATATATATATATATATATATATATACGTAAGAAAACATGACACAGGTCACAATTTTTGACGATTTTGGTGAAGTTTGCTTCTACCTATCAGATAGCAGAATAGAAAATATATGTCTCTTGATTTTTTTACAAAACACTAATTTTCTTTTTCGGCGACTGTAAATTATGGGGCGAGCCGTTTTAGATTTCCTTGCTCCTTCTCTTTGCTGAAAATCTTTTTCATTCTTCATCTAAGATCTTATCTATCTTTGCTGTTAGCCCACCTGAAGATGTTGTAATAGAACGAAACCTAGCTCGTAGTAAAGAACTTAAAGAAAGTAGAAATAATACTATATCACGTAGCTTCATTTAATTTTGAGAAAGATATATTTACGTTAGAAAAATGAACATCAAAGAGTTAAATAACAAGATGTATCGAATTCTTCTTGATTAATTAAAGTTCGCTTGAAAATCGTAAAAAACTTATTTGTATTTGGTTCAATTTATCATATTCCACATAATTTACTTTTTTATTTACTCAATTTTACAGACCGTAGCATAATAACCTTTTTGTTTTCTAGTTATATAAATTAGATTAATTAACATATTTCGAACCATTTAATCATAATCTCATTTACGTGATAAAATGGCACAATGTTTGGAGCACGTTGGAATGTTATCTAAATTATATGCCAACCCTGCAAATAAATGTTATCTCGTTTTTATACCACGACGTAAAACAGTTAAATTAAATTACTACAATAGGTTATTCTTTAAGGGTATTAACATTACAAAGAAACTAAACGTCATCTATCAAAGCTCAGAAGACATTCAACGTCAATTTAAAATGAGATTGCTAGCAAATTTGCTATGTGTTAATTCCAAGGAATGTATATATATATATATATATATATATATATATATATATATATATACATATATATATATATATATATATATATATATATATATATGTATAGTAATTGGATTAGGCTAATGAAATTGGTACACATTTCAGTAAATGTTCCAATTATTAGGTCAATTGTAGCAAAATCAGTAGTTTTTTTGTAAACATATTTATTTTCATTCTCCCTGAAAACGATATTTTAATCGATGATGTTTTAATCCTAACTTTTTATAATAAATGAAAATATATATGGCTATGTATGTCTTTACAGCATCGGCTAAAATATTATCCGCCTATATATCATTCAATTAACTAGAATAGTTCTCAAAAATGCCTCTTTAACAAAAAACTTATTAAAAAAGGCATAAAATGTGTCGTCATAAAAATATTTTTATTGTAAATACACTCAGTCTAACGACAAATAGTCGTAGTTTGAACATTTTTATATGAAGAGAAAAAGTCTCAAGTGGCAGGTTGAAAACTTAAATGAAATGTTCAATATTTGCCATGCAAATTGCAATAAAATATTTTGCTGAGATCAATTCCCATTAAATTAAAAAGAAAACGCAGCATAAAAGAGTTACCCCGGAATGAGAAGACCATAAGATTATTTGCAGTCTCTCAAAAACCATCACGAATATTGTTTTGAAGTAGGTGATAAGTTATTCAAAGAAATCAAAAAGCCCATTATCGCTCTATATATATGAGAAGATGACTAGTTTCAATGGATCTGACGAGTCAAGGTAAGGAAGAAGCCGTGGTTCTACGAGAAAAAAAAATGTCACAATTATTGATTCTAAAGCCTCTTCGTTTTATTTCAGATCACTCGTTTATTCAAGCTTCTTCGTTTTATTTAAGTTCACTTAAATAAAACGACTTGTCAATATTCATATGTGATCAAACGAATTCAACTTTGATTTAATCAATTACTCACAATTAAATGAAACTACGTGATGTGGTATTATTTCTACTTTCTTTAAGTTTTTTACCATGACCTAGGTTTCGTTGTATTACAACATGTTCAGGTGGGCTATCAGCAAAGATATTTGCACACGTACATGTATGTAAGGCACATACAAAATAATGAGAATTGCAATCCCATATAATATGAGAACTATATTACAATTCTGAACTTACGTCTGCTACTAAAAGTAAAGTATCTAAACTAAATGTCATTGCATGGTTTAAAACCAGATGTTATTAATACTAAAACCACAAATAATAACGTCAATTTTGTAAATAGGGAAGTTGTTTGATCTTTGTTATTTTTACGTCTATCGTCATTCATAGTCAATGTTCTTAGCGGATATAATAGCAATCCTAGCACAGAACATATAAATATATTAATATGGTTTTTCCTTATTTAATAGGTACCAAAAATCTATATATGCGGTATTGCAAAAACAGCAGTCGTTAATTGGTTACGCTCACTTTGATTATGCAGGTGATTTGAAACTAGAAATTTCACTGTAATCCTTTTAATTTATGGTCCTTCAATAATTGGATTAACACAGACATTTTTAATTTTTGTTTCACAAATTTTATATTTATCGATCGTGAGTTGTCTCCACTTTCATATTTGCATAATGGTAAAATTATGATATATAATAGTCACCAAGACAGATCCATTTATAGATAAAATATTCAAGCTCTCTTTAAATAAGTATTTTGTCACAATATGCTATAATTTCGGTATAAAAAATAACCATATTATGTATCGATCATCACACTGTTTAAGACAGGTTTACTTAAATAAACAACATTGATCAATAACATCTATAACAAAAACTTTTTCGTTTCATACATTATCATCCATTGTCGTAACACATAGCCATATTTAATGTAAACTCTCATTGAAACATATTATTCTGGAATGATAATCCCAATAATGTAAGGTTTTTTAAGTAAAAAGTAATTGTGTTAAAGATTTCATGGAGTTTGAGAGTGAATATTGGTTTAAAAAGCTTAGGACAAAAGTTGGTTGAAAATTGTAATAATTTAAAATGATATTTTACTTTTTTTTTATAATTATTGCATGAGAATAATTTATTTTGATATCAATTAAATTTGTGAAACTTAATTTCATCGCCAACTGTGTGAGGAATGACATTTGCGACTTGACGTTTTGTCAAATGGTTAATAGTTCCAATGTTTTTTTCTTCTTCTGTATAGCTTTCTAATGTTTAAGTGCCAACAGCATTGTATTGAATTTTATTGAAATATGGATTAATTTTTGTGAGCTATAGAATATTTTCGAAGCAATTTCTGTTGCATTCCTTCTTTAAATAATAAAATTGTCCTTTGTTTTTACTTTTAAAAATTAAAGTGCAAGGATCTTTAATTGTATATCCAAGCAGTAAAGTCCAGTAACCAGTTACTTTTAAACTATTGAAGTGCGAGGATTTTTTTTATTATATGTCCTAGCAGTAAGTTTTGTGAGCAGTTACTTTAAACTCGTAAAAGGCTAGGGTATATATTATGTACCGTAGCTGCAAAATATCAGTTTTTTTGTACTGTCAGAGTGCGTGAACCATCTACACATCTTATCCGCATTGACAAAACTTTAATTTTAAATCGGACTGTGCTGGGGAACATTAATTCCAGTTCTATGTCCTAATTTAAAGTATGAGTATAAGAAGATTAATGAGTTGTGTATTATAAAAATAAAGAATGACACTGGTCCTAATTTTTTTTTTCGGAAGACACATTTAAAAGGTTTTCTCCAATTTAAATCACATCGTGAATTATCCTGCGGATCAACGACGATCGATCTTCGTATCGGGACCACTCGACGATCAGCTTTGTGTCGAGATTTTACGTCATCATATTTAGGGACCCCGTCTGATGGAGCAGCAAAGAACTTCGAGAAACATTTTGTTTTCTTAAGGTCAGTGAATGCCAATTTGTCATACAGCTGGCAAATGTTCATTTGATATAAAGCAGTAAAGAATTGAGATTCATTATTTAACTTAAAAATTAATTTAATTGTTGAAATATTAATTTGAATTATTTACAAAAATTAATTTCTTCAAATATTTTTGCTTCATAATTCATTTAATTTGATAATATTCACCATTCCATTAAGACGTTCTGTCAGATTTGAAATTTTTTGAATTTTTATTTTTCTTGTGGCGTTTTGCAATTTACACGCGATTCGCCATAACAAAAGAATGTTTATAACCATTCGTTTCTTGAATATTTTTACTTTCATGGATTCCATTAATAGCAATATTTTTATAAAATCACTTTTCATTTGTTTTGTGGTGCTGGTAATAATTTAATTATCGGTATAACGTTATTAAAACATAGAGAAAGTATAACCATTAAAGTTTTGGCTAAATATTAACTCCTAGATTGTATGATAAAGTGGATTTCCTAACATAAGAAAACATATTAGTGGTTAACGATGATTTTTCATAAACGTCCATATTTTTTAACTACGATTTACCATTTTGACTCAATAAACAGAAAAGTTTTGAAGAGTTTTAATTCTACCGAATTCATCTAGATATTTTTACAGCGTATTGAATTTTGCAATTAGCTAGAAGGGGTGAGTTCTGCACACATAATTTATTCCCTAAAGCGTTGGATTACGTACTGTACGCATCGGAATCCTGAGCTTTAAGCCCGATGCTTTAGTCTTTCTTCTTTGATTTTATTTTAGAAAATATTATTTATTAATCCAATTCGAATCAAAAACACTTCTTTATAACACATTTATTAAAAATTTCCTAAAATTTATGTAACAAGTTATTGGTTTAAGTGCATAAATATATGAATATAGTTTAATGGAAAATATATCCTATTACTTTTTACTCAAGTTTCTTTCTCATATTTTAATAAAAATATTATTCATTATTAGAACTAAATATAAGTCCCCGTACTCAAGATAAATTTAGAATATAAAGTTCATAATTTAAAATGGAAACGTATCTATTTATTATATTGTGTATGTTGTCAGTAATTGCACAATTTTTTATATTATTTGAGCGTATTTGTGAAATAATGTATCATATTTGTTAATATGTTATAATTTTTATTAATTTGATTTGTTTCTTAATTTTTGTGGTTAAATTTTCCCACAAGAAGAGTTCTAGTTGTCAAAGTATAAGTTATCAATGTCAGAGTATTAGTTGTCAAAGTTTTTACCTCAATTGTGCGGTCTTCAGTGTACTAAAGTTTTTGAATACTCCTATCTAGTATTCTATCTATATTTAGTTTTTATTTTTGTGCCTATTTTAATATTTTATATTCGTTGTATATTATAAATATATTTTCAAACAACACAAGGTTTTTTGTTGTTCTTTTTGTATGTATGTTACGGCATTCTCCGGCTTTTCTCAACCAATATGAAATATATATTTTTTTTTAATTAGAAGAATATATTCCAAATATAGTCACTCTAAATTAATTACAATATGACTAATAATATTAAATATATATCATAGAATTCAACATTGAAGAGAACAAGTGTCGTGATCAAGTTATGATGATATAGGTCTAATGATATTTTAATAACATACAGCTAAGTGTAAAGTAAATTTGAAGTTAAACAAAATTAGGATGCACTAATAGAGCTGAAAGTTGTTGACAAGAATTTTTCAGTGATTAGGAATAAACTCATTTTGTTTAAACTCGTTTGACTTATTTTGAAAAATTAATAATTTAATAGGGTAAATAGGTAACTAAGTATTTACTGGACCATACAATATAATCTCAATCTTTGATCAATAAATTCTGTGGTTGGCGTATTGTCTGCCGTGAAACCGTGAAACTTGAAGAATTGATCTTCGGGTTCCAAGTCTTCAATCTTGACGTTGCAAAGTTATTGCCTACTTTTTTTAATTAGTTTTTTTAATTCCCAACTACAGATTCTATCATTGAACTTTAGATTCTAATTCCTTAGCCTGATGTTGCAGTAATATGACCTGTTTCGTATACGTTAACATATGTCTTTGATATTAAAAATAATTGGATGATTCTTTTTTACTTGCATTGCCCTAGTGTAGGATCATGAAAATTGGTTAGGATTCGCCGTGGAAATTGAAAATACAAGACAAAAATCCTTTACAATCAATATCAGAGATATACGAGATTTTGTTTATATGATACAGGTTCAATGATAAACTAATAATAATTTCTCTCTTCTCTAAAGTTTAGACAAGGCTAACCATATAATATGTCTACCTTTTATCAAAGTCAGAGTACAATGATGTAGTCGAGGGGTAGGATGTAGCGACACGATGTAGCGATGGGCAATGATGTGCCGACAGGAAACTTTTAGTAGAAAATAACAAAGTAAATAGATAGATAAGTACTTACAATATATACAATAACGTGAAGCAATTAATTTGGGTGGCAGAAAATAAGTAAGGTATAATAAAATGCATAAATTGAGTAAAAATTAGTAAATAAGTAGGTACACAAGTAAGTATATGCAAATGTTTTATATAAATATATATATATATATATATATATATATATATATATATATTTCTATTTGCATATACTGGCCATACAGTATATAATGGTATTGAAACACTAGCCACGGCGAAGGCAATAGAGGAAATATACTTATATTTTCGTGCATATGTAGGTGTAGATATAGGTGTGTGTCCACATGTATGTATGTATATTGATACATATGAATATACATAAGTTCGTTAAACTCTGCAAATGTTTACCCCTATTTCAATGAAAGAATATTGTTCATAGGAACGTTTTCTCGCAATTTGTGGGGTTAAATAGTTTTTAGTTTAAAAATGATTTCACTGTTTTAATGTTTATGTTCTTTATAGATATATTATATTTCCATTACTATATTTATGTAAGATACAACTCGTAACTTCATTAAAAATAATTTTATTTATTTATAGTTACTGTATGATTTTTTTATTGAAATGTCTTTCCTTTTTGTAATCTTTTTACGTTTGTCTATCCGTATGTACAAATCGAAATAACTGTTACCTTAGGCTACCCATTAGCGTAAGACATTTTTCCAAGAATTTTAGATTGTTCTCAGGTATGGCGGAGTATGCCATCAAAAAATTTGATGCACTTTTTCGAATACTGTCCAGCTCAACTGAAACTTCTATCAGATTTTCTCGCTTAATTAGAACGCAAGAACATATTTACATAATTAAATTTACTTATTAGCTTGAAAACTTAAATAATTTTTGAAAATTTTCATTCATGGATCCATATTTAATAACTTTCGTAATCTATAACAGCATGCTGCAGATATTGATAAACTGACGCTACTTTATATTTGCCTTTTCTCACATTATTTGATGTCACGATAAACTTGACGATGGCAAATTTTAATAACATAAATTACGTTACGTTAGCCAACTCTTTTAAATTTTCAGTATTGTCTGAATTTGTATGTTTCAAAATGAAATTTATTTTAAATGTACATAAGTGTTGATATTTACATACACTGCATTTTATAACAATAACGTGCAATTTTAAAAATTGCACGTTATTTTTTTATAACATCCCTTAGATTAGACGCCAATTTGTCGTATACAATATTTTAAGATATCAAATTTAAAGGACCATTACATTTAATTGATTATAATATGATTTATTATTTACGTTTTTTTGCACTAAAATGTTTTACTGTTGACATAAATTTCTGAAGATGGTTTTGATGTGACAGAATTACTACAGAAACTTTGTAGAGGCTTACCGACTTCAAAATGGTATTAGTATTAGAAGCGTCCAACTTGTCTAAGTAAACCCTAACTTCCCACCAAGTAAACTGTCGCTGAGATTTATTAATTTATTAACCCTCATCACAGAGTTAGGCTCACCAAATAACCTTGAATTATTGTTTAATAAATGTAATAAGCTGGTCCTTGAAAATTATCAGCATGCAAAATTTCTATTTAGATCGGGATTACAAAATTAATTATACTTTGATAAAAAATTTCTTGAAACTTAATAACTATTGGAAAAGTTAAGTTCATATTTCAATTCGCATTGTTTAAATGAGCACGCCCCGCATTATTTTATTGCTCACTAAATAAACAGGGGTAACAAAAAAAAGCAAGGAGCAAAAACAAAGGGCTAGTATAACAGTATAATACGAATATCGAGAATAGTGGCCGAGCACGAAAAAACGAAAGTTTCGTTTAAAATAATTTGTAAAATTCTTCATGAATTTAAAATATAATCAGTTATTAAAATTAATAACATAATTTATAAAAATGTGTGACATTTTTGAAGCGATTTTGTCACTTTTTAACCCAAACATACCAATTTATTCTCCGCATTTGTAACCTCCAGCAAGTGACTTAAGGAAATTGTTAAGATATACAAAGAGGTAGTGAGGCAGTGTTCGGTCTAGTCAAATTAAATGTTATGGTAAGAAATATTTATTTACGAACCATAATGTACAAATTCGATTAACCTGGCGGATATATTGACACGTTAGCAATCTCTTCCGACCATATGGGACATCAATCCAGCCTTGTTCGACGAGCGGCCAGGAATCAAATTCGGATTCTGTTGGTGCGCTACCTCTTGGAAGGCCGTATGCCTTTTAATAAACCCAACATAGTTCCAATTTGAAACAAGTTCACGGTAACTGACCAAACCCAAGTTTGACATTGACAAAGTTGCATACATCTGACAAGTCTTCTTAATTAAATATTTCTTCTTTAGAATCCAATATAGACGAGCTTTTCTGTTTTTCTCGGAAAACCACACCCCTTTTTTTACCTTGTAGCTTTTTAAGTTGAGCCGACAGTCGTTTTCTCGTCAAACGAGAGTTGATGCGCCTTCAGGTTTTCTTATACAACCAAGCACCCAGCTCAAAATATGATTTATTGCGGTTTTTAAAAAAGTCCCGAAAACATTTTCGGTATTTCCTTGCGACGAGTGATCAATCACTGGTGAAATCTCTGCAAAACATTTTATTGTGTTTCATATGACATACTTTTAAAATTTCACAATTTTAATAGAAAAACACTTGAGGCTTTCTCTATTATTGGTTTATTTGACGACAGGTTTTTCATACATAGATTTCCACTAAGTTTGACATTGTTTAGTACAAAATATTAACCAAATCAAATTATGTCCAAATAATTAACGTACAGGGAATTTTGTTCACGCTATGACTGGTGGCAGTAGATCGAGCGTAATTAAAAAAATTAAAATCCCTTATTTTTTTGACCTCATATTTTGAAACAAACACTCGTGGTGTTTCTGTAAGCCAAACCACACTTTTAAAGCATCAATTAAGTAATTACTAACAATAGAAGGCATCTTTGAATATTGTGCTAGTTAAAGGCATATATTACAATTTACTAACTCTTAACGTTTTCAATTAATATGAAAAATGATGGTTAAAAGATTAATTTGTGCACCGCCCGTAGGGTGGAATTGTTACTATGATATTCTTGACATTTCATGCATTACAAGATTCAACTTCATTTTGCACACAGTTTTGTGTCCTGTGCTATGGTTGATGTGATTTTCACTCAAAACTAAAATAAAAAAAATAATTAAATGAAATAAAAAAAAATTTACATTCCCATAGCTGAGAAAAATCAGTTATCTAGTCCAACTGTAAAATATACGTAATTATTTTTGGAATAATTACACTGTTACTCGTGATACAAGTTTAATAAAAATATAATTTGAAATAACTTAGAGCTTTCTAACCTTTGTTAGATGAAATTGAGTTTACTTGTCGCGTGAGTTTACTTGTTGTTGAGTGTACTTTCCCTAAAAAAATAACCTATTTCACTAATTTAATTTAACTGTTAACTCCAGCATCGCGGCACAACAATGAGATAAAATTTTGGTCCATGTCTTAAATGTATTATTCAGGTAATCTTCTAACGTCCTTTGTACCAAAAACATCGTGCCATTTCATTAAGATTGAAAATCAGCAAAGATTAACAGAGTTATATTGTAATTAAAATAGTGAAAGGTGTTGGAGAAGATAAACCTTTCTTTATCATAAGTGAATTACACTTTATCAAATTAATCTTTCACTATTGTACAGTTTCGAAGTGGCAAATATTAAAATCATTTTTTTTCTCCTTACTTCCTATAGATTTAAGAGACTACATGCGAACACCTTTAAATATTTTTAAAATGCTTATGGATCTACTTCGCAAAATTAAAAACAAAAATTGCAAACTGCATATATTATATATATATATATATATATATATATATATATATATGTGTGTGTGTGTGTGTATACATATATATATATATATATATATATATATATATATATATATATATATATATATACAGCGTTGCGTCTTGTGTTTTCTGTTGCCTTCATTTCCCATATTTATAAAATTCGTAGAAACTGTTATTACTTTGTCAAATTAAAGACTATTAACTATTTAATAAATACCTGGTGTGGGGTTAAACTAAACTACCGCCCGTTTTTTTTTATTTTTAAAGAAATTTAGATGTGACTTGTGTTTAAGAAAAAACTCTATGAATGGCAGGTGGTAACGTTCATTTGAATAATAATTAAGTTAGACAAATTAAAAAACATTCGAAATAGCCTTAATGCGAATATTTGGCATTATTGATACGCGATTTTGCGTTATATATAATAACCCCTGGCACAGTGTCTAAGACGATAAGTGCTAACTCTAAAAGGCTAAGTGTTCAATTCCCGTCAGAGTCTTTAAAAAGTAATAAATTATATATATATTTGTGTCGATGTATTACACGTTGTGTTTGAATAAGGCGTTGTGTCAACCAAGAGCAGTATTATTTGTAGTATTTTTTATCCTCACATGTGCTCACGAAGACATTACATTGAAGACATAACAGGAATTGTACATTAATTAACGTGATAGGTGACCGGGAGACAGAAAAACAGCCATGAAGGTATATATATATATATATATATATATACATATATATATATATATATATATATATATATATATATATGTGTATATATACATATATATATATATATATATATATATATATATATATATATATATATGTATATATATATATATATATATATATATATATATATATATATATATATATATATTGATAAACTTCATCCAAAGCAACCTCCTACAATTTATTAGGAAAAATTAATAGCTTTATTGAAACAGATCTCAGATTAAGATCGCGTTGTTTGGCAGAGCTTCTTCCATGCTCGTATATTGCAATGGAAATCCAACTTCATGCTTTGATAATGAAGTGAAAATATTTCGTTTAGTTACCACAGAAAAGAGCTAATATCTAATTGCTTCGAGCTACTAAGATCCCATAGTACGAATGAGAGCCTAAAGTATATGGTTACAGGAATTGAAAAGTAAGTGGCTTATGTTAATTTTTGAGTTAAACTATTGTATTTTTACCCAGTTTCTTTCTGAGTAATTATTTCAAAGGTTCGGTTGCAGTAGGTAAGTTATTAATCCATTTGTTTATGTAATTAAGTAGACATGTCTAGGGATGTTACATTCAGGAAGTCCATATTGTATTTTGAAAAAGTTTAAAATCTGAGTCATAAAAACGAATTCGTCTTCATTAAGTGGGACGTTAGGTTTTTTTTAGCGTTAGGAACCCCTTCTTAAGTCTATTATTCTGTTCTATCGCGGTGTAACTGGTGACGATGTGATATTCTTTCCAAAATTTTCTGAAAAACGCCGGTGCACTCGTGTTTCTAAATATCAGTCATCTATAACAATACAAACCCTTTGGCGTTATGAAAGTCGTTTTGTGTCTAAAGTTTGCGTGAATTTCTACCTTGTGAAAAGCATTCTTAATTTCAAATTCTTTGAAAAATTTTACTTTTTTCACCGCGGGGATAACTCCCATGTTATCCATAGTTGGAGGTGGATGGTCTGTAATTGTTAAGTTATTCACATATACCAAACGCTCAATTCTCCGTTCCCACTCATAATTTGGACTGTAAGAGAAATCTATCCAGGAAAACTTCACATCTCTTCGATTATGTCTTCGTTCAGAAGTTCCTTGATTGTGTCTTCGACCTTCTTTTCTAGGGAAATAGATACTTTTTGAAATGGATAAGAAATAAGCCTTACAAAATAATATATCGGGATTTCAACAAAAACATCTTTAAAGTTTGGAAATTATGAGACCGGTTTTCTAACATAGTCAATACTAAAACCTATTTTGGAAACTCCCAACTTGAGTGCAGATATTTTTACTAATAAATATATTGTTCCTCCAATTATAACTTAGAAAGTGACATAACTTTCCGACCATTCACTCCGTTTTCGGTTTCAAATGAGCCTTTCAAAGTTAAGAGAGATTGACTACCACACGCAAGGAGAACCTTATTACAGTCTTTAATTTGATTTTGTAACCCATATACATTTTTTTTTCAATCGTTCCCAGTTCTATCGGTTCTAAGGTTAAGTTTATGACCAGAATCTCTCAGAATGTTGATTCTCTCTCCATTGACAGTAAAATGAATGTTAGAATCGTTACAAATTTGAAAAATGTAGCTTACCCCTTCTTCGTTAACCATGTCTATGTTGTTTCCTTTCCCAGTTTTAGCTCTCTTCCTATTTCGTCACTTTATATTAGGGTTACAGTTTTCTCTCTTCTTTCTTTTTGCCTCTTCATTTACGAGTCCCTTGATCCTTGATCTTCCTAACTTTTTGCAAGAATGGCATGTTCTCTTTTTCGCTTGGCAGTTTCCATCGGTGACTTTATGAACGTTGCTCCCACATACAGTGTAACCTAAACTATTCTACGACTGCGACTTTGTCTTTTTATAATAAATTTGACCTTTTCTGTAGTTTTCTTTTATTAATGACATGATATATTTCCAGATAATTTAATACATCCCTTCTTTTTTCGTATAAGTCCAATTGATGTATCACTACCTCTAATATACTTGATTTTGTAATTATTTAAATATTTTATCTAAGGTAGCACCATCACCCACTGTCAAAACACTGTCGGAAAAAAATTATTCGGCTTATCAAATACACATTTACTTACTTCTTTGCGCAGCCTTACTAAAAACTATTCCATCTGTTTGCCTGCTTCTTGTTTCAATTGTCTTTCTCATGTGTCTTTCAGAAACTTAATTTTTTTTGGTAAAAAATACTCATCGATTTTTCCAAGTGCAACTTAAATACGTCAGTAACGAGATTGTGTTTGCCTGTGTGAATGAGTGAGTGAGTCGATACGTGAATGTTGACTCAGTAAATAAATACACTACAGTAATGATTTAAAGAAATGATACTGAAAGCCCACTTCAATTATTGAGAGTAAGAAGACGCGCATCCGATTGCTGTAGTACTTGGATCTCATGAGGGAATGACCTGAAAAGTCTTTCATGGTCAGCCTGGAGTCTGAAGAAGATCAAAATTATAGCTGAAAGCTGCCTTTGATGATCTGAGGGTACTAGACTGGTGGTTTTGGGAGAGGCGTGCGAGGGACCATGAGGAATACAAGGTGAACTAGCGCAACTCAAGATCCTTCAGAGATTACAGTGACTATGATAGATCGTTACATAGACGAAAATAAAAAAAGACATTCCTTACAATTTTGTTATTGCCATCTGTCCGTTTGTCCGCCTGTATGTCACAGCATTATAACACTTTAACTTTTGTGCCGATGCTGATGAAATTTCATAGAAAGCTATGGAAACTGTCCATCGAACTTGCGGATGATCGGATTTTAAGGATGCATTTAAAATTCAAACAAAAATTTGTACTGATATTTTTATATAGTCTCTTTTTTGTGAGATATGAAATGTGTAACCGTGTTCCGCATCACATTTTTAACCAATTATGTCAAAAATCAGAAAAAACTAAATACCGTCAAGTATGTACTTCAATCCAAAATTATTTCAATTATCTTTGTAACAATTACAATGTGTGTCAACTTTGCAAATTAGTTTCATTTTGTCACCACCTCGTAGACGTAAGAACATGATGATAGAATACGAAAGAAAAGAAAGATGGAAGATGATTTGTAACACTTGTATCATCTACAATGTGCCTATTCTACAAGTTCTATGAGTTGGTGTTTGTGAGAAAACATGAAACGATGATTATATTATTACTTGATGGTGACGTTAGATAATGATGACTCTTTGTTTAAAATACTTTTCTATTTCATTGCCCACTAATACCAGCCATGTAACTTTCTCAATTGATTTACTTACATTATCATTTTAATGTCATTTAAACAATTAATAAATCATTTATGATTACTTGTATATAATTAACTATTATGTATTTAATACTTAAGTGCTCAAGCGTGAAACTTACTCTAGTTGCACTCGCCATCAACTTGTTGCTTTAATAATATTTGTAGATCTAACTTCAAAAAAAATAACTGCAGGAACAGATGAAAATACTGAGCTGGATAAAACTTTTCAAAGTGAGTACATTTTATAAAAATACTGAGATAATGTAAAATCACAGGGGAATCCGTTAACTTGATAAAATAAATTCCGATGTTTTTTTGTCCTGCGTGTAAGATTTCATGGAATTCCTAAAAATATGAAACGAGTAATTATGACAATAAAATAAAAGAAATACCCTTATTATAAATCAAAATGTATGGTGTGTGTGAGAATGGCGATTTTAAAATACAAATCGCAGAAATTCAATTTTTTTCATGTATGTATATAATTCAGTAATATAATATATATTTACGAAACTAATGAAAAATTTTACAATTATTAAAACAGTTTATATTCATTAATATTTAATCACGCACACTCGAACCTTATTGTATGAACGTCAATAAGTGAATTTCAATTCGTCCAGGATTTATTCATTCACAAAAAATATTACTCCACCAAATAAACATATATAGACAGATGTCTATCTATCGAGCAGAAATAAATTCTTCTCGTACATAATCATGTCTCTTATGCAATATAACCTAAATTTATCCTGAGTGAGTATCCATACTTATATACCTACATAAATGCATCAGTAATGAAAATCAATTCGACACAGGTACATACTTATGTTTGAAACATATTTTTTTTCATTTCCTGATTACTTGTAGACTACCATTTATGCAAAATTATACTGACAAATTTAATAAAGGGTTAATACACCGACTTCTTTCTTGTCTTTTCTTCTTTTACTTATAATGTTATCTACTATTAATAAGACAGCCTCATTATTCGTTTAATAATTCTTGTGATGCGAATTCTTGTAATTTCTCTTGTAACATATATTTTTCCAACATCCTTTTTACTGTTTCAGATTCAAATAACTTGACCTAACCCGTGCAAGAGATTAATTTTAATATTTCAGTGCATTCAAAATCCATATAAGATGAAGGTCAATATAAATGTTTTTTAATATCGATGTCAGAAAATCACATGTTAAGATTATAATGCAAATATTCTTTTTAAAAGGCTTAACAGCAATTTTAAAATTTTTGGAACAATTACAACTCAATTTAATGAAATTATTTCTATTCGTTTTTGCATACATTTTTCTTCAACAATTTACTTCAAATTTTGGATATCTGAAACTTCAGAAATATCTAAACTAGTATGATTTAAAGGTAATAAAATTATTTTTCTACAAACTTATTTCAATGAATATTTATTTACTTCTCACATCGCCAAATTAGGCAACACACTCCATTCCGATACCATATTTTCACCTCCTATTTAAGTATTTTAAAATCGTCTGGAAAAATTCCCTAACTTTACCCTCCACATTCCACGTCCTTCCATACTCGTCTTCCTTAATCCTTCTTTTTTCTTTTTTTAACCCCCAATCGTGCTCTAGAACCTCCTGACATATCAAAATTAGATTATTACTGCGTTGTGTTTTTTTCTCAAAAACACATTACCATATTTTGTTACCATCTATTCTGTAATTTTACAAATACACTGTAATTTTGTTTATCTGGAAAAGATTACCTTTGTAGCAGAATACTTGTAGAAGGTGATAAATAAATAACGATACTGAACACATCGGCATTCGCTTTTATAACAAGTAAACATGTTTACCTTCCTTCTATATTTTCGTAATGTTAAATGCTGCTTACGAAGTAATAACGGCATCTTCTAACTGTAATATATAAAAAAGTGTATATGTATATCGTCAAAATAGGTGAAAATTTCAATTTATTTATGATATCGTAACTTTAACTTTAAGGTTGCTAGACTAACGGAGGGGAATATATTATCACTTTAAATAGACTGCCATAACCGTGACGCGGGAAACTACCGCACCCGAAACATGTCGTGTGGTGTGAGCAAACATGGGAGGGTGGTATTTGCTATCAATTTGAAATGTGAGCTTAGTCGTCGCTTTCGTATCGATTTAACCTATCATTAGCCCTATTTAATTAGTGGAATATAATGACTTCAGTACCACATGTGCGCAATTAAAAATGTAATTGGGAAAAATACTATCATACTATATTCAATTTTGTATAATTTTCAAAATTCTAATTATTTGATGTAATTTAATTACATCAATTCATTAGAAGATACAATAATACATAGTGGTTGTATTTTTTTATATTAATAAAATATTTGGATTAATAATTCTTCTAATGAGATTAAAATGTAACCATATAATTGATAATCGGAATGAAATAAGACATTTAAATGTCGGACGCTATCCCAGTTATTTTGATAAAAATGTCAGTCGTACGTAGACCCTTCATTTCATCAGCAACGAAACCATGTCAATACTTGATGGAAGCTTGTCAGTGCCGCCCAAGTTATCTGTGCTTGCTCATATTGTCTATATGTACAATGGTAATTTATGTACTTTTAACATGGAAGCCCGGAATTTTTGGAATCATTACCCTTCAATATCATATTTTAAAAAATGTAAAACTTTCAAATTTTTTTTTTTTAATTTTTAGATACACATTTGAAACGGTACTTGGTTTGCTCGAATCAATTAATTAGTCTCTAAGTTATGAGCCCGTTCATGTATACGTGTTGAATCCATAAAGTCGCAAATTGCCTCGCACATTACACATAGACATTCGTGACAGACGTTCGTCTGCCACGAATGTCCATGTGACAATGAATTAAATTTTCATCATTCCTGCTTAAAACAGTGTCGTTATATCTATAATTAGTCGAGTTAATATTGTTACAAAATTACTTCGACAAAAAATGTCGCTCATTTAAACACAACATTTGGACGCGATGGGCAGGCACCCCATAATATATATAGATTTAAAGAGGTTTTTGAGCAAAAAGAAAATTTTAGTTGATGTAATAAATTATTTGCATTGATTTCTTCAATTATTTAACATATAACATTAATTTCAACCTTACAGAAATATTTGAAGCTATAGTAATGTTTGTGTCTGTGTAACAATTTAAGCTAAAATTTACTTCTATTGGAAGAGAAATATTTTTTTTCAAAATCCGACTAGAGTTGAATAGTGAGATTGCGATCAAGTTCTATAAGGGAGAAAATTTTATCTCAGGCTTTTTATATCTGTCTCCTCGTTCCTCATTAACTGCTCCTAAATTGTCAGGAAAGTAGCTCAAATGCGAATGAAGGAAATGCACTTTGAGACACATCAGGTAACTTAACCTTTAGAAATTTTGGAGAATGTTATTAATAATATATTCATAATTGAACCTTTTGTGATATCCTAAGAAGTTTTCAATAACTTTTTTAACGGTAGCCATGCTGCCAGTTCTATAGGAGTCAGTTTCCCATTGAAGTTTTTGTCTTTCATTAAATTTCGTACGTTCGGTCCAACAAAAATAGGTTCCTTCATATAGCCTAGGACAAAGAGGGGAATACTGTTTTTAAATATTTGAATCCATCACTTTGTTTATTTAAAGCCTTCACAAACTGCTTCATAAGACCAAGTTTTATGTGCAAACGGGATAGTAAGATTTTTTCAGGTGGAACTAAATTTTGTCGAACTTCATTTTTATTTCGTGGCTCCAAATTAATTCTTTCTCGCCATTATTTTTTCGTATAATTTTCTGCTCCGTATCTGTTGTCCCACTCACATAAAAACATAGGTATTTTGTATAATCGACATCGTCCAACGCCTTCAAATTAAATTCCTGTACAAAAAATATGTCAAACAAACAAAAGTTGTCAAAAAAATATTACAATTACGCAACGAAAACCATACGTAGCATATGTATAAAAGCCTTCTTCGCGCCTGTAAATATTTTAGTATCACTTCCGTGTTATATTCATGCGTATTTAAACTAAGATAAATCAATGTGTTCCGTTTCATAAAAATAAAAATCGTAAGGCATAAAAATATTAAATAATTACTGAAAACGTGATCGAATGAAAGGGATGTGAAATGAAATGACGACTTCGAAGGAATTTCTTCGATAGTAATTTCAAATTGTATACAATACTATATAACATATATCATGTTGATTATTGATAATATTCTTGTTAATTATGTTTTACTTTATTATAAATATTTGGTAGAATATATACTAATATTTATGATATAAAATGTTTATTTAAGCCAAACCACCGAAAAATAAAAATATGCCACTCATCCCCTTCTCCCAATTATATTTTCAATTATCTGTTGCTAATTTTATAAGACACACACTGTTATAAGATGTACACTTTGTACTATATACACCTTATGATAGTAGCACTATTATATATCAGCAGCTTTAGATACTAAATGTACCTAAAACTATCACAAAACTCATTTTCATCATTTAATTGAAAACAACGATTCATGATAATTTCATCATGAAAAGGGACGTTTTTGTCCTAAATAAAAGTCAATTTCATCCTAGTGTAATTTCGATGAAATATATCGCACATTCGATGCGATAACGTCAAAGCTTATAAAATCAATTTTCAGTTTTAATTCATAGATTTATATTTCTATGTTTGTACCATGATTGTCCGATATATCATAAGAAATAAATTTGTCACATTACTGCACAGGATGCACAGGTCGGTTGCGCATTTTTCGCGATACAAAGTATTTTTTTTAATTTTATCATACATTTACGCCGTTGCACTTGATATCAATGAAAATAATATCGAACTGTGCCCAAATAGGACAAAAAAACACGTATTTTTTAACATTGTAATTGTTTTTCTTTAGCGGTTGATCTAAAATCCATATAAAATTTATATAATTTGTTACGTGTGATTGAAAAAAAATTACTAAGTAGCCAAAATCTATGAACCCTTACTTCATGCCTGTTCCAGAGAACATTTGGCTGGTTTCTATTATTGCCATTTCTTTATTCGTTCATAAAGTAATTCATACAAAATATCTTATTTTTGGTCCAATGTTTTAATTACCATTTAAATCATTGACGTAATAATTTTTCTTTAAAACGAACTGCTACTTTTAAATTCTAGAAAAAGTAAACAATAAAATAAATGCGTGAAAAAATATGTCTCCACTAAAATTATATAATTCGGATAATTTAATTTTTTTTAATTTATTTAAGACAAGGCAAAGACGAAAAATAAAACTGATATTAAAAGTGAAAGGAGATGTGAAATTTTCCATTTTTCACATGCTTGTGTCATATTGAATCTGCTTTTTAAACCCTCCATTTATTTAATTATCCAGGCAATCTTTAGCTTTATATCCATAAGCCCGTCCAATTCAGTTTCATTAATTTTAATACTGAACGATTTAAAATATACATATAAACGGATGCTAAATTTGCGTCAAGTAGCTTTGAACAAAATCGAAATGATGATAAATTAATAAATTGACAAAAATATATATAAATTAACTATGGCCACTTCTTTAAAGCAATTCATTATCTCAAAAGTGGCTTATATTTCTATATGCCATATTAATATACCGCTTAGAGAAAAAGGGAAGGAGAAATAGTTAAAATATTTAAAACCAGATAAAAATACAAAAAAATAAGTAAAATTTGTCTAAAAGTTCTTAGGCAACGTTCCTCCAGAGAAAAATTTCAGAGATTTTGAACACTTCTACCTTTCCGGTTCCCCCTACAAGTCGTTCCAAAATATAGTGAAAAATTGTAATGATAAACGAAAATTTTTAGAAATATGTTTTAAAAACTTTAGAAAAAATGTAAAGATAAATTCTTGTTTAATTCAATACGGCATCGCTAAAAATTATCCTATGAACGTGTTAATACCGTTATATTATTTTAAATTATTTGTTCGATTTACCTGACATGGCTTCTCAATTCTTCCAAAATAAGATTTCCTTCTCAATTCTTCCAACTTGCGATTTTCTTTTTTTGAGTATATCAAACTCCTTATGCAAAAGTCAATTAGATTTAAGTCCGTAGTCTACGGAAGCCAAATCATTGATCCTCAGAGACTAATCTCTTTTCGGAGAATCTTTCGTTTACTTGTAAATAATTTCTTACGTTCATTATGTAGACGACAGGATACGTCATTGTTTTGAAACATTATATTTCTGCAGGTCCATGAATACACGTCCCCATAAATTTTTTCACAATGACACAATGTTTTTCTTCAAAATTAGAATTTTTTGACGAAATTATACTCATCTCTATTATCGCAATATTCAAGTGCTATTCATTGAAAATTAGTTATGTGGTCTGAGATTGTGGGACTCTGATTCGACGTTATACTATTTTGCCCTTTGTCGATGGCTCTTTTTAATTATAAACTGATAAAAGCATAAAATGGTCAGAGAACCGCTTTGCGTTACTAGAAACCCAAGTATAGATTTTACATACACCCAGCACAGTCTTGCTGCTTTTAAGTTGTTCCATCTCGCGGGACCATAATAGCTATATATTTCTACATACTTTCTTGGTAAAAACGTGACGATTTTCTGTTCGTAATGTAAAATAACAAAACCTTAAACAGTCAATATTCCGTTAATCTTACTAAGATATTCAGTTTATATAATAGGACTAATTTAGTACTTGTACACTAACCCTGAGAGTTATACACTTCAGAGTACGGAGGGGAACCAAAAAATCGATAAAGAAAAACATAAAACCTTAGGTATAGAATAGATAGTTGAGTGAATACTACTTCGGCTAATTTGGCCGGCACAAGTAGTAATTTCATAAAAAGGAGTTACGGTTATGTTATTTTGTTACGCTTTATGGTAAATATGACAAAGATTATGTTTACAATATTTTGTTCCGAATATTTTGTTCGATTAAAATATTTTGTTCGATTTCCTATTAATTTTTTAATGCCATGTTTAGGATAGGTCAGTAAATTTTTTTAATTTAAATATTTATATCAATCAGTCAACCAGTTAAAAAAATCGAGATGGTCCCAGAGTTATTCTTGGCACAAAGAACAATTTTGTCCCCTAATTATGAGTTTGGTTGAACATCCATTGGCGTGTATCGGATAGATCTTGATATTATCTGGATCTGTGCTTTCGTTTGACACAACTGTTTGGGCCATCCAGAATGGCAATTTATTTTAAAACGAATAGTACATTATCCAGAATCAGAATAATCATATCCACAAGAACATCTAGTTCTTGAAAGAGATGAATAACAGGGGAAAATTTAATTAATGAAACTAATGACAGTAAAAGGAACTACCTGATCCTCTCATTGAAGTTTCGTTAATTCCATTTTTCAGGGCAAACACGTGCGGTACTCGTACCCTAATTATGGTCTATGTGGGTAGACACAGAAGCTAAGTGTGGTTTAAATTAAACAGGGAACAATAAATTATTGTTGGAATCAAGGTACAATAATAGGATTTTTTATACTAAAAGCGGTCTCAATAAATGTATGTGAAGTAAAGGTGTTTCAGGGAAATGATTTTTGTTTGAGCTGAAAGCACACTTAATAATATTTGGTAGCCCACCTTATGCTATCCATTAAACACATAATTTATCTCTTTAAACATACATTACATTACGCAAAAATGAACTCCTTGACAGTATGAATAACTCAGTCATAGTATTACGAAGTAACATAGGACGTGAAACTAAAAAAAAACATATAATAAAAAAAATCCAACCGCAAAAACACAATTGATAATATAAAACAATTAAAAAAATACGATTACGCAAAAAAAAATAAATGAAAAACATAAATAAGTTCTATGATTTATATAATTTAGTTTAAGCAATTTTTTGTTTGACACCCACAAAAGTAAAAAATAAAATATAATGAATTATAAATATTTCTTGTCATGAATTCATCATCACGGACGATTTTCTATCACCGCTTTTAGGCTCCATTATTGTATATTGTGTGTGTGTGTGTGTGTGTGTGTGTGTGTGTGTTTGTATGTAACATCATTGTGTGTGTGTGCATGCGAGACTGCGTGCGTGCGTGTGTTTATAATTTTTTTTTTAATTTAGTGAGGGTCACTGACGATTTTTTCAATTGTTATCCAAAGTATTTTCAAAAATATTTCTCTTTAATAACAAAGATTCACAGTTATGAACATTGAACCAATAATAAGATATATAATAATGCAATAGTGTAAATATTATATTTCCACACACATCAATCCACGAAACCTAAAAATAGCAATGAAAAACAGCTAATGAACGTAATAAAGCAGCGCTAATAAATCTTTAATCATCTCATAAAAGCGTTCTTCTTCCGGGTACATCTCGATGCCGTTAAGTGGTTAGACATACATTATGAAAGTGAGCCGATAATGTTGAAATAATTGTTACTCACTGGGGCAGACACAGTTGTGTCATTAATTATGTTTTTATTTATTTTACTTTTCACATACGTCATCATTTATTGCTTTATTAGTAGTTGTTTATTTAGAGGGATGTCTAGAATCTCACATTCGGAAAAATTTGTGCTGATACAAGAAAACTAAATATGTATTTACTTAATCGTTTAACCGTTCTCATTATGAAAATTCATTACAATTATTTAAAATTATTTGTATATTTTGCTTAATTTTTTTTTAGTTTCTAATATATTAATTTCATCCAAATAGCACGATTCACACTAATAGCAAATATCAGTATGGTAAAATAAAATTCCATTGATAAACATAAATTAATTAAGGAAGGAAAAGGGGAGCATATATAACTTTGTATTATGAAAAATGTAGAAACAACTTACGTTATTAATATTATTTTCATAATAATAAAATATATGGCATTTCCAAGGAGGGCATGATATAAAACACGAATGGAAAGTTAAAATTTTCTTTCTAAATTCAATTAAATTTGCGAATCTTTATTTATTCGAATTATATTATATAATGGGGATGTTATTTTGTCACAGATTTGCCAGTTCCAATACATTTTGGGTAAGTTTAACAATGCTTACTTTCTATGCTTTACGTTAATCGAAACGTTGAAAACTATGGTAGCTAAGATATGATAGCAAACTACAAACATACGGTGCAATTGATTTATGTGATTTCATTTAATACTGTAATAATAATTAATTCTAAATATGTTTTGAAAATTAATGTTTGGATTAATAATGTTTGAAAAATTTATAGAAATCGGTACCTATAAACAGTTTGTTTAAGTATTGTTTTTTAGTTATTATTGACTCACAAATTTCCTTTGGATTATACATGGATCGGAAGAAAATTGGGTCACCGACAGAAAAACTTGACTTAGGAGAAGCCCAACATTTCTACAATACTAGTTTGAAGAGAATCGCCGGGTAAAACCTATGTACCGAATTAATATCCATTGATCAGCTTTTTTTCTTTAGAACATTTATACGTATTACTGAGAAATATTGAAAAGTCTACGCTCAACTATTTGGTTTTATAGATAGAATAGTTTTAAAATGTGAATACCTTTTGGGAAACAAATTAAGAATAAGGATAGTAGAATATCTTTGTAGGAAAATAGTGGCCTTTTGCAATTTATCTGATTAATTTTTATTTTTATTGAATACTTTAATGAATATTTATAACAAAACTACTTTTTCCATCATTTTGAATGTAAAGTTTTTTAAGAAGAGAAAAGTTTTTGGAAGAAATAATTAAAGAATTATTAAGGATACTTCAATTTAAAAGAAATTGGTGCACACAGGATTAAATGGAAGTTTTGTGAGACAGCATTGAATTAAATTCATTCTTATAGAAAAATTGTGGTGTTATTTGTTATGAAGAAAAACGCTTATGATAATTCACCGCATAGTTTAACAAAAATTAGCGAATTGAATTCATTAATCATATAACATGCAATAAATAAATCTTTAAACATCTTTACGTAATTTAAGTAAAGTGATATACGTAATAATGATTATAAAGGTTAAGAAAGTCCTAAATAATATCCTGAGTAGCGTTATCCATTTATTACATAAAAATATTGTTTTAAAAGAGAAATTATTTTTAATGTGTGTATCTAGTCATGTGGTTAATTTATTTAATATGACAGGGCGTTTTAACATATTTCCTTTAATTTCAAATACCTTGCAAATAGTAAATATATTTACAAAAAATATACAATACGAACACGAAACTCTTATTTATTCAATGTCTTACTTTTATTCGCATCTTTACTTGATACTCAATCTCTTGACTGGAATGAATTTGAAGCTATTAATGAGGAGGTTGTTGAATTTAATAACCATATCCGTAGCTTATTCAACAGACATTTTTGCAATTAAAATATTTAAAATGTAAAGCAATATCGTAGCGTAAAGTCTCTAAAAGAATTTATTGTCAAATGAATTAGTCAAAGCAGAGTTTTGAGATTTTTATCCAAAAGTGTAACAGGCTCAAAACTGCTTAAAAGTTAGAATTTCAAAAAATGTACACATATAAAAAAAACTCCTTTCATAGTCAACAATCAAATCAAATGTTCAATTCTAGCAAACCTACTGGTTCAAACGTCGGTTCACCTCGAATACTTAAACACATTTATTTATTAAATTATTATTCACACTAAACCTTTATCTTAAGTGATATTATATTTTCCCTCTATTTATTCAGCATCACACTACGCATTAAGCTGAAATTATATCAACTGAAAAGCATATTTCAAAAGTTTCGACACGTGCCAAGATACTGTTGTTGTCATTGTCATACTATTACCTACGTTTAATGTGTGAATTTAAAAGATTTCCCGACTATGCATGAATCTACATTTGCGAAGAATAAAAGCGAGATATTAAAATGTAAAGAAAGTCTTGAATACAACCCCAGGCTAAAAACTTCCTTTGATAAAAGGTAAATATATGAAAGGGATATAGACAACATAACAAATATGTAGTAAAGACAGAGGGATTAGGTAAGGAAGGAAAAACTTTGCTACAAAGAGTTATTATCTTGAACCGTAGTAATGACCAGCTGAAAAAATGTTTTAACAATGGAAGATTATGAGCTTGGGTTATATTTACATATAATCTAAGCTCATTACAAGTTACCACGATATTGAAAAAGGTGGGAAGTATAATTTATAAATTACATATTCATGAAATACATATAAAGCTGAGGTTTTTATTTAAAATTTCATACCCCAAATTATGTAGATAAAACGCCTTGTCAGATTAGAGAATAGAGAACAATATTCGTTTATATGACAGTTATGTCGAACGATCTCGAACTTACTTTCCCTTGAAGTTATTATTTATAGCTTGTCTCTCTTTCTAAAATAATAATGTTTCCAATTATTATATATTACCATGCATTATGTAGATTAAATTCCGTGAGCGAATTTAATGATATCATTAACTCGATAAAGTCGCACAGTAAGTAAATATGCGTGGCGCAACCCGGTTATGACATCAGGGAAACCATGTTTTGTGAGTTCACGTTGTAAATATTGTTTTCGTAATAAGTTTGTTGCTTTAAAGTTTTGTTTTAATTTGGTTTAATAATTTTATTTCATATTATCCAAACGTGCCACTTTTTGTATCACTATCATACGAATCTATATTTAACAATACAGCCTAAAAATAGGCATGATTGAGGATGTCACCGAAAACAGATCCCCAAATATTTGACGTTAGTATTGAAATCAGACATGGTATTTACACATATGGCTTGCATTTGTTAATGTTTCTCATTTTAGTATTTTTTACTTTTGTCAGAATAAACGGTTGAATAAAGAAATATAAGTAGCATTATGAAGTCACAGGTTGAAAATACCGTAATATTTCCTTATAGTAATTATTACAACAATTATTTTTCTTCCCTTTTCCCTTAATAATTGTACACTTGAAAACTGTTCTTTTTTAATTTCATGAATTATTATTTCATGAGAAATAAAACAAATTTCCGGAACCCTTTATAACCTATCAATGAAGGAGAAAATAATATTGTAACGTGACTTATGATCAATCGTCGTGTTCTGTAGGAGCGAATTCAATTTGCGCTTAATCATTATTTCATCAATTTTAATAAATTTTTATATAAATATTTTTTCTTGATATTTTAATAATAATTAAAAATTCATAATTAGTAAATAATTTGCAACATTTGCCTGCCTTTAGCATAAAAAAAGGGATATTTAGTGGCATCTCAGTCAACAAGATTTGTCTCTGCAGATTTATTTACGGAATCTTTTGAAATACTGAGTATAAATTAATAAACGAATGACGATGATTCAACCAAAACGTTTTTACTAGAAAATTGCTCAATAATCATGAATGTTGCATCGAAGATTTCAAAAATATGTCTACAGATTGGAAAATGCTGAAGGCGACATCATGCATATTTGGATGATATTATTCTGAACAAATAATTTATGCATATTGTCTCTCTAGGCAATGCATTTTTTTCAATGGCTGAAATAGTAATATTTATATTCTTTTTAAATATACAGAAATCCATGGGCCACCTTATATTATACTTGCTGATTCCTATCTAATTTTAGTTAATAATACAAGATTTGGAATTTTGTGCGAACGCTGTATTTAATTTGCCATTATTTCCAGTTAATTTCGTTAGTTTTTCTTTCATTTAACATTTAATATTAACTCAATGCTATTCAAGAAAAATCTTTGAAAGGAATTAATTTTTGTTAAAAAATAATACTTTAAATATTTTATTATTGTGAATAGATCTTTTATTTTGTTTGCAAAACAAATTAAATACTATTGCCAGCTTATATATTTTATATGATGCTGCTATGCTCTGCCTAAAGACGACAGAATTTAAGTCAAAACCAGACTGTTCCATCACAAACATAAAATAATGCCATTAATAAGGCAGATTTAAAAAAAAATACATGATGTGTGTGAACAATTGTATAAATATATGTAGTTATATATTTTTATATAATGGTGTAATCTGCTATTGGGACGGAATAGGCAGAATCAATGAGTGTAATAAAACGCCACGTTACTCACTTTGTACCTCATTTTTTTACGTGTATACTTGATTTTACACGCATTGATATATTATTTAAGGGTTTGAAATCATAAATTCCCAATAACTCCAGAATCAACTATGGCCAATTGATATTTCGGCAGACCAATTCGTGTTTGTGAATTTCGTATTATTTAACAGGCCTTAGTCGTGCATTTGTAAGTAAAAATATTTATTTTAACTATTATATTCTATGCTTCTTATTATATTGATAGTTTAACATGTACACGCTGTAATGATCATATATACCTGATTTAACAGCCGACAATTTAGACAACGATTAAAAAGCGATTACGTAACGACCACGGATTTAAAATATTAGAAGATAAATCTCCAGTAACGACAGGCGGGTGATTGAATAAACGGTAGGCGCTGTTATCCCTAAAAACATTTAAAGCTTTTGACTTGCCTATAATTTTTTTAAAGCCTCGTTTTTAACAGTTGAGAAAAACAATTTTATTAAGAAGTGTGCCTTTACTATTTTATTTATTAACTTTCTGTCTGTATCTGCGGCTACGTGCGCATGAACTTTTGTATTTTTATATGCAGATTAATTATAATCTGATAAAAAGTATGAACATATATAAGTAACGAAGGGATTTGCTTCTGCAATTTAGTTTCAACACTTTCAAATGTCATCGAAAACATTTTTGTTTATCAAGCTTTTGTTAATCAGCTACTGGACCATAGATGACGCCAATAAAATATAATATATGTGTATGTACATATATATGTATATTATTTTCATTCTATTAAGCAAAAAGTATTAGATTCAGAAAAGAATACTATAAATTCATTTAACTCGATCGTGGTGCAAACATCTCGTGCTTGATTTAATATAAAGACTGTTATAATCACCTTTTCTTTTATATAGTTTTAAATTATATCCCATATTTTGATTAATTCATTATGATAAAGTTTAATTCATTCTTTCATTATCATAAAGTTTTCTCTTAATTTATTAGTTTTGTAAAATACTCTAACGTGTGAATAATAAAAACTTCACGCGAACATCGAAATAAAATTAATCTATACGTATAATAAAACTGTAACTGAGCAGTGCCTGTACATTGAACACTTTTAGGAAAATCTTATTCTAATAGTCATTCTTATCGACACAAAGACCAAATTTATCATTTTTACAATTTTTGTTTGTCTGTCTTTCTGGTACCATAACACGCAAAAACCACTGGACGGATTTTGATGGACTATGGTATGGTGATAACTGACTATCCTGACCAATGCATAGAATACTTTTTATTTTGGGAAAATGTCTCATTCCCAAGCAAAAATACAAAAACTGGTTCGTACAAAAATAACACCGAATCTAGATATTTTTGCTAATCTATACATATGGATACATACTTGTGAAAATAAAAAATTACAAAATGAGGCCATAAATAAATATAAATTCCCATAATTAAACAAAACCTTAAAAATTAAAGTAAAACGGCTCAATAATATTTAACTAAGTTCAATTTAAAAAATCGTCAATAGATGTCCTCACAAGGTTTTTAAATTAAGTAATTGTCCTCTATTGCATCAAGTCAATTATCACTGAATGAATTTGGACCTTTTTTATATTGCACCGTGTCAAATTATACAATACAATGCAATATAATTCACATAATATTCATGCTGTCTAAATATTTTCCGGCTTAAATAAAGTTACAAGGTTTATACTATTATTTAATTTTTCTACCATGGATGACGCAAGTAGGGATTTAAAATGAACAACACAACATAAATACGACTCCCAATGTCGGGCTTTAGTTGTTTTGATTAATTCATATATTTTTATTTCTACTCGACAATATATAACGCTAAATGTTTTCTATTATATAACGCGATATGTTTTTTTTTTAAATGTTCGTTGGATGCTATTCAACGACAGATGTAGCAGGAAAATTTCGTAAATCGTGGTGCATTGTGTTTTTAAAAACAAGACAAACCTTGCGCGTACCTGAGTATTAGTTGGCGTGGACCTAAGCATTAGTTGCTTTCCGCACGGACAGTATGTAGCACACTCCCGCGTCAGCAACGCTAACAATTTATTTGTCCTTGACGGTTCTAAAGAAAAGATTGTTTTCAGAGAAGTTTTGTGAACAATGTTCTAAAGCTCACACGAATGAAGTCGCGGGTCACAGCTAGTCTTTTAAATTAAGTAACAATTTGTTGCAATCTATTTGTAGTTTACGCAAACGAAGTATTATGTTGTTTATAAAGATGAATAAGTATAAAAAACTTCAAGTTAAATGCAACGTCACATTGAATAATTATAAACGTCAGTTGTCATCATTAGAATCGATACTCTTTAAACACATGAATTTATGACTCAAAAAGTATAACAAAAAAATATGTCTGTAATATGATATTTTAAAAGAATACGACTTACTTGATATACTAATGTTATTAAAAAGAAATTTCAAATTATGTCAAAAAACATAACGAAATTTTGAAAAATTATTTATAATAGATCATTTGGAATTCCATTCATTATATATTTCTACGTTTATATGATCAGGCAAGTAAAGCCGGGTTCGTAATGGACCAAAATATTTTACTTCTGAACAACATATTGAATAAAAGAAGGATACGTATTCGTTCTGATTGAAATACATACCGAAAAATATTTTAAGTATAAAACTTATATTTATTTCAGCCGATAATTTCAGCCGATTGAGACATCACTCAAAGCACTTCTTGTTGTGTGGAGTAGATAAATAAGGAAAGCCACATGATATTTAAGCGTAAGTAGAGGATAAATACAATATATTACGAGCCGAATTTTTGAATATTTGTTTCATTTGTGAAATATAAAAGAATTGGACCAGTAAAATTTTTGAATAATCATAAAATTCAATTTAAATTAATTGAAGAAAGGAACAAAAAATAATTCTCGTATTTAAGTTAATATATAAAGTATATTGCAAATTATACGGTATAAAAAAAAACTAATAGATTGCGCTATTGTGCACTTTTAGTTACTATAAAAATAACATCAATACAATTATACTTTAATTAACTAAGTCGAATCAAAATGTATTACTGAACTGGTTTCCACTCGATTAATGTTAAGGGTAGAATTTAAATTTGGTTTATATTAAGTTTTTAGGGTGTATTCGAAACATTTTCAGTCGAAGTCGTTCGCGGTCATAAGTTTTACAGAACATAATAAATACCTACAATAAACTTGTAAGGTAAATATTGAACTTTAGCGAAAGCACGTGGGCGATTATAAATCCGTTGTAATGGAAATTTTATGCGCTTATTGGGAATATGGAAAGGCGTGTTTTTCTCTTCTTACTTTTTTCGGCACATAAATTTATTTATACAACTTTTTACTGAACTAAACATTTTGTGCCAAAATAAACATAAATATTTAGGATTTAAATTCACATGATGTATTTATTTTTCAGTATCTCAAACTTTTAAAAAACAATACGTCAAAGGAGGACCGTTACTTAATAAGAATCGTTGCAATGGTTTTTGTATTTATGTGATTACATTATAAAAATGACAGAAGTCATAAAAATATTTTCATTCTATAAATGATAAGTAAGTTTTACATTTTTTTTATATAAAAAAAATAATTACGTGTATAAAAATTCTTAGTCACATACTACGCATATACGAAGGTATATCCGTGTGCTTGTACATATATGTGATACGTGTAAGTCACCTCTCAATTTGTATCTCTATATGTATGTGTGAATAGTTATATAGATTTAATTTTATTGCCAGTCCTGTTTTCACATTAACAAAACATGTGTCACAAGAAGCACATGACCAGACATGTAATCTTTCAAAAAAGTGATATAAAAAATTACAAGTTTGCCAGGAAAGAGGGCGCCGAGCAAAAAACGGAAATGTCGCACAAAGCGTTTACTTCTCTTAAACGGTAGCAACTTTACAAGTTTACTGCGACGAAATCCTCTAACAAAGGACTTACTTTATCCATATCAGGTTATGTATTGTATACGTGTGCAATATCTGAGTATTTTATAGGACAAAAGATCAGGGGAATTATCGTTTTGCAACACATCAGTTAACAGCTGATTATTTATACTTTTTTGTATATCCAAAATTCAGGTGATTTTTAAATCTGAACTCCGGCATGGATTTAAGTGGTAGACGTTACGTTGAGCTTCAGCGCTGTTTGTGGAGAAAAGTTAGCTTTAAAACAGAAATTCGGTTATTCAAATGGTCCAGGAAATGTGTCTCATATTATAGTTATTTATGAAATCAAAATGCAAACAATAAAAATGATTTCGTTAATGGTATTAATTGAAGTCAATGTGACCATTTTGGAAATGTAACGAAATTTCGAATAGAGATAAATATTAGATATATTAATTGATTAAGCTAATAAAGAAAACCAGGTAATTATGTAATATTTTCCATATGAATTCATGAATAAGTAGGTGTTTTATTTATTTTTGGACATAGGTTTTTGACAATGTCCCAATAGATAATAGAAAAAATGCCAATTTAAGTCAGTTTTAATTTTTGTTAATGACAAGGGAGGCGATTCCTTTAAAGTTGCTATATAGTTGTTAGCGTATATCCGATGAAAAGAAATATTTTCTTAATCGTAAATACATTGGGTGAAATACATACATATGGATCACAATTCTAACAAAAGGTAATATGTACTCGTGTTACTAAATTTGTAACGTGACCAAAGTTTTCGTTGTCAAACTTTTAACAATATTGTAATTTTCATAATTGTGTACTAAATCAAAACGAATTTCAAAGATATTCACTACAAATGGATTTATTAATTACCATTAGCCTAATCTATATATATAAAACAAAGTCGGATTAGTTACACTATTTATAACTTAAGAACGGTTTGACCGATTTCCTTTATCTTTGATTCGTTAGATTTGTCTCTACCTTGAATAGCAAAATAGCTACAAAAGCATCCAAAAAATTTATACTTAGGAATAAAATATAATATAATGTATAGACTTAGGAATAAAATGTCAATGAAAGGAATCGACCCGAGTCAACTCATCCAAAAAATTGATTGAGAGATATTTTGAGTGGAAATGGAGGTTATTTAGACCTATATTTTTCCATTTAAAAGCTGGTGTGTTCTTGTATATACAATTTAATATAAAAGAAAATATAACATGGAATGTTTATTTTATAGCTTGATAGGACATTTTTTCTTCGCGACCAGACTTTGGTTTTATTGACTAAATATCTACATGAAATATTAAACAAATATATATGTGTACATATATGTTTATATATGTATAAATATATATTTTTTTTGGTCTTCCTTTTCTATATTGGAATATATTTCCAACCTGGTATTGAGAACGTAGAAAAACTTGAACGTAACTTGTTCAAATATTTTCTGTTAAAAAAGTATCTTTAAAGCAAAAAGCTATAATATTTGAATTCAGAATTTTATATTAAAAATTGGCTTTTAGACATCTATTTTAACGTCACCCGATGGTTTCCATTTATTACCATAAAGTAATTTAAATATCAATTAAAAATATATTATATTAAAAGCAAAATTAGAGGCAGTATCCGGGAAAGTGATTAAGTAACGTGGTAATATTATTACTTCAATTTATAAAATGCTGATAATATGGTATAAAATGCAAATAATATGGATTTCTTAGACAATCTGATTACATATGTAGGTGCAAATAAATCTTGTGCTTTAAATCGTTTATTCTAGATGTTTTATTATATCACCTGGTGATTTACTAAATATTTTATTTTCTTAACTCACTTTTGCAAACTATATATTATTAAAATAAATTTAAAATTGACACATTATTAAATAAACGGATGTAAATTTTAAACATAAAAGAGATGGACCGTTACAAAAAACTGTCATTTGATACTATGCGACTCACTCGTTAGTGAGCCGAAATGCAGAGCTTGGCCGGAGGCACTTGGAATCATTATCATCTTCATCAACCGGAAGACATCCGTTACTAAACAAAGGCCTCTTTCATAGACTTAAAAAATATATTCCTGTGCCCCTTGCAGCCAAATGTTTTCCGCGAATTTTAACTGGTCACGTATTCACGTAGCAGGTGCCGTCCCACTTTGCGTTTTTATATACGGAGCCGCCATTCGAAAATGTTTTTTCTTCGACGGTCATCAGTTCTGTTTGTTCTCTATATGGCCTGCCCAATACCACTTCAGATTTTCAATGCTATGATCTATGTCGATAACTTTCTTTTTCCGACGAATTTTCTTAATACAGGTCATCATACTTCCTAAGGAAATCTCGAACGTAGCCCTTTCCATAGCTTGGTATGTAACATTTTACAAAACGGAGTTTTTTATCAAAAATAAAGAAAAATGACACACTTTCGTATATCATCACTGGCGAGACATGTTAGTTGCTATCGTCTTCATGTATGGGGTTATGTTGAATCAAAATAAATGGTGAGATTTTCTGAACGCTGTGCAACTGAATTATGTTCTCGGATTGACCTGTTTCTCGAAGTTAAACTTTCCTGATTGGAACACTTCCCTAAATGGACGTAGTGACCAACAATATCACTCCCCACATCTAATCATATTATATAGGTTAATTTTAAGATCTATTTGTTAAGATCTGCATAGTTTTCTTAGCCTCGTACTCCAGGGACTCTGCAGTAACCTCTCTATCATTAGCAAATCCAAGGTGAGTGATGTATTCGCTATTGATATTGACATCAAGACATCAAGAGCTTGTATATCTTAGATATCTTTAAACTTGAATATCTTTCAACACGGGGAGGGTTTCGAAGAGGTTGCGTTTGCTGGTCTTAAAGTTCCTGCAGTTGGTTCGGATTTGTGCTCCTGTATAGAAATCGGACTCATCGACGTTACTGTAAAAACACTTCATTAAAGCTATTGTCGACTTTAAAAAGGAAATTCACTATTTAATACACTAAATTTATTGCAAATGATACTTGACCTCACAATAAATTCACAAAAGGAAAATATTTGATCAAATAATATTACGCTGCAAAACCCAGGATTCACTTTATTTTCTTTGGGGTATATTAAAGCTTTCTCAAAGGTAATAAAATATTTTTAGAGTAACGTGGTTATAGGTCGCTTTGTCATGACTGAGCTTTTTTCTTCAGAGCAAACAGGATCAATATTTAGCACAAATTGGATTTAAATACACAGGCATCACACACAGGCATCTGTAAAAGGAAAACTTTTTGTAACATTACAAATAAACATTTTTACCAGATATTTAAGGATTAGAGCTATATTTATACTTTCATGGCTTTATTTATTTGGTGATATCGTCATGCAAATTATTCTCCTATCCTCACGATATACGAAATCGAAAGTATTTGTAAATATTTTCGATTACATATATCAATAAGTTTTCTTTGCGCTTTAGGTTTCTATTAATAAATTTGAAATATAAGTGACATTAAAATGAAAAAAAACAGGTTTCTCATGTAAGCTTGTCAACAATTTTTCACACCTCCGATTTTGGGTACTGTGAAATTTATTAAATAAATAATCGATATGAAAGGGCTGACTGGGGTTTTAATAACAAATTTGTCACTGGTTGATTCTGGGTTCATCGATATCTGTACTAAATCTTTGACGAATGGCATGCCTTGTAATATTATTTAACGTATATATCAAATAATTAATATTAAAATTTAAATATAAAACAACATCGGTGATCTGGGTTACACTAATGACAATTTTCGATTTTATTTTGTTTTTCAATTTTTGCTACCATACCTAAAATCAGTTATAATCAATTTATGAACAATACATAAAAATGTTAACATATTTAATACTCACTTTTGTACTGCACAGTTATCCTACTACACTTAATACTACATATATATATATATATATATATATAGAAATAATACTACATCACGTAGTGTAATTTAATTGTGTATAAATATTTCGTCATAATTTTTCGTTTTAATCTTCATTTAAAGGGCAATGCGAGTTTTGAGAGATAAAATAGTCAATGAATAAAATAACAATAAATAATGAAAAATGAGCAAAAACATCCAGTTTAGTTTAGAGGATCTCCTCTTGTCGCTTGAATAAAATCAAAGTTTTTCCTATACAAATTTTATTTTGCGGATTTGCTCGCGCACTCTATTGAATAAATCGCCGAGATTTATCCCAGAACGGTTATTATTGCAACACTTTTTTTATAAATAGTAGTGTTAAATCACGACATCTTTATCTTACTTTATCCCATTTATTTTAGTACGGAAAAACATTTCATTAATGAAAAAAGGAATAATATTTTCTTCACATGACTAAATTCTCTCTTTAATAATACTCAATATATTCTTTATTTAAAATTAAACGGCTACCAAATGTGCACTCATTATATAATAATTTTATCGATCATTTATCTTGTTTTCTATATTTCTTATTTGTCATTGTATTGTTTTCTCAACTCCATAAAAATCCACATAGGTAACACTGAATCGGAGGGTAATAATATACGTAAACTTTTTGATTGAAAGCTTGGACAATTTCCGCAACGCATTTTCGATACAAAAGGCACCCTTTCAATTTGTAGTTATGTTTATTCGTATGCAAATTTCTGTGACCCAATTTTATTTTCGTTACTTTACGAAGAGAGTTTGTAATTTTATTGGATCTAGGTGATATAGGAAAAATCTGGGTGTTGTTGAAATTTACTGATTCATCACTCACGCCAATATTATTATTATTTTGAAAGAGAATACATCAGTATATATATACAATAAAACTACGGAAAACACATTTCTTTGTTACACATAAAAGGAGAAAAAAATAAGAAGCTTTATAAAAACGAACTGCATGTCTTTACCACGACAGCTTTTAAAGAAATTTATGATTTTCTTTCCTTAATCTTGGGATTAACAAAGATAATGAACAAAAATCCTCCATGTTTAGTGTAAATCTGTATTTGAACGCCTTCCTCGAATCATATCACTTTGAATGTGGTAGCAGCTGCGACCGTGACAAATAATCTTGTCGTCAAATAGACATTTCCAGTTTATAAAAAGTGGAAAAGACCGCAGATAGGATTTCCTTGACTTAAGGAAAAAATGGTTTTCTCGCCGAATTTAGAGGTAAAGAAATTTGTATATATTTAGATGACATCTCATTCTATTGTCATAGAATACGAATGTTATTTAGAATTTATGCAATAAGAAAACTGAAGGATTATTTTGGTTGAACTATGCATACGTGAGGCATACTATATTTCGTTATTTCGATAGTATCCACAGACATTGGCGTATCTAATAGAATAGATTCCAAATTTGACAAAAATATTTAAATTCATACTAAAATTTAATTTCACGGACTGCAAATTCTGCTACGTCTAAGAAAATTAATTTACGAAATAAGGGAAACTGAACATACAACTAATGGTATGCACTATCATATGCACTATTATTTTCACCAACTCCATATCTTTCCCAAATAATAGATTACATTAGTATAAAAACTTACATATATTAATTCAAAAAATTCGTCAATAAACTCTTGCGCATGGGCTTCTTTATCAAAATTTTTTTCATCACGTAAAGCATTACTTAACACCTTAGGTAGGAACAAATCTGTCGTCGCGAGATCTGGTGCCTAAAAGGGACGTGACATAATATCATAACCCAGTTTCGATTATTTTTAAGTAGTAAATCTCGTAATGTGCAAGCGGGAATAATCATGCAGAAACAAAATTTTCGTGTTGCCGACGTTTCTAATGGAATTCAAATACCAAATTTTAAATGGCACTGTTGTAACAATAGTTATTCTTAAATATATGACTTTAAGTACTTTGTATAATATATGATTTCATGAATATCGCATTTATTTTTTGTGGTTTAATTCTTTGGGATAAGTTTATCAATTCCTTTTGAACCAACCACTGGTGTCTATGTATATGATTTACACGCATAATGTACTTCTAATGATAAGGTGGTTTAACAAACTGAAAATACGCCGATAAGCTATAATTTGTGTACAAAGGTCTATTACATAAGAACTTCTAAATTGTGTAGCTAAAGCCTGCTTTGAAAATTTAGGATTTTATTCAATTAGTGGTTTTAGTTTTATCGTATCAAAATGAATCAATGCCAAACCTGAGCCAATCCTTTAAGATATGATCGTCACTTCGGTGCCGCTGGCACTAACTCATCTTGCAACAGTTTCAACGACAGCACTGAGAGCTGATGTCTCGTCAGAGGTGTTGTCTCGTCAATAATTAAACTACAGATGAGGTTAAAGGATACGGCGTGTCCTATGTGACTCGACCGCGGAATGTTTTCCGAATTAGGAATTTACAACAAACGTTATTTGTAGCGACAATAAAGAATGAAATCAATAAATTATTTTTAATATACTTATCAGTTCAGTGTGTTTAAAGTGAACATTTTCCAGCAAAGCCTAATAAAAAAATGTTGTAATTTTTCAAGCACGCTTTTTTCAAATTTTGTCACTAAAAAGAAAATATGAAATTTACAATGTTTCGTTTTAAGGGCGCACTAAAATTACACATTACACATACTAGTTGTGTGTAATTTACAATACAAATTAAAACTTATTTTCTGGTGATTTAACTGATGAAAGATGCAACAATAATACATTCACAATAAATATAGATGCACAAAAATTTCTGAACCATTTTATTATTACACGCCACCTTAACAGGTTTCAAATAATATTTTTGCGGTTATTTCTTGAGTACGGATTGTGCTTTCATCTAATTGCCTCAACAATTACCAGTGGAGTGGAACAAATTAAATGTGGAGCATATGGCTGTTTATTTTACTTATTTCTAATTTTTCTTAATCATGAATATTTGCACACAACATCATTGTATGACTAACAAATCAAAGTTTATAATCTATAATCATACTCACAATTAACTGAAACTACGTGATGTAGTATAATTTCTACTTTCTTTAAGTTCTTTACCACGATTAGCAAAGATCTAATAGTCTTTGCTAATAGCCCACCTGAAGAGGTTGTAATATAATGAAACCTAGGCCGTGGTAAAGAACTTAAAGAAAGTAGAAATAATACTACATCACGTAGTTTCATTTAATTGTACTAATGACAAATATATTCAATATTATACAAAACGTCGGAAAAAAAAACAAAACGATTAAGTTGAGAAATAATGAAACAAACATAAAGACATGTTAATTGTGCAAAGCGGTAATTCTCTTATCTCTTAAACGGGAAAGAAATATTTAAAAAATTCATGGTGTTATAAATTTAATTTTGCATTTCGCTTCATACCTTTTAAATTTTTTTTCAATTGCTGATTTCCAATAATTAATCTTAAATTCTAAATGTCAATGAATATTAGATATGAAAGAACAATTTACAAGTTCACTTCAAATTAGAGTAATTCATGTAAATTTAGCTTCAGGAAGAAGACGTTTCATAATTTTTTTCCCAGACATTTTACATAATATACTCTGATTCTGTCGAGTCAAATCGTAAGATACGAATTTGAGTTTCTTTTTGTTATTTTGTAGGTTTTTCTGTATATTAAACTGTTTGTCACTTTCCTATTAAGTTGATCCCTCGTTACTAAGGGTTGTAACTCGCTTTTGGTAACATCTTTTATCTTATGATGTTGCATCATAATTTTCTATTTTCAGAACTGTTTAGGGCCTCACGCAACGGAGTACCAAGCGTCTCAGATATGTTTGGTCCAACGAATGTGGCTGTATCTCTGAAGACTCCATCCTACAGTTAAGTCATTAATAATGATTATCTCAATACTGACAGCAGGTTTACATGTAATATTCGAATAATTTCCGGACACAGGTGATTCCGAACATTTTCAAAATCGAATCTTTGTTTTGTGTTCGATTCGTGAGATATTATTTACCTATCGCCAGCAGAATAATTTAAAGGCTCAAATTTTTTTGAGATCCAACATCTTCAGCGTTCATGTCTCAGCGTCGTACAGGTTAAACTATTCAAGATTCAAAATTGCACTAATTTTGTCCAAATTTATTAGGACGATTTAAGGCTTAAACATTTTTTTCAGTGTGCTCTAAATAATGCGTAAGATACCGATTATTTAATATAAAGTAGCTCGTAAATCCTGTTTTAAATATAATTGGAAAAAAAACATATATTCCCATTAAGATAATATTTGGAAATTTTTGGGGAAATATTGAAGCCGTAACATTATGGTCACACTCCAGTGATACATGTTATTTTTTTTTCTCTTTCTTAAAATGGTTTGCAATTTCAAAATCTTTTGAGAGCAGTGGAGCAAATATTTAACGGCATTGAAAATCAATGACATCACACAAAATTCAAATACGGAAAGCTACGTTGACTGTGGCCACACTGACAAAATCGTTTGTTGACAGGAATGTTTAAAATATTCTAAAATACAACTAGAAGCTATATTCATAATTTATCACTATATGGTATAAAACAAAGAAGAATGAAAAAAAATAAAACTTTCCGCTCTCGGAAATTGTTTTTTCTCTTCAGTTATGTTAGAATTTCTAAAAGTATGCCCTAAAAAAGGAAGACAATTTTTTTTTCCATGTACTGGAAAGTTACTGACAGATTGCGCGCATTCAATAGTGAAAGAAAGAGACAAAAGAATGAAACACAAAACAAAGCAGGCGTTAAGGCCGCTGTTAAGTTGTTTGTGAATTAAAGTTATGTAGATCATGCTATTTAATTACATACATCTATATATGTATATACATAGGAGCTACAAATTATCCATTATCCGATTGAGAATTAATCGAATATCAAAACTGCCAATTATCATTTTGTTTACTTAAAATTATGTCTTTAAAAAACATCTAAAAACCGAGAGATGGAAGAATTTGTTAGAAGTACCTCTGCTGGGTACGATATTCCTGAAATCATTTATATGTAAAATGTATGTATGTGTTTTTACTACATCCTCGCCCTTGAGGGCAAATTTGGACACTTCTAAGTTTTATTATGAGAAAAAAGAACAAAAAAATTAATTTTAAAACTTATACTGCTATACAAATTACTATACTTCAAAATTTGTTTGGATTGTCGTAATAAGGACTAAAATGGAAACAATAATAAAGAACCTGTCACGCACGAGCAGAACTCACATTACGAGGATTCCGTACAAATTCAGGCATTTATAAAGAATTAATGGTAAATAATATTCCTATTAAACTATTTACAAAATTTTAATTTTTAGAACGAAAATATAATTCCTTCTATATCTTACAAAGGCACATATTTAAAAAAAAGAAATTATATAATTTAACTAAAGATTAACGATTTCCTCCTTTACTTCTGTTGTGATGTCTTACTTCTTGCTAAATTTCATGATTCTAGGTCAACATAAAATACTCCATAGGTTTTAATTTATTCCCGGGTGTCAAAATACGCGGTATTAATGGATGTATTTCTAGATTTTTCCTGATGGCATTGGCTTAGAAGCTTGATTTGTTTGCAGAACTCCAAGGAACTATAGACCTAGAATTTGATATTAATTTCAACTTGATACCTCTACGCCTTCTTGGAAAAAAAGGTCTCTACAGAACGACAGACGTGCAACGATGTGATCCATTAAGGATTATTTTTTCTCCTTTGAGCTACGAAACTAATTAGGGTTTCATAATCACTGCCAATCGGTCCGCCTGGAAAAATTCCGTAAAGTAATTTATAATCAAGGTCTACAAAACAAATAAGATCAACAAGTGAAATAGCCGAAGAGCAACAAGAGGAAAAAATATTAGGTACTATTTAAAAGAAATGACCGGTGCAAAAAGCATGCGAAATTAACAGAATTTTTATTATCTACGACACATTTCTACCATCCACCATTTTTATGTTGTTTTCCTCATATAGTTTTCCTAATCGACCTTTTTATCGCGGTCGATTAACAAAACTGTAATAAGTGATTCTTGTCTCGTCGCCACGAGAGTAATATCAAATAATGCAAGACATTCAACTACCTTTTGGTATTTTAAATATATTTTTTGCAAAATAATTTGTAAATGGTTGTGATAGTTTTGATAATAAATTTTTATTCGGACCACTTGTAACACCGCTATATATAGAAATACTTTTTAGCGGCTTAATGTAAAACCTTTTAATTGTTACATAATACGAAGTTGGTTGAATAAGCATTAAATGGTAACCGTGATATAATTAGTGCAAATAACGCCTTGTCTCCTTCTGATGAAATTTTTTTCCGACTTTAGTCCAGATAGCTTGTTATATGTTACATTAATTCTAATATATCTCAAGCTGTGTTTTCACAATTATACACTACTCATTTACTTTAAGCAATTTACACATTTACTTTAGCCAATTAAGTATTTCGTTCTTCTTTGCGTTTCCAATTATTCCTTTTGGTTAAATTTTTAAATTTGCTGTCTGCAATTAACAATTATTAATTTGAAATAAATTGGTTTTTAGCACCTTAGTTTGAAATCTATCATTTAAAATATACAATTGATTTTATTAATGATGAAATACGTATAGTTAATTTCACATTTTTTACATGAAATTATTGCGAATGAGATAATGCTAGTTAAAATAATTTTATAGGGAAAAATAACATAAAATTTGATCATTTGACCTAATCCTTGTGTAGAAAATAAATAAAAGAGACAAAGTCAAGTTATAGTTTATATTGCTTTTTTAATTTTCATAATTCCAAAAGTTATGTGGCTGTTTCGGAATAATAAAAAATAAAAAGTAACAGAATAATGTAAACTTTGAGGTGACATTGAAGTTATAAACTTATTAGAAAAATGTTTGATAATGAAAAGAGGTTCATTTGATAATTTTTAAATATATAGACACATTATATATATGTGTGTGTGTGTGTATATATATATATATATATATATATATATATATATATATATATATATATATACAATTTTCTTTAAGTACCCCATAAGTCCGAAAAGCCCTTCGCTACTGTTTAGCGATAAATATGCTGTGTCAGGCGAGTTTATTTATCAGCTAACTGCGTCAGGCCTTTATCGATAAACTTTCGGTACGAGTAAATATTGTGCAACGGGTTGCCTCCCTGTCTTCAAAGTTTTGGCGACTCCGTGCTATGAAGATACTGGGCGCAATTTAGTGCTTATTAATGTGTCATTTTTGTTTGCAAAGTTCTGAGCACTTATATTCAGTCAACACTTTCCACAGCTGGTATATTTTGTACGATTTCCGTATACTATTTCTTTATTAGTATTATGTTATCGAAGTATAGTAAGTAAATTTCAATATATAACATAAAGTATGCTTGAAACTTGGAGAGTTAGAAATATACGGGCGTGGACGATACATATCTAATTATTATTCTTTTGAGTTCTTGAGTTCTAATGCATGTGATCATGTATTATCACTTCAACAAGTATTTCGATTTGATGAAAACCTGATACTTCTATATATATATACACAAATAATAAAAAAATATATATATGTATATATATAACGGATTTTTCTGTCGATTTGCAGAAAATCCTAATTTTGCTATAAAATATTTAGAACCGGTTTAGTAAATTGTGCAACACCATTGTATTAAATTGAACTTTTTTCCAAGAGATGAACAAACGTTGAGAAAAAAGCCAATATACTCTGACCTACTGGAACATAGTATGAGAGAATGTACATCAATTGCGATCTGCCTTTCTAAGTTTGCTTTCATGTTTTATCTGACTTCATGCGAAAATATTGAAATTTCCGTACAGATTTTGTTATCATGATCATCTTGAAAGTTTTAGTTATATCTTTCATAGAGTTTATTACTATTTTTTATGTATACTCTTTATGTATAATCTTTTTTATATTTTCGCTGCAATATAAAATAATGTTTTAAATTTACAAAATAATTCTAAATAAAATGTCTAGTTTTTTGCTTAATATTTTCATAAATAAAATATTCTCATAGATTGTTAAGTAGTTCATAACATACATCAAAAGTTAAGATGAATACGTATAAAGTTGGTTCTAATATGTTACTCAGTAAAATAAGTTATGATTATTCTTCTTCTGCGTTAAATTGTTAAAAGAGATTATTTTATAGAAAATGATTTATTCAAGTTGGTTGAGTTTTCCTTTCAGGTCACAGTCCAAATATGAAAGAAAATACATCAATTACCTTTTCACGATATGATCGTTGTTTAATGACAGTTATTACTAATTTATTTAGAATACTCAACTGTAAATCAATAAATCTAAGAGAGCATGTTGTGAATTTATTGGCGATAGCAAGAATTAGTATTAAAATTACAGTAATAAAAAACCAAAATTGTACGTTATAATAAAAATATGATGATAAGGCGAGGAAAAGTCACGGATGTTTAAATTAAATTAGTTTCATAACTCAATTTCCTAAACATATTGTTTTATACCCTCTTTTAATCAATTATGCTGACTTGATTTTACTGTAAATACCGTCTTTGATTCATTAACAGTAAACATTGTCATTAAGTCAGTTGGTAGTTGCAAGTCATGAAATATAAGGAATTTATAATTAACGGAAATTGATTAAGAATCAGAACAATGGCGTATATTTAACAAACTATTTGAAAAGTTGCAGTAAGGCTTTATGGAAATATGGGACATAAAAACATTTGGTATTTTCACTAGTTTCGGTATTTGCATTTTTGTGGGAGTATATGCATTTTTGTCAAAGAAGTATAGGTATTCAATCATTCATTTCGCCAAAACTTAAATTATTTTGCTCCGCCACTTTTTACCATATCATCCATCCTTACCCATCTTTCTAAGTTATTGTCCCTGATGATTCCTAAGGCACTCCAGTCGACGAGGTTTTATTTTTATGTACAAAAGGTACAGAAGAGAATTATTCATACTGTTTCGATGCAGGCAGATCTGGATTCAGTTATGGCCGGTAGTAATCTTAAGGACAAAACAGCCACTTCATTTACATCTGTCTGGCAATGTATATAGGACAATGCCAATGTATATTGGGACAATCATTCTCTTTCACAAAAGTTAAAGCAAGTTTGGTGGATTATTATAGATTTATATTTCCGTTTTTACAAATATTACTGTTAATTATTAAAAAGACGAGTTTGCATTTTCCCGGTTTTTCTTTGTATCTCAAATACTATTAATGTAATAGTAAAAGAACGTGTTTTTTTAGTTAATATGTCATTATGAAAAAAATTGGAAAAAGTACGTATTCTTTTGATGGGTTTTATAAATTAAAGGAATTAATATGACCAAGAATTTATTTTCTATTTACAGAATCATGTAACTATAAATATGAAAGAAATGCCATTACAATGAAAAAATAACAGGGAAAAAACAAAACACAAAAGCTGGATACTAACATACTTTATTCTCATTTCAGTAGATCACTTGAATAGCTTTTCATACAAAAATGGGAAGCAAAGTGATCTCGTGCTGATCCATCTCAATTGTTCTCGCGGAAATGTTAGTAGCATTGTATGTACACCACATGTTCTATGTTCATTTCCCTTCTTATACACATTAATATATTTACTGATTTCCCCGAGGATAACAATTTCTTTGTTTGAACAAGATAAATGGATGTGCGTATAATGAATCCGACCGTTTATACATACCTCAATGATAATATACCCATTATGTTATTACTGTTAAACAGTGAGTCGGTAGTTGTTCTTTTTGTTTACTCCTTAACATGAGAGGCTATCGATATATTTAATTATCAATTTGTCAATGAAAGTCACCTGGGCGAAATACGGAAAATATTCGTAACACGGACGGGATTGTTTTTGCAGTAAATGGGAAATAACGTGTAAACACATATGTTGATATAGTTATTGAACTACTTCCATTCAAATAATTTTGTTGATAGCCATCTCATAACGAAAGTTGGTCAAAGCAGCCCTAGCGTTACAGGACTAAAATAACATTTTAAAAAAATATGTTATATTTAGAATATAAATAAAGTAAACAATTCTATGATTGGCATTATACGTCAAGCAGACATATTATATTTAATGAATGCATTTAATTTAATGCACTATCTACAGTGCTTAACTGGTCGCATTCCAAAGAGAAAAGCTTTGGAAATCTCGAAATACATAATAAAGGACATTGCTCGTGCGAACAACAGGGCACAGTTATTAGTTAATGAAAAACAACTATGTTGATTCACCACAACTTATTGCTTGAACCATTGAGTGGTTACAACATTACACGATAATTTCATACGGTTAGTGATCTTCCAGTATTTGCCTAATTTTGAGCATTTCGTAGTACCAAGAGTTCTGTGTTTCTTATCGCCATATGATAAAGAGTTGTTGAATAGCAGATAAATTATTCAAACCCCAATACACAGGTTCATTTTTTTTATCAAATTTTGTATTTTCCTTGTGTGAACCTATATAAATTGTTCACAAAAGGGGAAGTTTTTCACAATATCTAAATTGTTAACTATTTTATTCTTTCATATTTAAATTGATTGTGAATGAACTATCTCTGGATGAAGGATGTCAAAAGATCAGGCTGCTTATATTAAGGAATGGTTTTAACTTTGATTTTTTTGGCATTTGATGTATTCGAAATACTTCATCTTTATTCACAAACGTTGTAATATATTTTATGACTATTTACTTCTTAATTTTAATTCACCATTAAATTAAATTACTTGATGTAGTATCATTTCTACTTTATTTCAATTTTTAACCACGACCTAGGTTTCGTTGTATGACAACATCTTTAGGTGGACAATTTGTAAAGATTGACACTCACAAACTTCCAAAAGCGTTTAAATATTATATAAAATAATAGCCGAAGTGGGGTTTGTGCGGGTTTTCCCACTGTTTACGTTTGTGAGTTTATGAAAGGGGAGCGGTGTAGTTTTTATTATATTTTCGAAAGTTATACAATATGTAAATATATCGGTGACGATAATAAATTGATGTTATTCTACGAGGTTATACAATTTGAATTGTTCAGGTGTACGAAAGAAATTAAATGGATTTTATTCTCAGTAATACATTTATACAATGGCAAGGGCACATGATGGTTGGAACAAGGTTATACAACTAATTATACATATGTTCAATTTTTGTTTTTCTTTTATGGCGTGTCTCATTAGATGTGTAGCTGGGCTGAAATAATATGAAGTGTACTGCAGTATCAAAGTTGTCTAACTATATTATGTCTAGAAGATATTAAGTATGGGTGATGACATTTTATAAATTTGTTCATTTAATATATTAACCTTAGTATCTCTTTTATGTCTATTTATTTTTAAAGTATCTGGGATATTAAGTTTATTGTCTTTTGTATTTATTTGTAATATACAGGGAGCATTGTTGATACGAAGGTAATGATTATTTTCAATAAGGTGTTTTGAAAAGTGTAATGTGTCTGATTTGTTATTTAGCCAGCTAGCAATGTATTCTTTGTATTTAAGTTTATAGATACCACTCTTCTTATATTTATCTGTTTCTTCTTTTTAAAAATGAGGGGTTCACCCGAGTTATTTAAAATTCTATAGGAAAATGTGATATTATTTACATTTTTATTATTAGTTAAAAGTTTTCCTAGTTACACATCTAATGAGACACGCCATTAGTGGTTCGTTACCTATATATGGGATGGATGTATAATAATTTTATAATTACTTGGCACAACCGGAAATACTTCTTGGATTAGTATTTTTCGTGATTTATTTCGATACAGTTTTGTAACAATTGATGGTTTATAATTATTATATATTGCGATTTATTTTATAGTTTTTATTTCTTTACGTAAATTAGGTTTTTCTAATGGGATGGTTAAAGCTCTGTGAATCGTCGAATGGAAGGCTGCTAATGAGTTGATTGATGGGATGACTATTTATTTTATGCAGTGTTAAATTAACTGACACTAACTTGGTATCCAGGTGAACAGATTTACTACGATAGTACCCAGTGTTAACGTATAACAATTAGTTTTTGACAACTATATCTAAGCATAGTTGTACAATAATTTAATAACAGATTTTAATTACAATTTAAAGTTTGCGTACATTAGCGAATTATGCGTTGGAGACAATTGTGTGGTGGTATATTCGACTTGCAGTATGGTACTCTTTAATTACCAAACAATTAACAATATTTGGGAAACGGACTATAAATGATTTATATTTAATTTTGACGTTTTTTTTTATTTAGCAAACCCAAGGTCTTCATTTATAAACGGCAGGAAATGTGAACCGTAATATGTACTACTTTAAAAATGTCATGTATAAATGGAATGTTTTAAAAATTTAGAAGTTTTCGTATTAAAAATGCAAACGTGCAGTAAGAAATGTCGCCTGTAGTAGACTAATATTGAATTACAACTTACAGAAACCGCCTGGCACTTGCGTTCGTTTTGGACATGATAATAATGAGAAAATAATATAAAATTTCAGAAATGTATTGTACTGATTTCCTCTCGCAAAGTGTTATTATAACTAATCATTAATGGTGAATATATATATATATATATATAGTTTTCATTGAAACTGTATATTAAAAAATACTGCACAACTTACTTTTGGCAATGTTAAGGACCTATTCTTTATTTTTGTATCTTCTATGCGTACTGCAAAATACGTTATTCTTCAATTTTAAATGTATTACATTGAACAAATATTTATATGAACTAACCGCGAAGACCGTTCGCGGAATAGTTTCGTAGCGAACAAATTTTCTGTGACGAATCGCCCGTCGACATCTTGAAAGTTTCAGGCGACTCCCTTACCTTGAGATTCTTATCGGGATTAAGTTCAAAATATCATATTAATTTTCATTAAGTTTCCCTAGAAACATGTATTCGGTGCAAAATTATAAGAGGAAATTTGAAGTTAAATTATGCTATTTTTGATAAGCACCGTACTGTACGTATTTGGTTACATGCTATTAAATGAAACTTGAAAGTTATAGTTTTGTTTCAATAATATCTTAATTTAACTCACTTGTATATTACGCCGATGTCTATACAGATTCTTTTCTGTTACAAATTCATCTTTGAATACGTTTAAAATGACACACTAAATAAGGGTCATATATATTTATATGATAATTAAAAACAAATACCTCCTACAATTCAGATAAGCAATTAGGTATACTTTATTTTGGGTAAAAGTTAAATGCTATATATTTTATTTAGTGTATTGGAAGTATTGCAAATAGAAAACTAGTTTTGAATTTATACGGTAAAATTAAAAAAAATAACCCAATCACATACGAGTAAACTGTGAGGATAGCGTACATATTTTGGGTCCTTATGAGCATTTAAGAGAATAATATTTAACATTTTTTTAACATAAACATAATATCCACTAGGCATAAAATATGGCGTATATAAAGAAAAACATAAAATCGAGGATAGTTGCTAAAATTTTCCTCTAATCGTCCATTTAGAATTTACCAATCCGGTCTTTTCCATGATTTTTAATTCAATGATTTCGGAAGTAGGTATGCCTATTAGGTAGTTAAGCCTGGTAGGCTTATTTTGAAATACATTTTTAAATAAGTATTTTAAAATTATGAAAATATAAAAAAAATTAATATTCCTCGTGACACATCCTTTTTAGTGGAACGCAAATGACATAAACAATCATAAAAATGTTTGATTAATTATCTACTTCCCAATTCCAATATGAATATTTTGGAAAAAATAGCTGGTGCAAAATATACAGGTTAATGTATATTTTGTACCAGCTATATATATATATATATATATATATATATATTAATGAATCAAGTTTCCACATCGTATATTATCTGAGAATTTAGGCTGGGACAAGCATACAAGAATAATCTATTTTTCCTTTTGAACCCTAAAAATTTTCGATTTTGCATGCATTGTATATCCGGTTTTAACTTTCAAAGTTTTGTTGGTTGCCTATCATCGTATTGATACTATTAGTAATATTAATTATAATGAATTGGACTTAAGTTTCACCTAAAGGAATTGGACACTTACCGTTCCTATATACGTGGTAACTTATTAACAAATTTTCCTGCATTTTTGAAAGACTTAAAATATAAGAAGCTATCTATAATTTTCATAGAATTTAATATACAGATTCTGCCGAGATTTGGATATAAATTGCTAGACTCGGAGCACAGAGTGCTAAAACATCCAAGCACCCAGCACCTCGTTCGCAGGATAATATTTGCAAAGTCGTATCATTTTTTCGTTTTTTTTCAGAATAAATATAGAATATAGGTATTGACCAATTTTAGTTTTAGTATTTGGTTGTAAAGAACGATGAATATTTTCAGAATACGAGTTATGAAATAGTGGCTACACAATTTGTTAATTATTAATTTGTAATTTGCACGTTACCTAATATTATGGTTTCGTTACGTTAAGACCTTTCACAAAGCAGATGAAGTCCAATTCCAACATTGAATTCAACCTTTTTACAGCACTCTTGTTTTATCAGATATCAAAGACGAGTAAAGGAGATACGAATTTCCTGTTTTTGTGAGATTTTTCCGCCCCCGTGATAACATTTTTGTTATATTTACAGATATGAACTTGATTACCTTTGCTATTAGCCCACCTGAAGACGTTGTAATACAAAGAAAGCTAGGTCGTGGTAAAGAACTTAAAGAAAGTAGAAATAATACTACGTCACGTAGTTTCATTTAATTGTGATATATGAACTTCATACAAATGAAGACCGTGAAATGAATTGCTAGTTCAGGTCAGATATCGTGATATAAATAACAGATATTCAGACAGTGTCAAGTACCTCCCAGTTATATGTCAAGGTGACACTGAACTTGCTAGATAGAAATTGCTGTTCCATGGAACTGCTATGTATAACTTTCTGCAGTAGCTTTCATATCATAGGATAATGTAAGCGCTCCAGACGTAAATTTAACTCATTAATGGCATTTATTATTCACAACAGAGCTGTCTATAATTTTTTGCGCCCTATATGTCAAAAAGTTAAAAAAAAGAAATTGTATGATCCTTTCAGGATATAACATTGATTCCTGATAATCAATATTTGGTTAATGATTAAAATATAATGTAGAGGATGACGAAAAGCGGGTTGGGCTTTCGTTAATAATTGGGGAAATCTATCGGATTTGAGGTTTGTCAATCGAATTTGACGGAATGAGGTTCAAAATAAATCCTAATTAACCTTCACAAATTAATGATTAGTGTCGCTCTGTACTTCGTTTACTTTCGTCTTTAATGTTCATATGTAGGCATCATTATTCAGACATTACTGGATATATAACATAAATTCTTTAAAGAGTAAACCAAGACAACAATACCGTCCTAATATGATGCATCCTTTTTAATTACGAAAATATTCGTCTTTCAGATGTTATCGCATTTAGTGATAGTTTATATTTAAAATATTTGTATTTGAAATACTAGGTAAAATATAAACTCACTTTTAAAACGAAATACATGCAAATCAAGAAAAGACATAAGACTAAAAACGACTTGCGGCATCAAGTATCAAGTAAATTTAGACCTACTTCCATACATTTATTTATTTGGCGCCAAGTAAAAATCTGAGGCGTTAGTCGAAGCCACAATAAATTTCAAATTTATCTAATTTTAGCAACTATTTACTAAACTTAGGTTAACTTTATTTGTTATCAGTTAAAATAGTCTAACAAATTAGAAAGAATGAGGCGGGATATGTCAAGAAATGTTGATGAAAGTAACATTTGGTATTGATAAAGAGAACGGCAATAAAGTTATATGTGAAATAAAGTTGGATAACAAGATTTTATAATATTTAAAATAGTTTGTTAATTTCTGATGAGTGAAATTACAAGTTAATGCTTTTAAAAGTTTTGAAATGTAGTAGAAAGTATATATAATGGCGTACTATATTTAAACATTATACAAAACAAAAATTGGTTAATTAACAGGAATTTAATGTGATTGAAATTAATTAGTTATGGAACATTTGCCTAAAATTTTTATTACTAAATTAAAATTAAAGACATTTGACATGCATATTATTTCGGTTATAACCTAATTGTGAAGATAAAAAATAAGTATGACTGTTCAAAATGTGAAATATCCCTTCAATTTTATAATCTAATTTTATTAGAAAAATTTTGAACTAGTAAAATGTTACCACATTTCTATTTTATTTTTCACAATTCCGAACTTCTTATTCCTGAACATTGTATCATTTTCTATGGGTTCTTTCTTAATGTACATGCTATCAATCTCTTGAAAAAAATTAAAGCACTCGGAATGTATTGTCGATTATTAAAATACTTAACAAAAAAAATCAGAAACGTTTTACACTACCTTGATTTCTTTTCACTATCCATATAAATAGATAAATTATTTGTTGAATTAAACATATTGTAACAATTTTTACACCTGTCTAATTTGTTTATGATACTAAGTTCTATATATAGTTAATTGAAAGAAAATATTCATAAAGTAATGAATTCACTTGTTGTATGTATGTACATGTTAAAATTAACAATAAGTCTTTAATAAATTAATCAGTTATAAAATTCTTTCTACAGTTGTAGCTTCAAAATAATCTTATGGCTTGCTCACACTACCTTTACATGGATAATTAATTTCATAAAAAGATAGAAAATATTACACAAATTGGAAAATAAATTATGAAAACGTCATTTACAATACCGAAAAAATATAAAAGTTGTTAAAAGTATGCAAGGAATTGGTAGGTGTAGAAAAATTCTTATTGCATCTCAGAGAACTCTAATCTTCCATACTGAACTTTCCAAGATAAAACATATTAAATAGAAATGAGGCAAATTGTATTAATTTTCAACCCTCACGTGATCTTTGCAGGGTTAGAGAAGCTGCCATTTTAAATAAAACTATCTGTATGTGATATTTTTCTAGGTTCAAAAATCAGAAAGAAACGTAGGTATGAACATATTACCAAGTGGCTCGTGTGAAAGCGCTTAACTGCGGCATCCAGATTGTTACTTCCTGCGTAAAAGTTAATCCAGGGCTGTAACTAGAGAGAATATAACAAGTTATCAAAGTTGTCATTACAAAGAAATTATAAGTACCGTGGCAAAGTACGACAGTCAGTTTGGTAAACAGAAGCACTTAGAGACTAAATAATGGACTCAACCAGTGAATTAGTTTCGATTTGTTTTTTTATTTGTAAAATATTTCTGGAACAAAGAAATTTTAAAAAATCGTATAGATATTAGTGAATAATAAAAATTAAATGAAATCTCTCGCTTCGACGACTCTACTCGTAAAAACGTGAATATAACGAATCTTACCAAGGGTTTCTGATTCTAAAGCATTGTTGCGAATTGTTAGACCAATAAAACTGACCAAGTGTAAACTGAATTTGAGCCATTATTATGACATAACTCTGTTTTCCTTCACATACATGAAAATATTCTGAATATCTGTGTCATCGAAGCATATATAAAGTCCGTAGCAGTTTTGTGTTATGAGCGTGTAACCTTTGTGTTTATACTAATATTTTGATCATGTCAATGAAGTAACTAAAGTAAATAGTTCAATGTTTGATATAATGTGCAATGCGTTCTTAAAATTGTTAATATGTATAAAATTTAAATTCAAGCAACGTTGCTTGGATTTAAATTTTATTTAGGATATAACGAGTAAAACAGAACTAGTGTATTCGCAAACCGTGGGACCTACGGCGCTCCAGCAAGGATTCCGTCCTCTCTTCGTGTTGCTTCTATTGGACGAGTCGCTTAATAATAATTTATTTTGAGCAGAATGATATTCACGATTAGTTTAATTTCATTGATAAAAAGAGTATCAAATATCAATCAAGCAAAGGCGGAGCTATTCTATGGTTATATTAATTTTTGGTGTTCCCTACCTCAAAAAAAGGAAAAAGGCACCCTTATAGGATTATTTTTTTGTTCGTCTGTCTGTCTATCAAGATATATATATATATATATATATATATATATATATATATATATATATATATATATTTATATATATATATATATATATGTATACATATATATATACATACATATATATATATATATATATATATATATAGTATTTTGTATAAGTATTTTGTTTCCTCTCTCGTATAATAACAATGATACAATTTACATCATTGGAAAAACTGTACAATTTACAATAGTGAAAACTATAAAGATATTGCTTATACAAAAGATATTATTTTGTTGTGAGCACTCTGTTTAAGTTACTGCTTTCCTTATATTTACCAAGATAATTTAAGATCAAATACAAAAGTTGTGTCTTTAACATTACTTAATGAAGCATTGTAATTATTTTCCTTCGACATGAAAGAAGTTGCACAATTTTTTTATAAATGTCCGTTACGTTTCTCGCGCATATATAACTCTCCGTTATTCTACAAAATAAGATAATTTAAAAAAGAATTACGGATGTGAAGCAAACGTATTAGATAAATATATTTTAAAGAGATCAATGTTTTAAAAGAAGCAACGGTCATGCTATCATTTTCATCACATGCCAAGCATAGTGTAATGATGGTATTTCTCGCATTGAAATGTTTATATTGTCTATATGTTGGTACGCAAGAGTGGCATTAACAGATTTTAAGTCATGAGTGCAGTTTAGCACCAATGAAAATTTTGGACACTTTTTTGCTACGAATTTAACGGATGGACACTGAAAACAACGTATTTGAAATTGTTTGATTAAATAATTTGAAAAATGTTGCTTGCGATTATTTATTATAAAAAAAAACGATTTCAAAAATTGCTCGCCTGAATAATTTTGTTATTTGGTTTACGCAGCAATCGAGCGAGCGTGCGTGCGTGAGAGCGTGCGTATGTGTGTGTGTGTATATGTATATATAAATTTGTGTCTAGTGTTAGTAAGTAGAGGAAGTAGTTTGAAGTTAAATACTTCAGTCTTCTATTTTATATAATATATTCATTTGTGTATAAACTGTTTTTCAAATAAATATTTAAAATACATTAATGACGATCGGATAATATTTTGTTTAAATACATAATGCTTAAGTAGATTTTTTCATGTAATACACAAATCATATTAAAAAATAAAGTACAGAGACTATTTTATTTGCAATTTTATAATAAATACAAAAGATGACAGTTATTAATTTTCAAAAAAGAAAAAAGTACCCTATATGGAAGATTTAAAGATACGGAAAGAAATGTTAAGATGGTATGATCGATAATTTGTTCAATTTAGACAATATTAAAATCGTCATATTTGTTATTTTTTAAATTTGTTATTTTTTTGCCTTACTGTTTCATTCTTATTTCATTAATTTACGTTTATTCCTTTTTGTACATTTATACACTAAATAAATTGCGAAATTTGTGAAAAAAGTTAGGAACAACCTAATTTGAAAACATTTCTCCTCAATATTTTTTTTTCAAATCTTTTTTTTATTATAAAAATTTCGAGCAACAATTTTGATTCAAATACGTAGCTTATGATGTATAATCTTTTGTGTTATGGAAGAAAATTTTCAAAGTTATTATTTATGCTAAATTGCGATTGTTCTGATTTTACGCATCTTCCGATAATTCTCCGACTTGATCCACGTTATTCTATTTATTTAACGGCTAGCGTTTACTTAAAGTAAACGTTAGATATTTGCTTCATTAACAATTTTTATTTGTCAGTCATATTTTTCTATGCCGCCGGCTTAGTCGGCAAAACCGCAGGATGCTCATGTTCACAAGGGCAAAGTAATGACATTATCTGTTCAGAGTGCGATATTTAGTCAATAAAGTTGCATAACCACAAAAGTTTAAAATGCTTCCAAGACTGCATTACTTGTACTTACGCTGGACGATACATATCATTATCGTCCAGCGTAAGTTCATTAATGACTTTATATGATATTTAACGACATCTATGATTTTTAATGTACCGTATCGAAACTGAAAAAAGACACTCATTGAACCACTCGATATATGTTCGTCTGTGACGTATTATGTTGTCAAATACCATGCTATAATAATATATACCATGCTGAATTGAATTTTGATGTACTTGTTACTATGCTAAGAAATGTCACAAACATAGACGTAAAATGAAAAATATGAATAATACATTATATAGGTAAATTTGTATCGTTCAAATGAGTCACTAGATTTTTCATTGCTTTCTATCCTGTCATAGTATTATATCGAAGCGATAAGTGATAGAGTGAACCTCATAATTGCAGTACAAAACTTTTATAGCGAAAGTTCGAATAGCACTTGACCACTTTTTTAATACTTTTTTTAAGATCCTGTATTTTATACCTATTCCAAAGGACAGCAGAAGCAGCACTTCGATTTACGTTTCTAATAAAATTAAATATCTATTTAAATTTTTGTTTTAATTTTACATCTATATTGATGCAAATACTTAGCATAACTCTTCTGCTCAAATAAATTCATTCTTCTTGCTGAGAAAGATTCTATCCACCTTCAGTGGCCATCGGCTAGTTTCTTGAATGCTTACATGCTTGTGTAAATTAGTATCTTCCAGTAAACTTATTTAACTAATACATCACGCAGGTACAGTAGGAAAATTAAATAGTCAATGGAGTTTCCTTGCGTCATCCACACGTTTAAAGTTCAAAATTTTCCAAAGTAGAAAATAAGATTATTTTTTCTTATTTTCTCGTAGCGACGTAATAACCTATTTCATTTTAAAAAATTAAAATGGCGTTGGTAATGTTTAAATTTGTGATATCAAAAAAATACATGTTTTATAATTATTATATGTAAAATGGATACTATATCGTTTAAAAAGTTCCAAAATGGATAATAAGATAGTCATTAATTTTATGACGATAAGTGAGAAACGATAAATAATGATTAGCAGAAAAAGGAAATCGACCTGCGCATTTATAGCTCAAGATGTAAAATCAGGCTTAAACAATCTGCAAAATAACTCAAATAAAATTTTTACCCAGTTTTGAAAACGAAGTTCAGTGAATCTACATTAGAATCTACATATTATTATTTCTATTTTATATTCGTACGACTTCATTTCTCAACTAGTTTTTTATGTAATAAAAACGGATTTATGTGGTTTAGGTGGAAACAAAATCATATATTCTTTTTAAATATTAGGATCGAGAAGAGTAAAATGAAGTGTTGATTTTTATGTTATCTTTAATTTACATTTGCTATGTATGAAATTTATTTTTATAAATGTAAATAGATATAATAATGCAATACAGTTACAGTAAGTCAAACAATAACTAATAAATTAAAAATTTTTTCAGAGTTTGTTAGAAAATTAAATTATTTTATTTAATTTTATAAAATTTGGATCCTTAATAATTAATTCGATACAAGTCAAAGGTGTCACGCAGCGTTTAGTGTTCTCTATAAATCCTTTAATGTAGTACTGAGCTGGGAAGGGATAATTAAGATGCCAAGTTATAATGAAAAGTAAAAATGTAAGTATTTAAAAACAACTTGACGACGATTTACATAAAAAAAGGAATAAATTTTTCAAAAGACCAGATGCTACGGATTTGTTTCTCTCACCGGCCCAACTACTGAAGCTAATACAATAAACCTCGCAGTGAACCATTTCTATTTTTTCGTTTGTAACTTAAAAGGGGAAAAAAACAGAGTCTACCCTTTCAAAACTATTAATAAATATTTCAAAATCAATATACTTATTTCGACGAAATGTATTTTTTATGGAATATATGTACTTATACCGTATGAAACACAGAATTTTTCACCCAAAATACATGGTAGTAACAGACGCATGGTATTAACAAAAGGACATTGCCAGATTATCAAAAAGTTTAATGGATTATAAAAAAGTACTATTTTTATTTCGCCCAATTTGCGAATAAATACCTTAGATGAACTTAGGGCTAAAATCAAAACGGTCAAATGTTAAAGTTATGCAAGGGTATTAATATTTAAAACAGGAATTAAATTTTTATCAGAAGGGAAAATTTATTTATTGGCTTTTTAAAATATCTTTTTGATAACCTCTCCTGCTCGAGCACAAACTTTCAATAAAGCGTCATGAAATATTTTGACTTTATTAAAGAGGTTAGGTCTAAAATAACTGATTCACCTAATTGTATTTTAATATCAATGAGTTTGGTTTTATAACAGTGCACAGCAAAAGCTATGAAATACTTTTTTAGCAGTTGGGTGCTATCACCTCAATAGAGTGAAGTGTATTAAGTATCGTCTTGAAATGTAATCTCATCGTCTTATGGAAATTATACCCACCTACTCCCTTTTTTTCCTGGAAAGAGAATGAAGGTGGAACTATACGATAAGGTACCGCGGGTGCAGGTCTTGCTTGTATTTTTTCAGGCTGGATGCAAATGTATATTTGAAATATTCAGATTTTGGTATATTTGGTTGTCCTAAATTTATTACTTTTGTATGTCTAATAACAGATTTTTAAATTTAGTCACAACATAACAGTCTGTTATAGCATTTTTTATTTAAAGGCTCCTACTGTTTTCGGGTTCAATGTCTCTTTTCAGTATCGTTATCTTGCTGTTGTAATAGAATCATAGTAAAGTTTTTTGATATTTATAATCATATAAGATATCACCACATCAAAGTCTAAGCTTTTACTTTATTCAAAAAAAGCGAAGAAAATTTAAAACTACCAACAACTGGAATAGAATAGATAAAGCGATTGCAATTAAAACTCTCTCGTTGTGGTCAACACCTCGACTTGTTAAATTAGTTCTCTATATGTAACTGGTCCATAATCATTAAGAAAACGACACAGCGTTTGCTCAGCTATCGACATCGGAACAAGCGCGTTTCCACAGATGGCGTTAACGAGATAATGATTGCAAACGACTCTTTAGTATTTAATTAATTTATAAACATTAATCTAAATGAAAATTAATGCTAATCCACGATTTCAAGAGCAATTTAAGGTACAAATTGACCTCTACTTTTTTCCACTTATGCAAAATATGCAGATATTGTGAAAAACCATATACTTTTAATTTTTATAACCTTGTTGTTATTTAGATAATATTGGTTTTCCCTTTTTTTATTTACCATCTAATATTTTACTTCCATCTCGAAAGTATTACAATATCTTTGTGAAAACCATGATGTCATTTTTGATACAAAGGAAAATGTTAGAGCTTCACTATATAATAAAACAATTAGTCTATATTCATTTTATTTATTCATTAAGTGCTGTGTTGTTACTCATATGTGCAATGAATGGAACAAATATCACTAAAAATGGTCAAATAACTGTTGCTATTTTAGACTGTTAGGATAAAGCAAACTTTCGTAAAAGCAAACTTCGTATAATATGATGGTCAAAAAAATAACCACGATTTTTGCAGAGTTTGAATTAAAAATTTTATCTTGATGACAAAAGTAATCGCATGTAATCTTTAAATCTTAAGTTTCGTCTTCAATCGCGATATGATGTGATTGCGAAGAATATCAAATCTAGTTTAAAAGGGTACAACTACAAAAGAAAAGATTGTATGAATATTTTAACTGCCCGATATCATCGGTATACTTAAACCAAGTATAATTTGTTAGACAAAACATACAGGTCAGACAGTTATGACTGGTAGCTAAAATCGATCCAATCACTCAGATTGATTTTTTTAAAATAATTTGAAAATTTAAAAGAGAACTATTTGTATTATGCCTGCGAAAAGCTAGGTCGTTCTAATAAACCATCGTCCTTTATCCACGTGATATTGCCATTTTCTTTCTCAGATTCTTTTAAATATTGAATATATTTGACGTTAATTATGTAGAAATTCATTATTCACAATTAAATGAAACTACGTTATGTAGTATTATTTCTACTTTCTTTAAGTTCTTTACGACGACCTAGGTTTCGTTGTACTACAACATCTTCAGGTGGGCTATTAGCAAATATCTTTGTTAATAGCCCACCTGAAGATGTTGTAAAAGAACGAAACCTAGGTCGTGGTAAAGAACTTAAAGAAAGTAGAAATAAGACATCACGTAGTTTCATTTAATTGCGGATTCTTTTAGTTATTAATGTATATGTTGAGATAAGTTTTTTAAATTGTTTGTATTAGGTGAAAAATTGAAAGGTAATGCCTAATAATTGACCATCAATTACGTAATTACAAGTAGTAGAATAAAATTACTGGAGATCGATAAAGGATGTAACGGAATTTTGTTTTCAAATATTTGACTACAATTTTAAATTTCCTTAATTAATCTGGAAAATAATCATCATCATCAGTTCCTGTCACTCCGGTCGGAGCATAGGGCAGATGTAAAATTTCTCCATTTTGTGCGGTCAGCGGCCAGTTGCTTAACCTCTCTCCAGGTCTTTCCAGCTGTCTTCACTTCTTCCTGAAAATAATGCTTCAATAAAATTAATATCTGGAAGCACACATTTTTATTTCGTGTAGTCCTTACTTGTTAGTTTTCCACTAACAAGCCACTAACTTTCTTTTTTTTCCACTAACTTTTGCTTTAGATTAGCACGAATATTGAGCCATTCATGTCAATTAAACATAAAGGGAATTAATAACTTTTACTGTTGAAGGTTAGTAGTCCATCCTGACTTCTTACGGATACAATTAACTTTTATGAGTTTTTTTTTCATAAATACTTGTTATTTCATGAATATTACCATCATTTTATTTTAATTAACAAAAATTATCTGTACAATAAATACAACGTGTGTCGAGAACGATTTCCAAATTCACAAAAAGTATAACCATATAAAAAATATGATTTTTTTATAGTTAGTTATATTTTTCATGAAATTTGAAGAACATCTCTAAACCTAATGTTTATTGTTTTTCTTCGGGATATTAAAGTACTATTTACTTTAATATCTCGATACGATACGAAAACTTGCAGTATAATGTTGCTCAGGAAAAACATTCTTGGACCTAATCTCGACGCAACTAAAATGTTGGTTTTACCATTTCTCAGTAAATTTGTACGCATAAATATATACTAAAATATAATTGAAGCCACTGCAGTCTACTAAATCGTACAGATTTTAGTAGACTCTATAGGCTTCTTTTATAAATATACACAACCGAAATACCATAATAATCAAATCATTTGTATGCTAATTTTGACGAATTTAGGCAAAAACATGTTACACAAAATCATCAGAACGCATATATTTATGCGCGTGTGTGTTTACACATATATATTTAAATAAACATACACATATACGCACATACACATAGGCACACACACACACATATATGTATATATATGTATATATATATATATATATATATATATATATATATATATATATATATATATATATATATATATATATATATATATATATATATATATATATATATATATATATTCTATGGCGATCTGGGATAATATTGGGAGAATTGTATAAAAGTTTTTGCATGAATCCTTAAAAAATAAACAAAACTTTCGGATTTTGTATGAAGTTTAATTGATTCACTCAGGAGAGATGATAATAATTCAAAATATATAATATGGAGATCTGAAACCAAATACAATAAGTATTTGGTTTTGGATGTGACATTAGCTTGTAACAACCTGTAAATAAGACAAAATTTATCAAAATATGGATTGAATTTAATGCAATAGAACATCCCTGTTATACTTCAGCGAAGAGGCGGCGGCATAAATTAGGCTGTTGTATTGATGGAAATTTAATGTCCGGGACGGCAGAGATGATCTAATGCTTTTGTAATGACTGTTTCCCCCAACGTTTAACTTCAGTGTTTCAAAGAATTGCATTTTAATCTGCAGAATTACTGTCGCTTCACGTAATATGACCTAACATCATTTGAGTGCGTTTCACAAATTTTATCACACATTATAAGGGTAAAATTAAATGTAACTTATACAGTCACGATATAAAAAAAGAAAAAAATATAAAGATATATAAAAAAGGAAAAAATTACATGATTGTTTTTTAGCATATATAATTATCACATATCTTTTTTTACATTGCCCGCGAATGTACATATGCTTAAAGGAAGCTTTTTTTTAATACAACTCCGATTATTCAGAGTATCTCCAAAGCAAAATATTTCCATAGATGGCCGCACAAAAATTTTTTAGCCATAACGCCCAAGTAAAATGGGTAACCTTCTTTAACAGGCTATGTAATTTTGAAATGCAGTTATAAAAAAAGGGAGAGGAATTTAAATATTCATTACCATTAATTTTTTCTAGCGCATAAAATACTCGTACGAATATTGAAACTTGCTATTTGTTACTTGGAAAAACTGAAAATTTTAGTTACGTAAAAATAAACCAGCTGTTAAATTTATAACTATTTTATTGTTTTCCTACGTAGATAGGTAACAATCGATTCACTTTCTCATCGATTGCAGTCATTATCTAAAAATTAATTCTTTTGCAGGTGTTTTTCTGCAACATTTGTTGTTGTTGTTGTTGTCATGTCCACATAAGATGAAGAATATCTTATATGAAAAAATAGTTGCCAGAGCCTCGGAAGATTAGACTTCTTCCAGTCCCGCTTCGATGAGCGGCCGGGAATTGAACCCGAGTCCTCGCGGTGTGCGGTCATGCGCTCAACCCAACACACTACGGAGACGATCTCTCTGCAACATTTTGGAAAGCAATTTTAACTTTGTTTGGTGCCACAAAAATATCACAATTTGTAGAAATAAGTGAAAAGAGCAGTATGCAAGTTGGAGATTATATAATAAAGGAAAACTTTCTAACAAAAAGTATATAAAGATTAATATTAATATGGAGCAATTTCTGTCATTTTTATTAAACTAGAAAATATTGTAATGACGTGCTCTTTCAAAAAGAAATTGTGCCTGTTTTTCCAAAAAACGAAATACATTTTTTGTTTGCTTTCATCGCTCTGGGGATCGTCCCTTTATTTCAGGATAGTGACAGCATGTCCAGATCCAGTCCGTTATTATAAAAATAAACAAAGCATTTTAATAACCATTACTAAATTGTTAATATTATTTGGGTATTTAGGAATATCGATTGCTCTGATGTAGTTTTGTCTCGCCAAATTGTTAGATTTCCATTAACTAAGAGATTTTAAGATGAACAAACATTAGCATATTTTGTGCTAATAATGTTTTTACTTATAAACAGATATTTTATCTCCGTCCATCACTCTTAATTTGGACACTGCTTTTGAAGAATATCTTTGTTGAATATTACAATTGAGTTAGAAACGCCCATATATACGGTTTCAAATTAGGAGTAAAAGGACTTCACCGGAAAATATTTCTTGAAGTCTATGCTAACTTTCTTGCTGACTTATACTACACCGAAGTCATAAAAAAAGTATAGCGCTAAAACCGTCCCGTCTTTAAACAATTTTTCCGCAAACTTTAGAAAATTACGTGACAGATGAAGACATTTTAAATTGGAAAGAATATAATAATTAAAATATTACATTTTCAAAATAATAATTTAATTTAATAATGGATTAGGAACGTGTAGCCACTTCCAAGTACTTTTATGTGTGAAGTAACTCTCCGTGACACTGTTTGAAGACAAAAGTTTCAAATAATTTAAGAGATCCACATTTTGGTAATGTATGTTTAACTTAGTACGTATTGATTGGAGCATTTATATCGTTATTGATGTTAGCAGAAGTTTTTAATAAAAATTCCTTTCACATTTGTTCTGAAAATTCTTTCCGGTACTTTTGGCCCGCTTAACTTGTCATTAACTCATGTTGTAATTTATAATATAAACAACATATTTGGGTAAATAACATGTCTTTCTATGTCAGAAAATCAGGTTTGAAAACAAAAAAATCTTTCTTCGTGAAAGAGTCTTTCTTCGTGTAAATAATCCATATTTAGAGAGTCGAATTCCTGGAAATATAGTTTCTGAAAGAAGAACTACAAATGTTGATGAGCGTCATGTACTGACCGATCTGGAAAAAACTCCTTCTACTAGTGTTCGACGGATTTCTCGACGTACTGCTGTTGCAGGAACTTGAGTACACCGCATTTTAACAAGAAATATTTTGTACCCGTACCATGTACAACGAGTACAAGCACTGCTACCAGCTGACTATCAACGACGAATAGATTTCTGTCGGAAGATGCTGCGTCGATGCAGGCAAGATACGTTTTTTTTCAATTCACCCTTATGGAGAAATGAATCATGTTTTAGAAAATAGGCGTATTTAAAACGCATAATTTATACCGATGGCCGTCAAGGATCCCCGCATACTACAAGCAAGAGAGATTTCAACATTAAATCGTCGAGTAAACTTGTGGGCTGTAATCCTGGTTGGCAAAATTATCGGTTCATTTGAACTCCCCCCCGAAGCCTAATTTACTTCATTATCCACGGTTTTTAAGAGACGTACCTGGAAATCTGTAGGCTGAAACACCATAAGATGTACGTGACAGAATGTGCCTATAGCACGATGATGCACCGACACGTTTTGCGACAAGTAAATAAATACTTAAATGTAACTAACCCATATCGATGGACAGGACGTGGCGGTACAATTGCATTGTCATCACGTTCGCCAAACCTTAATCCATTAAACTATTTTACTACTAACGATAATAAACAGCAATGAAGACAAAAATTACATGTGTGAAATGGTAACACAACAAAAGGGCCTTACGAAGTTTAAGAAGAAATTTTGTAAGAAACCTATTATGTATAAGAGCTAGGGGGAGACATTTTGAGCATTTACTCTAGTAGAAAAACATAATTAATTCCATATGATCATAAATATTACACGTGTTTTTTACCATGACCGAAAAATTATTAATGATATGGGTTTATGAATAAAAAACATATTATGAAATTACTTAGTACCAGAAAATTATACTTTTTTGGAATCTCTATGAATTGGAGATGTTTGTTAAAAAATTAGTATTGTTCAAAAATCACTTTTCATGTTTCGTAATTACAAAAAATGCACATGTTTCAGCGTTTAATTTTTATGATGCTAATAATAATTTTAATTAGGAAGACGAATATTCTCTTAAAGATTTTCGACCAATAAAAAAAAACAGAAATAGTATTAATACTTACTAAAGCATTTTTTTTAAAAATCATGTCTCTAAAACTACTGAGTCTACGATAATAGAATTTATTGTTTAGTATGTATACTAATCTTCTCTATCACAGACATTTCGTTGGTTGGTTGTTGGTTTGTTGTTGTTCCTGTATATATATATATATATATATATATATATATATATACATACACATATATATATATATATATATATATATATATATATATATATATATATATATATCATATGGGGGTAACTATTTATTACCCTCCACTTGCGTCAAATATATGATTTTTTTTAATATTCAGATAGAATAATTTGATATTTCAGATAGAATATCTTCTTTCCTTTTTATTATTAAATGCATTTGACTTGCGAAATTATCAGTTTTACTGTCTGGGTACTGGGTATAGCACCACCAAAATCATATAATGAACTAATAAATGGAGTGGCTGAAATATATGATAGTTTTCATTTGCCGATAACTTTTAATTTTAATTCTAATTTGCGATATTTTCACTTTTTTTATTTACTAAAATGAAATAGTAAAAAGGAAATAAAAAATTAATTATTAAATTCTGAACTTAAAATAATTTTTGCGTTTAAGGTTTATTACAAAGGAAGATTCGTGCAATGAACAAGCTGTTAATATTATGTTTATAAATACAAAAGAATTTACAATTATTCAAAGTAAGAACTTAAAGTTAAATTTAATTTACTTCTTTAAATCTGTCCATTACTTATTATGAGTACAAAATTGGATTAGAATTTTAATTGTACTCTCGGCCGTATTTCTCTAGTTCCCTGTATACATTTTTGAACCGCATGTTTATTCAGATTTGAAAATAGGACATGGGACATAAAAATAATGACTGTACAAAAAATTTAATTTAACATTACGTATATGTTAAGGAAATTTTAGAACTAGTGCACAGAACAATCGTTATCATCTTCTTAAACATGAGAATAAATTTTATTTTTTTTTTATACCAACCATGAATATGCGATTACGATGAAACTTCGATGAGTTATCATGTGCACGTCTGTGAAGGTTTCTGAATTAGTACAACTATTTTATAATAGATAGCGCGCCAATTCTTAGGTAGTATATGGGCAGTTCCTATGTTATCAATATATGAGTAAGCTTGACAGAATTTAATTGAAAAACAAAAAATAATTTGTCCCAAAAGCACTTATATAAACAGAATTAAAACACAAAAACTTACTTTCTTTGAATGGAATTCCAACCTGCCGGCTCCTCAAATTTAATATGTAGCATTAAATTGAAGATCACGCAAAACAAGTTGCCGGCAGCAGATAGTGTTTTATACAAATTTAAATTAAGTTGGTCTTCTTTAATGGAACCAAAACATATATTATAAAAAAGTTACGTCAACTTTTCAGATTTTTTTCAGTTTCAAATAAAAATAATTCAATAAACACTTAACTACTATTGTCATTGTTCGTCAGATTCCAAAACGTAGTACTAACTATTATGCCACAAGATTTATTAAATTATTAGGCTATATTTCATAAAATTTTCATATTCATCATTAACGTTGTACAATGTCAGTACGACTATATAATACACATTGACATCTCTGCCCACATGCTGCTTTTTCGGGTTGATGAAAATTAAAATAATTCGCTTTAGGCTTTAGTCATTTTAATAATTACGTACAAAATAATAATAGTTTAGACCTTTTTATTTAGGAGCATTAAATGATAATCATCCCTTGCAGGAAAATTGTTTCTTGTGCTTATATGTTAAAGGAAGTTATCATATAGTTTTCTGTATTACCATAAAGAAAAAATTAAACTCGATATCTCTTATATTTCGTATAAACACAATAATTTAATTTTAAAACATTCATCATGTAAACCAGTTTAGGGATCCTTTATTCAATTGTGCCTATAATAACTGATATTTAAAATATAATTAAAACATTTTTTAGTTGAGAACCGATCATTTGGTAGTTTCATTTTGTAACTATCCTGCAAAGGTATAAAACCTCTTTTTGTTAAATCGTCATCCACGAGTTTTTGTTTGGAAGCTTACTTAATATTATCTATTGTTACATTTTATGCGATAACATAACTTTTATTGCACCATTCCCAAATGGCACTGATAACTTTTAAAACCAAAGTTTAATGAACAGAACTCTCGTCTCTGACAATACTTCAACTATATACATTATTCAATTATGTTTGTTATTGGTCTCCCTGGAAACAATTCCATTCGTTTATCGTCCACAGCACATTACTTGAAGTCCATTACAATTAATGGAAGTCCCCAGTGACGTGAGACGGCAGGCCATTTCAGCGAATTATAACGTACAATTCTTTAACTAACTCAAATCGTAAAGCGGGGATTTTTGTGTCATAATATAATTGGGTTAGAAATTACAACTGCACCGTTTTATTATACAATAAAAAATATTAAGTTAAGTTGGGAATGTCAGTTGTCAGGACAGGCTTTTCTTACGTGACATAAAAAATTAATATGGGTAACAAGGGGACGTAAGTAATTAAAATTTAATTAAATTTATTCTCTTAAAATATTATTTTTAAACATCAGTAGTTTCGAAGAACGCGTTAATTTTAGGAACGTATTTTGTAAAATTAGTATGACAGAAAAAGCGTGAACATTATACTAATGCATGTTCTTGTCTATCTCATATCGAGAGACAAGGCATTTAAATTATGTATGACATAAAATTTTCACAGCTAATGGCCGTCGGAATGATTGACTTTTGAGTGATAAAATGTCGAAATGTATATGTATGCACACATGAAAGAAGCGCCGTTTCTTAAAATCTTCAATCTGCCACTGGTGACGATTTTAGGAAACGGCACTTCTCACATGCGTGCTTATGTGCGAGGGCATGCCAATGTTTTTGTTCGTATTTGCCAGTAGATTTAGTCCTTAAGTCGATTTGAATTAAAATTGTTATTTGGAAGAATATCGCAATTATTCCCAGATTAATTTGCCTTGACTTCGGCACTTGCCGAAGTCTTCTTCCCAACTTCCCATATTATTATTAATTGCAGAATTGAAATTACAGCGTGACCCATTTTCCCTGAACAAAGGTGATGAGAGTGGACCTAATTCAAAACTTTAAGAAAATCTATACCTCAACAATTGGACTTGCGATTATAAGTTTTTTATAAACCGAATAATATTTATATTTCACTAGGATGTTAAAGTAAAGCTTTAAAAATAATTAACCGACATCAGACAACCAGTGAATAAGAAATGAGTTAAAAACTATAAAATAATGAAAAATATGAGTATCAAGTTGGAACTCTTGCAATATAATATTGTTTTTGTACGTACAAATTTGAAAATAATGCCACTCTTGAAGATTTTAGGAAACGGCCCTTCTTGCTTTTTCTTTCTCTCGCGCACATGTATATATTTACAAATAATAATCTCGATAGTCCGTCGTCAGATCCTGACCATTTCCTTTCAAAAGAAAAAAATTGTAAGTATTGGTTACTGCGATTATAGACAACTGTCGATTACGGGCGTATTTACATTTTTGACGAGAAAGTCTATTTTAATTTTATTATAAATTTGACGATAGGTTGACGCAATATTAAAAAAAATATTTATTTTTGATATATTCAGTAAGCAGGATTTTGAGTTCACAAGTTCTAAGTTCTAAGCCTTTATTTACATGCCTTTGTAATGCAAATGTCAATCGAAACAAAAATATTTCCTTCTAAATTAGCGAATAATGGAGAGATTCTATTGCTACTTTAAATTGCTGTGTAGCGTTTCAAAAAATCGCGCCAGTCCCTAATTTCGTTGTGATATTGCTTTGTTAATTTTTTAGTTTTAAATAAGAATTTCAACATAATAATATATATTCTATATAATTTTTCAATACCTCAGTTATCCTCTCGCAAAAATCATGTCTAATTCTTGCTCCATGTTGACGTGAAAAAGGACAAACAAACATACTTTGCATTATATTATTTAGACCGATAAAATTATAAAATTTGCCATTGAATATCTAAAGGTCTGCATATTGAAGATATTTAGAAAACAAATTTTGATTTTTTTAAAGTTCGTAGTGTTTTTTGTAGAGTTCAACGATTCATGACACTTTCAACTATATGTATGAACAAGGAATACCTGTGAAAACTACAAGGTTTATCATTTAAGGCTAATTACTAAAGTCCAATGATATTTTCTAACATTTGATATGTATTATTGTATTATTTTAAAGATAGTCGGGACGTGGCAGTATGACTACAACAAATGTCGTATTTGCCGCCGGATAATATCGGTTTGTCATGATTCATTAAAAGCATAAAGTTGTATTCTAAGATATGCCAGTTTATAAGAGATTAGCCCTAAAATGGAGCCTTAATTCATCATTGGTTCTTAATTAACTAATCTATATTAAATTGATCTTAAGTTATTTATTTCTAAGCCACTAGTATTTTGGAAAAGACTGAGGAAGTTTTTTTTTTAAATTGAAAGAATTTTAATTCTTATTCAATTAAAAATGAAATACTCTCATTTTTAATTTGCAAAGTTGAACAGAAGTCCGAATGCCGCACTCTTTTTATACCCTACAAGATATATACTAAGAACTCCTGTAACACTCCCGTGTGTGTGTGCCTGTGGGTGTGCGTGCGCGTGCGCGTCGGCAAGTGCGCGCGCACGCGTTCGCGTTCGCATGCATGTGTGCACGTGCATGTGCGTATGTACACACACATATATTTGCATACACGCTATAGATATATTTCACCGTAATATATATTATGGTCTAAACATACCTGTATACCATGGTGAAAAGTATATAAAATGTAATGATTAAGTATGCCTTTATTTCGTAATTTATTTAGCAATGTGACAACTTTCACTAACACTTCGCAGAAAATACATATAATTTATCTTAAACTACATTTACATTTAGCTTACATAATAAATTTTATTGATATCCGTTGGACACTTTAAGCCTCCAAAAACATACAAACAAAGGAACAAAAATCATTTCACAAAAAAACCTGTATTGTTTACATTCGTTTATTATTTTGTGTCGCTTCCTTCTTTTAAAATTCTTTCCTTATTTTCCAAACCTTATCAGTTGAGAATATATTTCTGCAATGATCTCTTATATTTATTCCAAAAGAAATCAAATTTCTCTTCTCCATTAATTTACTTAATTGAAGTTTTTGTTTCTTGCATAGGATTCTATTTTAAAATTAAATCAGCCCATTACTTTTCAAATTAATAAACCTTCATTATTTCAGACTGTCACGAATATTAAAAATATAAATATTTATTCGAAATATGTATTTTTATAATTTCGTCACCTGTTATTACCCTATTGTTGTGGTCACACTATATGGATACGGACCCTGTTATTAACCTATTGTTGTGGTAACACTGTTAGTTCATCTGTTAGTGACTTCTAGTTTCTGAATGAAATAAGAGAGAGGCTTGTAATTTTTACCCAATTGATATTTTCCAGAATCAAAATTAGAAACGGTATGCAAAATATGCCTCGTATAGCTAGTAGCTATTGGGTATTTTAACTAATTCTCTTCATCGGTATTTGGAGAATCAGTAAAATGATCCCTTTGAGCTCTTTGGACACAAATATTTATTTTTTTCCACTAAAAAACGAAGACCAATTTGTTACTAGTTTGTATAAGAAACGCATTTACCTAGAAAGAAGTTAATCAGGACTAATATTTCTCAAATACCATAATACCTAATTATGTAATAATAAAAAAGTACTGAGTAATGAAGCCAAAGAACTTCTGCGTACTTTGGTTTCATTACTTAGTTTCATGATTCTGATCGGTATATTACGCAATGCATTTATATCGTAGTTTTATGATTCTGAAAGGTATATTACGCAATATATTTATATGGTAAAAATAATATCAAAATTTGTAAACGGTTTATTGGAAACGCTACGTAAACTGTCAAATATTTGTATGTACCTAGATATCTTCGAAAATTTAGGGCAATTCGTACGTTTGGTTCACGTCCCTCGTACTTGATTGGTTATTTTAAGTTCTATACAAACACAATAATGACGTTAGACCAATATATTTCATTTATAATTTTTTACCAAACTTCTTGCTTTACAATGTTGTTAAATCTAAAACAACTTCAATTTTAACATAATTATGGAAACTAAATAACGTAATATCACCAAAAGCGAAGAATATACATTTCTATCTGCAGTCGAAATGTGTCCACAGGGTGTGAACCAATACGTGGCGGTCGTATTGGCTGTCAATTTGAAATGAAGCATGAGCTTACCTGATGCTTTTATATCTAATCAATCTGTCAGTAGTGACGTATGTTTGACTTCTAGTTAAGATCTTTTATATGGATTATTTAAATTATTTTCATGAGTGGTTGCAAAATAACTTAGAATATTATTGTAACTTTCAATTATAAATAAAATATATTTTAAAGATAAGGTGTTTCAAGCAAATCAAATTTGAAGTAGCACAGTAATTTGAATGAATAAGGGGAATGCCCTTGTTCTCATATTTTAGTCAAAGTCAGTGCAATGATATCTCGTTTTTTATTTCTCTTAGTTATTGACCTAATATTTGTCTGATATTGTACTAGTATTCTAAATACACGTAAAATTCTCAATGAGATTATATAACCCTTAAACTATGCGTAGCTCGTGATTACATAATACATTTTACAATCAAAGTAGTACAGCTAATGGAGATATAGCCGGACTTCGTTTTCGAGACTATGTCCTTACACTTAGTTTCTTTCATTTCACATAAACTCAACTTCAAGATGTCACTAAAATACAAACGATTTATATTAAACCCATTTCACGTCTTTTGCGGTTGAAAACATAATCTAATTTTCAATTCACTAATCTAAGCTGTAATAATTTTAATAAATATTTAATCTAAATCATAATAATAATGAAATTTCAATTACTAAAACTTATTGTAGAGTGAATATTAAAAAAGAACTGTTATTAGTAAAAAGAGCGAATTTGGTTTCCCTGGAGATGTAAACTACTAAGTGATATATGTCCCCGACTACTATTGTTTCACGTCGCTTAGGAAATTATTTTATTTTATTTCTTAATTATCATTTGACGCAAGATATCTATAGATTAACTTATCCTTTTTTTTTATATATTACACATATGTGTTACTTCTGCATATCATATTTTATGAGTATACTATAATGAGCATTCATTAAAAGAGATGTTGTTAAAAGTCATGAATGAAATATTGCATTTAAATGTGAACTATATTCTCTTTTGAACTTCGAGATGGGGTTCTTTGAAAGACGATAACTCTTCGAAATAATCTAAATTCATTAAATCAAAAGACATTTAACTAAAAATTAAATAAAAAACCAAAATCTGAGTTTTAATAACTTCTTTTTGGAGCACTTCAATATTACTACTTATATAACATACTTCATTGTCACCATATACAGACATGTACTCCAGTATTTTTAACTTATATAGTATAATTCGATATCTGTAAAGATGTTAATAAAGTTTTGCCATTTAGCATTTATTGAAACATCAGGGGAACTTTTTGCCTAATATATAATTTTATAAAAGTATACACATTTTATCGCCAACGGGTAATATATAAAAGAAGTGATGAAATTATTGTAATCAAAATTCTGTAATTACTCGTACGATATCGACGACTCGTATATATAAATTTTGCCTTCTATGAAATTCTTGATTTAACTATTAATAAAATCAAGGAAACACAAAATTCGTTCAAAAATTATAAAACAAGTATTTAGAATAATCTAAAATCAACTAAATTACTCTTAATTTAGGAACAAACTCTAACTTATTATTAGTATATTCCAAAATGTTCATTACAGAAATAATCTAAGGAATGTCTACAATTGAAAGAACAATGTTCCATCGCTCAACTAAAGCTTACCTGTAGCACTAACAATGTCTTACTCCACCTTTACAAGAGACGTACTCAAATATTAAATAGTTAAAAACATCACTTAAAATAATCTCAGAAATATTTAATTAAAACAGCATTTTTTAATTAAAACTTGTATGCACGTTTGTATTTTTTTTAAAACAAAAGTTAACCAAAGTACTTGGTCTTCATCGCTATACATTTTACGTCATCGTCATTGACGGTGTAACTTGTATCTGGTGTGGCAAAGAAAGTTAGTATGGAGGTTGAATTCTTGGTGAATAATTGTCAGAAAATAATAGATAATTATCTAAAACATTGTTTCAAACACAAACATTTTTTTAACTATGGCCATTAATTAATTTGCAATAATATTAAGTTGACAATTTTCAATGAGTTTACGTTGCCAGTGATGACATTTGGAAGCGACACGAGCCTAATAGTCAATAATTTCCAACCACTCAGTGAACTATAAACAGGGCTACACTCGAGGATCTCTACGAATTATAATCCATAATGAGGAGATCCGTAGGAAACTTAGGTTACCCATATAGCTCGTCGGTTCAGCGGGTTAAAGTGGCGATGGGCTGGCCATACAGCACACAGAACTGGGTATTTTTGAGGAAGAAAAATTCTCGGATGGTGATTACGTACCGGAAGACGCAGAGTGGGACCGTTCCTTTCGAAGTGAACAGATCACCTTGTATAAGTCGCAGGAAATCTTTGGATGCCAGCGGCAAGGGACGGATCATTGTGGCAATCTAATGTTTAACTTAAATTAATACTGAATATATTTGGCGTTAATTTTGTAGAAATTCATTATTCACAATTAAATGAAACTACGTGATGTAGTATTATTTCTACTTTATTTAATTTCTTTACCACGACCTAGGTTTCGTTGTATTACAACATCTTCAGGTGGGATATTAGCAAAGATTGCTAATATCACTTAACTTAGAAGAAAGAAAGATTGAAAGATTGCTAATATCCCTTAACTTAGGTAAAGAAATTAAAGAAAGTAGAAATAATACCACATCACGTAGTTTCATTTATTTGTGTTAAATTAATAAGGAAAAACAATATTCGAAGTTGATAAAGCAGACGTAGAACCCATTTAAATTATGAAAACTGGAAAAACATCAGTCTTCTTTGTCTAGAAAAATTGAATATGAATGTTGCAACATACACTTTCAATGACAATCAATAAAATAAACGTGTCAGTTATAGTCAGAGATGCCTTGTTCGAGTATTTCTCGTGTCAATTTATGCCGTGATGGGAAGGTTAACTCTCGCAAAACTACACTTAAATTTTATTTCTTCGTTTATAATACACCAACAATCTGAAAAAGCTTTTTAAATATTAAATAAAACGTTTATAAAAACCAACACTGGCTGAAACACTCACCAATACTTAGACGGCAGCGGGCTGGTAGGTAAATGTGTTTTATAAGAAACTTCTTTACAAAAGCTTTATCGAAAGTTGTTGAACTAACTCCACGGTAGAAATGGAGAATAAAAAATATTTAAACTCCATTAATGTTCATGGAAATCTGATTGGAGTAAACAGTGTAACGATTCTATTTTCAATTAAGTGGCTGGGATTGTGTACTCGACCTATTTTTTAAAAATCGTTTCCCTTTAACGGGTATTATGGTAAGAAATTCGTTTTTTCTGGTTGCCTTTTCATTGATTGGAAATTAATTTCTATTACAGAAATATACCTACATAAATTAAATATATTCTTATTGTTTTACTTTCGAAATAATAGTGAAATTTTTGGTAAATGAATAAAAATTCGAATCCTTCTTTGAAAAAATATCGTTTTCTTTGTCTCTAATGCTCTAACTTAGCAACTATTGTGGTTAACAATGGAGCTCATGATGAAATCCTTAGTTAAATAATATAAAAGAACTTCCGGATGGGTAAGGAAATGGAAATTTTAAATGTTATTATTAGTTACAAAAAATCAAAAAGTTAAAAAATTATAACAATTAAACGATTTCTTGCGAATGTACCAATATAAAGTTATTAATTATAACATCCTTTAAGGAGATTTTAATATAGCTCGACTAAAATACCCTGCCTCAAACTCTTGCTTAAAATTTCAGAAACGACTTGTCATGGTTTTCATATTATAATTGTTATGATACCAATTCGCTCAAAATGTATGGAAATCATTCAAATAAAATTTTGCACTACGTGACGCTTTTAAACAATAAACTTTGTTTTGCAAATAATTTTTTTTAGAAATAAAATCAAGAACAAAAACCTCACGTTGTTAAAATTAGTGGCATAAAAAATAACAAAAAAGTTCTGATTGAAAATACCTTAACAGGATATTATTGCTAATTACGGTTCAATTGGCTAAACTTTGATGCCATCTAACTTCTTATATTAGGTGCCCAACCCAAATGTACATCTTCAAAGTTCGTCTGAAAAAAAACTTCCTTTTTCTTTCTATCTAGTCCTTGTATTCTTCATTCTAATTCATGCTAAAGTTCTTGTTAATACATGGACAGCTGTAATAGTTTACAATAGTCTACAATACATGGAAGCGGTAATAGTTTAATTGAAATGTTATGTACCATTAATGTGTTTGACAGGTTTTTTTCTTATTATATTCTATTTAGATAAATTTAACTACTTAATTTTTTAAATTCAGAAAATTAACAAAACATTTAAGGTTTTCCCAGATCCGTTTGAAATTAACCTATTTCAATATTAAATAATCACGCAGGCTTCATCAGGGGGATCAGGTTTCAAAGTTATGACTAAAATTTCAGCCAATAAAATTAAAACAAAATTTAACACTACCGTCAAATTTTTATTTGTTTATTGAACAGTGGATAAAATCATATTTTTAAGCATATTATGATTTTGGATATGGATAAATTTTAGTAATATAATTATACAGTTAATGTATTTTAATAATTCTCATTCGTGGTGTCAGATGCAGATATAGGTAGACTTGTGAAGCTAGAGTCCCTTCTTAAGGCCTTGTTTAAAATTTTAAATCTTGATATCCAAAAAAGTAAAATAATATTAATATCAAATTACGTTGCAGACAAGTTTTGAACTTTACCAGCGAGCCGTCATTATGAGATTCAACACTGTAAGACATGATTATTTGTAAGACACAAACTTATTGACAATTAGGTCTTGAAAATTAATTTTTCATCTTTATTTTAAAATAGTATATATATTGCAAAAGGAATGCATAAAGTAATCCATATAATTATATTAAAATTCCTTTAAACCATCAACTTGAATAACTCAGGTATATTATGCCATTGGAAATACCTTGGTTTAATTAAGTGTATGATTATTTTTAATTTATGGTAATTGTAAAGATATCATTTGCGTATGTGTGTAGTCAAGTTCTTTAGCGACATTGTTACAAATGAGACCTAAGTAAATTAAAAGTGAAATTTTCTGTAACACCATTCAATATGTAGCCACCTGAAAAGAAAATGCAGTTTGTAACGACAAAGATTTAATAATTATTGCAGTTAATTTTCTTCAGATTTTTCGCACGGATTATTAATATTTTGCGACCCTTATACAGCTGTGCATAATTTTGAAAAAAAATTACTATTTTTGATCCGTCAGATTATTCCTTTTCATTTTAAGTAACCTTCTATTGGTTTCATTTATTGCTTTATTAGCTCTCATCCGCGACTTTATGTGTATGAAAATCTGATCATGACCAAATTTGATTTCCGTATTTCTTATTTTGCTATTATTTGAATATACAACGGAAAAATATACGTACGTGTAGTAAAAATACGAAGATTATAAGGTATTATGACGATATCCAAATAAGCATATTTAGAGATGTACATTCCTCCTCCCCTTCCTCCTTCAACGCGCGCCACTGACATGGCCTGCGTGTACACGACTCTGTTAGGGTAACCCTGCTTAGTGTGGAATTTCATAGAATATATGTATATATATATATATATATATATATATATATATATATATATATAGTGAAAAGTGTATGAGATGTAATAAGTAAGAAAGCCTTTATTTCGTAATTAACTCAGCAGGACAACAACTTGCAATTTAATAAGATTTTATTCATCGTCGAGGAAATTGTGTTGTTTTTTGTATTGTAGCGTCAATTTCTCTCATTTCACACACATATCGAGGAGATCCGCTAACTTACAACATACTTTCTGTTGAATTTATAATCACGTCCTATTTTTTCGGTTATCAAATTATTTCTCTACCAAATTGCGTTGAAACCAATTTAACAGTTTGCCGTGAAGGCGGCACAAACAAAAAAAATTAACAAACAAACTCGCTTTCACATTTATAATATACTAACTGATGTACCAGGCTTTGATCAGGTAGTTGATATGAGATTGTGTGGTATTTGGAATAAAAAGGATAAACTTTAAAATGTAAGAAGTAAAAATTTTTTATTGAAAACCTATTCTTACTATTTACAAAAGTCGTTTATAAACAATATTTTTCATTTTGCTATCCGGGGTATAAATATACAAATTTATCGAATTTCCTACTCGAGAGCAAACTACTTATAGTTGATCGTGAGAAAAGCAGGATTCTTTGAGATTGATGAAGAAATATTTTAAAGTTTGTCCTTGCGCTTTGTTAATTGTAAAACTATAGGCTAATTTGATTGGAAATTGTAGTCTTAAATTATAATGGCAGTTCAGTAGAGATCAGTGGTACACTGGGCATAAATACTATATAGCCTTTATCCTTTTCAGTTATAAGTTCGTAAGTTTGGTTTTCATGATATTATTCGGTAGCTGTTTGAAGATTATCCTTGTTCCATTATATAGCTCTGGTGAGTTGAGATTTCTGAGTAGTATGATCGGAGATCCAATTTTCAGTCAAAAGCAGTGTAATGAGATTACCGATACTTACAAGGAGTTTAAAAATTCTTTAGGGAAGTTGACACTTTCTTCAAAATTGACCATCGTGTCGATTGATTTGTGTATTCCCTCTTCACGGGGAATTTTCTTTTAAATATTAAAATTGATATTGTCGATAGTATTATTTTTAATTGTTAAAATTACCCTCTGAAATGGCCACTTTAAATTGGTATAATTGTGAATAATATTTGGATAAATTTGGTCGACATGTTCGTTCTCAGTAGTGGCTATGTTGCAGAAATCACTGTTGAATTCATTGAGGCCGGTCGTCTGGTCAATATGATACGTACCTTTGTCTATTTGTAAAAGTTTTTGTGTAGAATGTACTGTCGTTTCGTGTTTAGATACTTAACTCTCATATTTTTTGTTAGTCGCCGTATTTGTGTGTGGTAGAAATGTGATTTTTTAAAGCATGCGTTGATGTCCTCTGCTTGTATTGACTTGAGGATAACTGAAGCTGTTTGTCGAAAATCTCCTAAGAGTATAAGTAGGGCTCCTCCGATCACTTCAGAGTTTCCTCGCAAGTCTTGATGACTTCCATGGTTCATGGCTTCAAGTAATTATTTATGTGCCATTGTGCATTCGTCCCAGAAGATAATTTTAATTTGGTTTAGAAGTTCACCCCTCCAGATGCTCTTAAGATTTTACATACTGGGAATTGTTTACTTGTAGGGCGGAATGGGCCGTTCATCCTCCTTCGATAGGTGTGGCGGCAATGCAGAATCATGTCAGTGCAAGTGCGATGTTGCACGTAATAGATTTCAGCTGCCAGCAATAGATTCAGTTAGTCAGTCTTTAAATTATAAGACTTTAAAATCTATCTAGTACATTGTATGACACAAAGATCAAACACTTGAAAAATTATTTTTTGGCTGCAAAAACACGCATATGCGCGCATGCACGTGCATCTATGCGTGTGTGAGGATGTGCATGCGCACGTAATCGGGGCAGTCGGTAGCCCTAAACAAAGGGCTACCGACTGCCCCGATTAAATCGGAATTGTCTCAGTTTCTTACTGCTATATTCCGCTCGTTGAGAAGTAGGTGGGATTCACCTTGTTTTTATATCTATACATATATATATATATATATATATGGAAAAGTTGTGTTAGTTACACCGTTTATAACTCAAGAATGGCTGTACCAATTTTTTTGATTTTTGTGTTTTTTGGATTTGTCTTCGTCGGGAATAGGATAATAATCATTAAAACACTGGAAAAATTTACGAAAAAAAAAATTATGAAGAAAATTCATTTTCCCACACATTTTGCATGGAACAGCTTTGTCGATGATATATCGAGAACGGATTGACTGATATTTTTTTTCATTGAAAATTTATATGACTCAATATTTTTTTTATCTCGGCTTCGAAAAGTTTCCTCGCGTATTGGAAAAGTAAAAAAAATCACACATAATTTAATTGTGTATAAAACGTAATATGTGATAAATGCCGGAAAAAAAGAAAAAAGTATGTCATACATGACAGACCCGAACAAAAATGATAATTGGTTTTTAATCATTCTTATTCAGTTTTTGATCGTTATTTCATTTGAGTTTGATTAAATTAATTCTCTTTAAATGATTTTTTTCTGAAATTCATTAGCGAAGAGTGATTTAAAATAGTTGAGTTAAGTTTTATGAAGATGTTCGCTTTGTGAGGTTATGATGTGATTGTGCGGGCATCGATAATTGCTTCATTATGTAATTTACGTGATTAATTTTTGTGTGATTGATTTTCAAGTGTTATTTATAATGCTGAGAGTCTAACCTTTCACAACAAAACCGTAATGCAATTTGACTTAGGAATATTGCGAATCAATCCACTGCAGATGAACAAGAAATTGCACAGGAAGAGCGCCGCGTAGTATGGCCCGACTCAAGAACGCTCAGTGGGCAACGAAAAATCGTCGAGCTTATCGCACAGATCAACAACGTAATAATATTCGACGCGCAAGAAGAAATGCTTCAAGCGTTGATTTGAATCGAGTAGCATTTCAATACGATTGCATAATTGACTACAGCTCGCATCCTTTCGTTCGAATTGGCCCAATGGATTTGTGTGCGAAAACTTCGACCTTTTCATATCGAGGTGATTTCTCTCTCTCTCTCTCTCTCTCTCTATATATATATATATATATATATATATATATATATATAAATATAAATATATACATATATATGTCTTTGTTGAAGCATTTAAAAGAATGAAAGAGTTCTGCCACTTAAATTTTCCTTCGTTTTCGACGATACCCACACTTGTAATTTTGTACTTGTAATTTCTGGCACTGTTTAAAAATATGAATTGTATTTAGTTGTATTTTTTTTAATACGCAATGTCCATATTACTATAATTTGTGCAAAGTTGCTCTTTGCGTGTACACAAATACGATCTAGTGTAAATATTACTAGAAAGTTTTTTGCCATTATATTACTATATCGTAAAGCTTAATAAAAAACACTTCAAGCTTAAAAAAAAAAAATTACTAAGTTGTTACAAACAATTTCAAATAGAAATATAAATTGACGATATTCGGACTTTTCTTTTACTTGTACCATGAGACCTTTCTTTTTTGTCCCTAATTGGTGTGGAATATTTGTTTCGGTGCCTAAGTGGGGACAAATTGTCATAAAAATTTAAGAATATTACATAAAGTTAGATAATAATTCATCAATGTTTTACTTTGTAACTCGGGTTCATAATCTTACTAGCTTTAGTAGAAATATAAACCTTATACATCAATATAAACTCTATAAAGCTTAATACGAAAAATGGTTATATAAATCTGTAATTTTATAATATAAACTACACGTACTCGTTAACGGGCAAAGTTTCAGAATTTTAGTCGTTATTTGAAATATTTGTTCATCGATTCATTTTGAAGATTATGTTATTAATCAAGTTATAATAATCCAAAGCAACATTATCAGATGCGAAAAAATGAAGACACGAGTGTTATCGATCTTAAGCATCGTTTTAACTTACACTTGAACATACTCGACGAAAGCCCATTAATTATCAATCGCATTTTGTACCACGATTAGACTACGAAAAGGATTCCCTAATCAGCTGATATTAGGTTGCGAAAAAGACACATTTTACTCTCTGCAGATATATTATAATGCACTCAAATGTAATTAAATATATTGGGTGCAAGGCGGTAGTGGGCCTCTCCGTTGTGACTGAAAATTTTCACCTTAAGCGCATCGAAGCTCGGTTTAGAGCTCCGACAAAAACTGCAACATTTATTGTAGATATGTTGTAAAAGTCTGTAAAAAATAATTTTTTTATGAAACATGTAGAAGGAGGTTCTTTTTTGTTTATTTCTTGCGATATTTTTTTAATGAAAACATTATTGCTTTCTGTATTTCTATTTTGTACTGCACTTCGATACTCGAAATTGATTGATGCAATTATAATAGAATAAATACATCCAGTATATCAGACCTAAATGTTGTATTTTCAAAAGAATGTTATATTTCGAAGCAAAAAACTATGAACGTTATATAGTCGAAATAATTTTATTGATTATGTTTCTGCTTCAAATTGTCTATAAAAAATTAACTTGTGATTTAGGGATATTTTAAGTGTCTGAAGTTAGAACTTTTGTGCAATTTCTTGAGATCTTGACTTAACATTATGGTCCAGAAGGTGAAGTCTTTTTAAACTATTCATATAATATCCAAAATCTCCATCAGTGCAATTAATACTTCTGAATTTGGAAACTGTTCAATTTATTAACTATTTTATCGACAGCAGCCTCATTTTGGAAAACATCAAAATTCGTAATTAATAATGGCACAAGAATTATATTGTCTTACGTGCTGCATATAATGTTTTCTACATTATAGATATTAAAAATTTAAAATTGAACAAAAATAAATGAGATATAAATAAGCAGTTAGGAATTTCGAATATAAAGAATAGGTTTTTTTTATGAACTAAGTCGATAAATATGCAAAATAAGGTTGTCAGTGTCCAGGAAAAGTTACAAGCATTCTTTTAATATTTATATTCACAAACTCTTAATGTAGAAAAATGACTTCGGTTAAATAATTGCAAGTATCATGATTTGAAAAATTTAGCAAAAGCCACTGAGTCAGTTTTAGTTTGGCTTGTAATTTCGGTTCATGGAATTAATTTATATTTAGTTGTATTTTTATCGCAACATTTATTATAGGGTATACTTTATTGCACTTAACATAACAATTTTACCTATTCGGTATAATATATTGTTACAGACAGATACATAACTCAGACTTTAATACACTGACTAAATACATCGTCCTAATTTTTTATAATAACAATATTCAAAATATTAAAAAAAGCATTTGCTGCCAAACTTTAAATATCTATGTCTATTAAACGTCAAAAGTACGTCAGTAAATAACAAATAATGTTGTTGAAAAATAACATTTTATATGTACACGCTGCTAGCGTATAGTAGCGCGATGTAATTACATATTTAACTTTCCTTGCTATATCATCGTTAATATGTGCCCGCGCTATATCACAGGTCAGATTCAAGATTTCAAAAGCACAAAACGTCAAAGGGAAGTGAGCTCGCAGCCCAGGTTAGTAAGTTTTGCTGTGGATATGCATACACACACACGTACACGCGCAGGCACGCACGTATTAGGCACGCTCGGATGCACTCACGAACGCACGCTGCATGCGTACATGCATGCGCACACGCACCCACGCATGATCGCAAGCACGCACGCACTCACGCACGTACACACGCACAGGCGCTCAAGCGCACACGCACACACGCGCCTACATACATATGGGCACACGCGCACACGTGTACACGCGACCACACGCATGCGCACGCTCACGCATACGCACACGCACTTGTAATCGCACACGCACGGATATTCTTAAAAATCTCAAAGTATTTTTTTATATATTACACAAATTCAAGGCTGAGGATAATTTTTTTCCCATTTTAACGATTAATTTCGAGAAGAAATTATATTTGAATAATTAAATTTGATTTATAGATATGTTTAGCTACTCAACGCGGAGTATTTATATTTATAAAACTATTGACATTTTATTTATTTGTTAATTATTACATCGCAATGATAATTTATATTTTGTACTGTTTAATATTGACTGTGGGTAGATTGGGATATCACGTGCTCGCATTTCTCCACTCGTAATTATTAAATTATTAATTATAAAATAACATTTCACTATATTTTATACTTAAATAGTGAGCTAATAGTATAAAATTTACTACTAGCACATTTTGAAAGAATTGTTTAATTTAAAACCGATGTTTTGATACATATTAATACCGGTGTCTCAACTGTCACTTACACTCTAATATAATTACTATTAAAAACTTACGGTACGGTTATTTTTTAAATCATCGTGGCCTTTATTTTCTTCATTTCCTTTTTCATTAGAATCTTTTTTTTCTATGCACCTAGGTATTAATGTTTTTGTTTCTTGTATAATTTTAATTGTCGTAATCTATTTTTACTTTTTTTTAATTTTTACCTTCATTATTACAATATTTTATATGAGCGACACATCTCTTTCCTCCTCTGAGTCCTTTTATTCTCTTTCCCCGGAGTGTTCGACCTTTAGACATTTTTTTCAAATGACTCGAAATCTTCTTTGTACGATATTTTGTGTTCAGTATTCGACAATGGAAACAAAAATATAAACATTTGTCATATAAATTCACAAAGCCTGCCTTCATATTATTCTGAATTTGTTGCCACCTTCAATAGCCTTAATAAGCATGCGTATCAGTGAAACATGGCTTAAACCCTCATTACCTTCTAATCTTTTTTATCTACCCGGTTTAATTTTATTACGTAACGATCGCATAGACAGGCGCGGCGGAGGTGTAGCCATCTATCTTCGTGACAATTTGTCGCACAAAGTAATTACACACTCTCCTGCTGATCGGTCGTTTGTCTTAAAGTATTACTTCGTAGAAGTCTCCCTTTTCTCAACAAAATTATTAATAGGAGTCCTGCACTGTCCACCGGGAACAAAGTTTTTACTTTAATTTGAAGAAATTATTTATGGCTTAATTCCCTCTTATCTGAATTGTTTATTATTGGGAGATTTTAATACTCGTTTGTATAGAGACGGTTCAAGAGTTAATCAACTGCGAGATATATGTGCATCTGCAAACCTTGTTATACTTCCTTTCTTTTCCACATTTCATACAGAATTTAGTAATTTTCTCGTCGACTTAATTATCATGTAAAATCCTAAAATTGTTTCTACCCATGGTCAACTTGGCTTTCTCATCATGACCTCATTTATATCTCACTCTCTATTAAGAGTCCAAAGCCTTCATCTAAAATAATATATTGTCGCAATTTTAGCCTAAAAGACAGGTCATCTTTACTTGAGGATGCACGGCGTGTTAATTAAGGAGTGATTTCATGTTTAAATAATGTGGATGACATGGTACAGAGTTTCACCACTGAGATTAATAGCTTAATAAATAAACATGACCTCATTAAAGTGAATAATATTAAGAAAAAAGGCCGCTCCCTGGTTCAATGATTCCATAAAGTTCTTTATGAGGAAACAGGATAGCGCCAAATCTAAACATAAGGGGGATCCCACACCCTTTCGCTGGGAAGCGTATAGATACTGAGAAATAAGGTATTGCAAATGTGCAGAAATGCAAAAAAATATTATATCAGCAAACAGATCAACGAATGTATATCTTCCAATATTCGGAAATTTCTAGGTACTTTGGGTATTGGCAAACAACATGAAACACCGCAATATTCAATCAATATTAATGATCTCAACATTTTCTTTGCAGCTCGACCTGTTATCTGCAATCTCAAAAACAATTCTCAAGAACAATCTTCTCGAAATTAAATCGAAATCCGCTGGTTGTGACGGTCTAAGTATAGATGCTCTTGCTCCTATCATTGACATTGTAGTTTCCACAATCACTGCCATATTTAATACTTCTAGATTAACGTCTACGTTCCCTTGTGAATGAAAAAGGGCGCATATTATTCCGTTACCCAAAACATCTACCCTAACCAGCCCAAAGATTTTCGACCTATACCTATATTACCACTATTATCAAAAGTAGCGGGTTGTACATTCTCAACTTGTTAGTTTTTTAAATATCCCAAAATTTACTTGACCCTCTAAAATAATATACTATATTGCATAGTACTTCAAGAGCACTGCTGAAAGTGACTGATGTTGTGCGCCTAGCCATGAATAATACCCAACTATTTGTTCTTATATTATTGGACTTCAGTAATGCTTTAAATTATTTGGACATCAACATTTTGACACATAGGCTTAAATGATTAAATTTGTCGCAACCATGTGTTCATTGGTTTAATTTCTATATTTATGGCCATAAACAGGTAATTAAAAGCAACTACTCAGAGTAGACCAGTCTAATTGCTGGAGTACCTCAAAGTGGTGTTCTTTCTCCAATTCTTTTTTCTATTTTCATTGATCCTCTAGTTAAACATTGGTCCCCCAACTATAATTTATATGCTGATGATCTCCAAATGTACTCTCACTACAATATCAATAAATATCTTCATGTATTGATATATAAATGCAGACCTATCAGTCAGTGGGCTGGTAGGCAAGGTCTTTTGATTAACCCAATTAAATCGTAAGCTATTATCATCGGTAGTCTGAAACTATTGTCAAAAATATCGATATCTGAGTTACCACAGCTACTGATTAACGGTTATTCCTATTACTTCAACAGTAAAAGATCTTGGCCTACTAATTTACCGAAACAAAGCATTCTCATGTAAATGATGTCAGTCGTAAGATGTTCTTCAAAATCCACTCTCTTAAACGGTTTCAAAATTGTCTTCCACTGCAAATTAAAGTACAAATTTCAAACTTTACTTCTACCTATTCTTGATTATGATGATGTATGCTATTCTAATCTAAATGAACATTTACTCAATAAATTAGAACGACTTGTGTATTTGACACATTTTCGGTCTTACCAAATTTGACCATATATCCGAGTATCGTTCACGTCTTAAATGGTTAAAGATTCATGATTGACGCAACCTTCATCTTCTATGTTTTGTATATAATATCCTCAATAATATCGTTACACCTACATACCTTAAATCTATATCTGTCATCCCGCTACCTCGAACTACGACCCAAAAATAAGTACACCCTCCTAATCCCTCAGCATGGAACGGAATTTTATGGCAAATCCTTCACCATATTTTCTACTCGATTGTGGAACGGACTGATTACAAATATACAAAGTGCGCCCTCGTTGTCTGTGTTCAAAAGTCGTCTGAAAATATATTACCTATCATAATTTGAAAGGTAATCCATCCTATCATATAATTCATCCTTGTCCCTCTCTACTCCTAAAGTGTCATTTTGCTATGGTTTTTAATTAATATTATTTTATTACCACATAATATTATATATTTTATTTTTAACTATAATTAATTGATATTGAAAAATCACTTACAGTCTGCCACAGTACTTAAAGTTCTCATCCAATTCATTGTGGTTGGCTGTAAGATATTGCTCTTGTAGTAATAAGTCTGTCACTGTATACTTAATTTTCTAAGCTTGCAGAAATAAATAAATATATAATTTTTGTCTTTTGTATGTTACATATGATATTATCGATTCTTCGTCCCCGTATTTTTCATACAAAGTTGCGAGAGTAGCTAGTCTTACATATCTCAAAATTTTGTGAAGATATAAGTCGAAATTACTAATCAAACGCTGCTATCATTTAGAAAAAAAATTCAATTCTTTTTTGTCGCTAACTGAACGAGAATAATTCGATTGTTTCAATTCGCAATCGCCCAACGCTACTTGACAATAAAAGATGTCAAGTAGCGTTGTACAATTGCGAATTATAACAATCCAATTATTCGATTGTCCCATTCATTCCATTGCAATGAAATAAAATCGTTATTAATCAATTGTTTGTTGATTGCAAAACAACGCCTTGCGAAGCGGGCCAGCTATCGGCAGCGCGGTGTTGAGGGTTGAAAGGTAAAATCGAATTAAAATTATCGATGCCTCTGACGAAGCTACGCAATGTTTATTTTCTATTGGGTTTGATTTTTTAATGTTATTACTATCTAAGGGCGGCTTAGACCACGGTACGCGGTGCGTTTCTGGAATCGAATGAACGTAAGCGACCCGCGCGCAATTGTTTTCCCGCATACATTTGCTTTAAATTATAAGTTTTATTCGAGTTTTAATTAGCGACGACGTATAAATCGATAACCAAATTCAAAATTCTAAAACTATCATCCATTGTTAAACTAAAATTTAAGGGTTATAAACGTTTTAATTACTTACATTGTTTCCTTTAATTTTCTAACATCGATATATTTTGCATTGTAGAATCCTTTCAATAATGTTTCATAATTTTTTCTCTTATTTGGAGGAAATGGCTATTCTAATAAATGAGTCCGAATTATAATTAATTTTTTGTATACTTTATATTTTTGAATAAATAAATAAATAAAAATTAATTATCAAAAGCATAGCATATCTAGATATATTTCGGATTAAGACATCTACGCCTGAGATTCAGGATGTTAAACGTTTAAATCAGGTTAATAAGCACCCCGCTTCCAGAACGTTTAAATCAGGTTAATAAGACCAGAATGCCATTCGATTACTAATAGTAATAATATAAATAGGAAAAATTTCTTTCATGTCCGTAATTTTGAGAAATGTTTTCTAAGAAATATGGATTTTTCCTTGCCACCCGCTAAGTAATTATTTTCATTAGAATCATTCCTATTTTTATCATTAATTTTAACATACTTCTTTATAGGTTTCTTAATCTTTCAAATCTTCTTGTTAAGAAGATAACTTTAGTTGGAAAGTTGTATTTTTTTGTAAAGTTTGATTGCCGCCATTGTTTATATGGTTAAGAAAAAAAGTATTAATAGGAGACAGTCTGAGATAATTCGCTTTCAAGTTGTATAAATAATTTGCAGTCAAGTTGTTCAAAATTATACTTCTGAGTTCGCACTTAAAATCCAATACAGCGCCAACAATTTGACTTCTAGTAGAATTTATATGAGTGGTTGATTTCACTTTATGACTTCTTCTCGTACCTATTTTATCGACATATCAAGTTTCGATGACCTATACCACTGGATAAAAATAACTATTATTTAATTTGTTAAATTTTTGATAATTACAGTACTAAAATACCTAATCGCATTTATCATTTTCCGAGTAAATATTTACCAAAATTAAATAAAACCGTACAGAGATGCCAGCAGTATCAGGAGCCTAAAAATTTATTAAGGAGTGAAAGAAAAATTTTCAGAGGAAATTTGTAGTAGCATAAAAGTTGTTTTTACTAATGAATCATTTAAATGCTTTGGCTGCAAGATGAATTTTTTGAATGACTGCTGTCATTTTGAATATTAATATATTTTGTCCATCCAGGAACTTAATTTAGATTTTGATCCGTTTTTTATACAAAAAATCCCGCTAATTATACTTCATTACGAAATTTCATCTGAACTGAATAAAACATATAACTTCCAGGGCATCCACAATTTTGTTAGATCCCATACACATATTTTTGTACATATATAAATTAAGGAGAATATAAAGGGAAGAATAGAAAGTAAAGTTAAGACAGGAATTTTTTTCAAATAACTTTTGTATGCATAAATCGACGCTGCATTCAGGATATTAGAGTCAACCTTGATTCTTTTGTGATTAGTGCTTTCAATGAAAAAAAACCTATAAGAGGAAAAAAAAATTAATTTTCAGTATTTTCTTCTTCACCGAGATATAACGTGACATTTTAGTAAATCAAGACAAGATATGTTATATAAATTAACGCACATATTGCATAATTTTGGTGTTAAAAAATATTAATCAAATAATGAATAAAAATATTTAAATTGGATTAAGAGAATTATAAAAATTATATAAATATTTATATTGGAATATCGTGAAATATGAAAGGTCTCGAGAGTTGACACTCGCTTAAGGCTCTCAACAAACCAATGTCATTAAACTGTTTAATCACGTCTTTATCATTTTACAAATTGACACGAATAGAGAAACATTAAAACAATAAGAAACAGGAAAAATATGAGATGAAAAAGGAATCACGCATTACGTAGCCCACGTAAGACTAAATGCAGGAAAAAATAAGCACTCCTGTCGTTATACTCCAAGTACTGATCGCACAATGAGTTCCGTCAAATGGAAATACAATTCATGAAAAGTGTATATAACTACGCAGTTACGTAGTGCCGAAAACATGAAAATTATTTAAGCATAAGAACAATTTTAAATGAAGCTAAAAATTAAGAATTAAATTATTAAACGTAATTACAAAATCTATTTTAAAAATAACTGAGGTATCGTAGAAAATAGTTTTGGAAAAGAATGCCAAATGTTTTAAATTTATTTTCATTAAAATTAGCAATTTTGTGAACAATCAAAATTATCGTATTTACGCCCATTTTTATCAGGTCCTTCAGGAAATTTATATTAATTCAGCAGTAATTGATTGTAATTTACCGCTAATATTTCTGGTATATTTTACAATAAATACAACAAATAAGTTAAGTTAAATATAAAATCGTAAATGTATAAGGCGAAGTGTTTTTGAAAATTTAGGATATTTCTTTGAATTTGAAAGACATTACTAGGTAATATTTCTACGTAATGAAAAATAATATTTATAATTTCAGAATAACTAAATTGGAATTTTATGTGCCCTTAAATATTAAATTTTTTCAGATATATAACTTTGCACTTAACCCTTGTAGTACGAATTTTGCGAGCACTTAAGGGGTTTGCTTAAAGTTATATAAATAAATAAATGTGTATTATATATATATATATATATATATATATATATATATATATATATATACATGTATACATATATACAAGGAAGCGATAATATTAAATGACAGGTTTTTATGATTTGACTTCTAATCAGGTCACATTTTAAAATATACATATCTAATTGTGCAAATATTATTAAATCTCAGTTTCTAAAACTTTAGGATTTGTTTTTCAATATAACAAGATTTTATCAAATTTAATAGCACAAAGACGTTTATTCGAAGTATACTTTAAACGAAAAACAGCCACCTATTCTCTTTTAGAGGAAGCCTGCATTAATTTGAAGTATTATATTCTAGATTCATGGTTTTTATTTCTGACGCAGTTTTTCCTATTTACTTTTAATTTGTCACATAGGTAAAACTCAGACATACGTAAGCATATTTAACAATTTTATCGAAAACAACTTTTTATAATCTGAAATCGTTAGTACATCAAAAGCTAGTCTTGAAGTTGATTTATCAATGACACAAATAAAAAAGAATTTACTTCATTCTAAAATAGGGTCGTGATGAAAATGTAATAGGAATCTGTAATTTGTTATATGCAGTTAAATAGTTCAGTACTTTAATACGTCATACTTTATTTCCATTAGTTCGCTAAAAGACACAAATGGTTTGTGATGAATATCAAGAAAATTCATAACTTTCTATAAGAAAATATGGTATTTTGTTGATTTATGATATTATTTCAAGTCGTTAATTTATGTTTCACATACAGGGATTATAATTTAGTGTATACCAATTTAACGTTGGAAGTTTAATCGATTAGACGAGTGTGCTCTTACAAAGGCGCAACGTATTTATTTATATATACCTTCATAATTTTCTGCAACTCAATTTAATTTCAAATCAGAGGTAAAGAATCGTAAATTTTAAAGAAAAATAGACAATGCAAAATGCTCGTTACTATAGTAAAAAACTTTGGTTCTGTTCACAAAGTTTCCTTATTAGAATTATCCGTAAAGAAATCGCTTACCTAACAAAATTCAAGAGATAAAGTGAGAACAAATTTTCAGATGTTGCCTCGCATTAATACCAAGCAAAATAAAGTATTGTGCACGAGTACATGTATTTAGTGACTTCTGGCCTCACCGCCGGGTACTGACATCCATTCCGGAAGAATCTTCAAGGATGAATGAGCTTGAAAAACTGTTTGCTCATACTTAAGATGCTGATTCCTGGCATTTCCTGGCATACTAAGTGCCTCTCTAAACAAAAATGGAACAAATTTTGTTAGTGCAATGCATAGTTTCTGTTTACTACATAATTTTAGTAAGTAAATATTTGTTTGCAAAGAAAATTGATTTTGTTTGTTTATCTAGTTTAATGTTTCTAATTGATACATTTGGCGTATTTATTGCTACGAGAACAATCTCTTATAGCTAACCATGACACCCGTCCAACCCCGCTCGACGAACGGCCGGGAATCGAATCCGGGTCTCCACCGTGCGCCGCGTCATCACAGGCCGTATGCCTTATGATCAATCCAACACACTACGGCGACGACAACCATTTTCACAATTGCATGGCGTTATATTTGATTTCAAAGATTTATGTATTTCAAAAAGTCATTGTTATGACCTTTGACACTTAATATTAGTCACTTTTAGCTAAAAGTATATAAGCTAGTACTTTATTAATCAAAGTAGTATTTTATCTGGTAATTTTTAATACAAGCTTTTGTAACTTGGATTAATGATTATTTTCGCGTATTTTTTTTGCAGTTTTACCTTTTTATAAATAAGAGTTATATTTCACTAATATATTTATCAAACCCGAAATTACGTTTCTCACGAACTTAATAATATTTTCATACTAATAAAATCATCAAATATTTCTTTCATGTATTATTAGATAAGAAAAAACTACATGTCTTTGTTAAGTTATAAAATAATATGTATATAACTTTTGCTACCGTAGGGATAAAATATAATTTCAAATTAAATTAATTTTTACCTTTATCACATGATTACTTTATGACTACTTTTTCCAGCAGTTTCACTTGCGTTGAAATTGTGGTATTAAACATCTATGTCAGAATAACTCTCTCTTCCTTTACCCAAAGTTGACACTGTGTTCTCCATCTATTTCACTTCTTGCTTTCCCGCACGCCAGGACCTACATGACATATAAAAACTTTCCAGAACAAACTATGCAACGATTAAATTAGGTTTAAGTTTTCTAAACTGTATGAAACTACGTGATGTAGTATTATTTCTATTTTATTTAAATTCTTTACCACGACCTAGGTTTCGTTGTATTACATCTTTTAGATAGACATATCTTAGTGGCGATATTTCCCTATACTTTACATCGACAAAAAGATTTGTAGTTTTACATCAAATATTGTCATTTGATGACGTACTAGTGACCATATTGCACTGAAATGCTGACCTGAAAGTCATTTCTTTCAGCACCATATTAATATTATTTGCGAATGAACTTATTAAAAGTATACTATTTATGTGGTTTCTAAAGTCTCCTCAAATGAAAGCTTCATAGAATCATTCGGTGTCACGTTTATAAGATAATATTGCAGGAATATATAAATTGATATAGTATTTTTAGTCGATTGTTTTTTTTTTGTTAATTTAACAGCTTCAGTATTCTGAACTAAAGTTAACTTAATTTACAGCGTAGTGTTTAGGTTTTATATGCAATGAGTATCTTCGCATATTTACCTTTTCCTTACTTAGAACTATTTTATCAATCCTTCAATATCTCGTACTATAACCTAACTTGACCAAACATTATATAGCCCAACACTTGTTCATCAGATTTATTAATTGGTTACCATGCATTTCTTTAGTTGTTTTCCTTAATTATTATTTGCACTTTACCAAAAATTAAATTTAAATTAAATTTAATTTCATCTTCCTTTGCAGCATTCAAAATTTCACTCCTACATATTTGGAAATATCAATATTCGACCTTTCCTTTTTTTATAATGGCTTATCCTTAATCATTAATGAGTTTGTTACTAGCAAGTACCCTATTTATCAAAGGAGTATTATATAGGGTAATTTTTAATACAAGCTTTAGTACTATGGATTAATGATTTATTATTACTATTTACCTTTTAACGGTTGTTTAACGTTAAATATTCATTATTAATGATCAATTGTAATTCGGTTCTAATAAAAAAAAATAAAAATGAGTATCGTATACGGGAAAAACAAAACCTTCAATATGGATATTTAGTATGATATCCGAATTAATCAAACAAATTGTAAAATTAGGTATTCCATGAAAAAAATATAATTATGACCATTTTCCAGTCAGTTTCATATCTGGTATAAAGTTAACCTCCTTAAAATTTACACAAAATAATAATTATAAACGGACTGCGACCGGGGAAGAGAATTAGGCCTCACGTAATTAAAAGTGAAAAACTTGGTCTTTATGTTGTGAACAACGTTATGACGGATAAAAAGTAAAACAAGAAGGATAAATGATGATAAAGGGTATTAAGAATTATTTACATAATATGATGAGTTTAATTATTAAGTTGAGAGAAGTTGAAATTTTTAAAAGTATTTGACATGGTTATTTTGACTGTGGTGAATGAATTTTTTTTGCGTTTCCTCGTCCTTGTATTAGCTGAAGTAAAATCGTTTCAAGAAAAATATTTCAAACACCCTCATAGAATATTAACCAATTTCAGAGGTCGATGCTGTGTATGTGCCGTGCCTTACTTTCCGTAATATTATAATTAATTGTTTGCCAAACGATCGAAGGCAAATTTAATAAAATGAGAATGTATATAACTTTGCTTTTTAATTCTAGTTAATACACTGTAATGGAGTTAAATGAGCTGTTTATGTGCTAAATCGTTCCCAATAGATGGTCAAGTGTTTAAAAGAACTGCGATTTTTATTGCAATTACTTGCTCTTTTAATTTTAAGCGTGAAAAACAACTGCATTATGTAAAAAAATCTTGAGACACATTTTATCATTCCTTCATTTGTTTCTTATAATTTTTCATTTAATTACTCTCAAACATTGTTAATTTATTTTATTATGCCTGTTATTTAATACATAATATATAGCGAAAGAAACATCGATCCAACTGGGTGTTCACATAACACTTCTCGTTCTTTTTTTGATATAAATTGTTTATAGGTTTAATCTTTTTGATAATTTCCGTTTGAATATGATGAGTACTACGATTTTGTACTACGCATGTCATTAACATGTTTAGTTACCGGAACTGACAGTTAAAATCTTGAAAGTTTTTTTTATTTTCAAGCGCCTTTTTCAATGTTTGAACTATTTTCCATCGAAACGTTTGTTTCGTAGGGAATTCAGTACGTTCAAAATAAGTATACACAAAGATTTTTATTCTGTAGAAAAACTTATTACCCATTCCAAAGTATGTAAAATATTATTTCTACTAATAACGGTATATAAAGTGAAAATACTTGTTTATTTATTTGACTCTACCCGTCTACAAAATAACACGTTCATTTTTATTTATATTCCTGTGTCAGAAAGCCCATAATTTTAGAAAGGTTATGGGCTGTATATTATCGTACTATAATTCATAGTGACGAAACAGTGAAGAGAATGAAACACTATTTAAACGCCAATGTACCTGTCCCGAAAATCGATGTTGTTTTTTGAATTGAGCAGAGGCATTTTTCCTTAAAAACAAGCATATTCTAAACAAGCATATTCTAACCGATGTTGTCTTGAAAAACAAGCATATTCCAGTAAATTAAAAATTGTAAAAAATGAATTCTGAACAAGCATAATCTCAAAAATTAAAAACAAGCGTTTTCTAAAGAAGCATAATCTAAAAACAAGCATATTCTAAACAAGCACATTCTATAATGAAAAATAAGCATATTCCTTAAATACTATCAAAAACAAGCATATGCTAAACAAGCATATTCTAACCGATGCTATTTTTTTTAATTGAGCGGAGGCATTTTTCCTTAAATATAATTGAAAACAAGCATATTCCAAGGAAGCTGTCCGAATTAGTGACATCAACTGGAATGTAACTAGAAAAAATCTATCCTGACCTTCTTGTCAATTTGGGTTAAAAAAAGATTTTGAAATATTTCAGTGTAAAAAGTTTTGCATATTAAATAATTCGTTATCTTATCATCAAGAGTTATTGAATATTATATGAAATAAAGTCCTACATATATGTAACTATAATTCATCCACAAGATAAATAAATTGGGTACAAACTGCATAGAACTCGACTAGACCATGTATCCTTTAAGAAGATTATAAAAAAAAAGTAAAAACGTACAACTTGCAAAAGTAAAGAAAATATCTAATGGCCAAATATTTTGTAAACACGTATCTTGTTTTGTTTAGTTAATTAAATTTAATACATTACTTCATATACAGTACTAAATGTATTAAAACGACAAAGAAATGGTGTAAAATAAATGGTGTTGAAAGTATATTACGTACTTTCGTAGCCAATGCATACGACTGTCTTTTTTAATTTCATAAATCAATGCGAGTAATTAATGACCAAGACCAGTTATTATTTTTCACGCGCCGCAATCAGTAATACGATAATATTTACGAATTGTGTTAAAATAACATAATGTGCAAATAGAAAATTGGCACAAATAATTTTCAATAAACCAACCCACCCAATTAAATTAAAATAACTTATAGAACGCTAATGGCTATTTTAATGTCGCTCTATTGTTTTTTACATCGATATATTATCGTACTTACATAGATATAAACCAAATATGTGGTCGCATTAGAACTTTATTCAGTATAACAGACGAAAATAGTTTTAAATTAATTACCTTTAACTCGACCGGCTATAATTGTGACATACTAACAGATTTCTTAGTACGTTTACTTATTTATTGCAACTAGAAGTTGGATGTTATAGATGGGTTAATAATATTTTATATTGAAGCGAATAACACCACATCAAAATATACGTTTTATAACTCGAATATTTTAACGCCTTAATATTGGTGTTAATTTGAAAGTTTCAATTTAGTTATCATTTAAAACTTCTTCGTGTAAACATACCACTAGCATAAGTACGAGTTTTATAAAATAATTTAAACCGACCTTCAGTCATTTTTTAAATTAATTAGTTGAAATTACTAATCTCCTCCTAAAACTTGGGACGATGTGGACGAAGAAGTCAACGGACTCGTTAACTTTGTTTGGTGTTTGTGTTTATCGTTATATTACTCTGTAGTTACTATACGTAGTTCTTAGTTTAAAATTGTTTATAAAACAATACATTAATTTATTATTTCTAACTTACGTAATTTTTTGGCTTATGAATAACAACCGTCCATTGTCAAAAACTTGTCCAAAATAAGATGTCTATAATCTATGTTTTTTTCTCATCCCATTCTTGAAAGACGTTGGTAAACTCGAGCGGGTTCAATTCCCGGCCGTTCGTCGAACAAGGCTGGACTGGTGTTATTGTTGACTGTAAGATATTGCTCTCGTAGCAATAAGTCCGCCATATGTATCAATTAGATACATTAAAGTAGATAAAAAAATAAATAAACGCTCAAAGTTAATGCAGGTTGTAATGCACGCACTAATAAATATTCTTCTAAATATTCTTATTTCAACTCAATGCATAATTGTATATGCCCACGATTGACCCCATAACATTCAAATCATGAGAAATTTTATCACTAAGATTGCAAAGGAAAGCATCTATGGAAAACCAAATAATCATGCAATCAGTCTATAAAAAAGGGAGGGAGTCGCGTCAATAAAGTTAAGATTGTATTAAACCGATTTGTGATAAACATTGAAAAGCGATAAAAAAATGTAACGCAAAAATAAATTTCATATGTGGATATTTTATATACCATTTATAATGAAAATCATTAAAAGTTAAATGCCCACACAAATTTGTATATAGACTATTATTTTCTAACCCCAGAGATCAGTTTAATTATTTATTATTTTGTAATTCTGCATTCATATTAAGATCTTACATGATACCCGAGTACCCCGAGTATTGTTTAAGTGGGTATTCGAATTTAGCTCTTAAATTTGTTTATTCTTTTGCATATTAAATATATGAATCAATATACAACCTATATGAATCATTATCAATTGACTGTATTGTGATTTGATGATCTTTCCTTAAATACATAATATATATAAGAACATGCAAAAGGATATCATAGGTATTCGGGTATTGACATAAAGGTTAAAATAAATGGAGGTACATGTAAATATTTTTATTGGGGTTTTACTGACAAACTATATTTCGCAAAAATAGATATTAAATTTTCAATGAAGAAAACTGGATACCTATATTTTTGGTTGTCCATAACACTGTATTTGATATCTTGGAATCCATGAAGACACTGAAATGTAAAAGAAAATTTATTATGCTTTTCCGACAATTGTTATCTCTCTTGTAATGGAAGCGTTCTGTGCAAATAAAATTTAAATAATTTAAGAGTACAATTTGAAAGCGATAACTTCTAGTGCCGACTGGAATGCGGTAAACCTTTCGTTTATATTTACTTAACAATAATATTAAATATGCAATAAAACAAAATAAAACTCTACGTATTTAATACAAATTGTCGTTAAAATGTTTTTTATACTCATACAAAAATAAAACATAAAATATCACTAAAAGTGTTATTGTGAAGAGTTTATTATTTGCAAGCAATATATAAATGTCATTAAATGGAATAAACGCAGGTAGGGTTGATTTTCGTTTTGTAACGAACGCCTATAGAGACTTCTGTATTACTTTTACATTTAAATATAGCTTATATTGGAATTATCATTTTACTCAAGGTACATTAATTATTTATAAAATAAAGGTATTTTCCTCTGTACGTTGATAAATTTTGCTCTCGTACCCGCAATACTGACGTAAGGAAAGAGACATTGGCTTAATTCTCAATACTAAACACAAAAGTAGTCTACTGCCTCCATTAAGATGGAGCTTAAAAAGACATTGTACAAAATTTCTCAATATTTACTATCCAGATGGTAACAGTTCGTTGTGCACCTGCGGTATTTTAGGCTTGTCTTACTGAGTAATTTACACTTGTATTTGACTCGTGTTTTGTTTAATTAAAGCACGGGTGGCATTAGATTCGATGTTTTATGTACTAATGGGTACATAGGTGGAGAGAAAATATAAATTTAATGTTTATTATATTAAAAATGTATTTTAAATATAGAATATTTTATAGTAAAATATAAAATCTATATAATTTTGGATTGGCTTATGATACGCTTCATGTAAAAAGTTATTTACTCCTTCCTACTTCCTTTGTTGACTTTTTAGCTAATCCGGAATTAGCGTTCGTTTGCATTATCACTTTAGACAGTTGACAATTAAACTATAAATACATTTTCTTTAAAAATAAATAAAAAAAATTAAAAAAAATAAAATTAAAAGTAATCAAGTTTTCTAGCATATTTAAATATATTAATCCGACATAATCTTGGTGTATTTACTATTAAACAATAATAACTTGCCACGACCATCTCTTTCTTCCGTAAAGTGACCCTCGAGGTAACATATATCACTAAAGGACTCGTAAAGACAAGTCAAATTCGAGCAGTGTACTGTTAGCTGTTAAGAAGTTCCCGTGACCAACTCACTGTTTCGTCATATAATTTTCCCTATTTTAAAATGGGACAAAGAGACTTATTGAAGGAAGTTCCTATAACCACTTTCAAATTCAAATTACAAAGTTCCAAGTGGATACTAAAATTAGAAGTGGTTAAAAAACTTTCCAGATTTTTTTTACGTTCAGAGTTAACCTCCTTCAGGTTAACAAATTCCTGTCAAAAATTTAAATACTTCCACGCACAATCGATTAAATCCAGGAAACGTATAGTTATTATTTGCTTTGTGTTATTTATTTAACATGTATAGTACATGTTTAAATAATGGATCTGTTTAATTTTCTCTAAGCAACCACTAGATAAATTAAAATTATTCCTGATCTATGTATTCCAAATCTGAAAATCAATAAACTAATAAAAAAGCATTAAAGTGCAAATAATATTCTAATAATTTATGTATCCGGTATATCTACGGCCTTAGAAGATATGAATATATTTCTGAATACAGTATACTTCTCAAATGGCTGAAGATCCGTGATTGACGCCAACTTCACATACTTAAATTTCTTTTTAACGTATTAACAAATCCTCATAACCTAAAATTACCTCAGTGGCAAATTTAAAGATTTGTCTGATTACGGCCTTGAGCTACGATCTGAAAGTTTACTCATCCTACTTATTCCTAAACATGCCTCTACCACTTTTAACATTTGGAACAGCTGGATCCATCAGGAAAATCACGTCTCTAAATATTTTCAAAGATCGAGTGAAAAAGTCCTGCCTTTCCTGAAACCTTTTACTTTGTATCCTTGTCCTTTCCTGTCTTTTCAGTTTTTTTTTACTCGTACATTTGTATTTTTTGAATTTTTAACTTCTAATGTGCTATAAAGAATTTTCATTGTAAAATCTTTTACAATCTATGAACTAAATTTCAATACCAATTGTTATGATTGACTGGAAGAGATTTCTCATGTAGCAATAAGTTCGCCTGTACTACACATAAAAGATTATTGTTTAACGACGTATTTGAAAATATGGGATACGCACCAATACACGAATAATAACGCTATACTTAAACAAACATGTGTGTGCGCGTGTGTGCGTGTGTGCATGGTTGCGTGTGTGCGTGTAAGCATGTGTGCATGTGTGCATGTACGCCTGTGCGCCTGTGGGGGGGGAGTGTGTATGTGTGTGCGTGTGTGTGTCTGTGCGTGTGTGTGTCTGTGCGTGTGTACCTGTGTACGTGTGTGTATGTGCGCGCGCGCGCGCGTTAGTGTGTGCATGTGTGTGTGTGTGTGTGTTTGTGTGTGTAACATAAACATATACCAAAACTTATATATCAAAATGTGAAACTTTGGATTCCAAAATTTCACCTTTTGAGTACTATTACCAATGACGTGAGTTTATAACAATGACGTTGAATATAAATGCAGAAGACACCTTAAAGCTAATAAATTTAACAAAAATATGAGCCTAATTAGCGTCATGCGCCAATTATTATGAAAGAAACAAAGAGTTAAAGAAGGCACCCATATAGAAGAGAGAGCCGTATTGAAGACGGGATAATTACGCTTTATTTTGAGAGTAATATAATGTAAAAGAGAATTATGTAATAGAGTATTTGATTAATGTCCATGTTTATTATATGTATCACAATTTCAAAGTACAACCTGCGAGAAATACAATTTTGTTGACAAATCTTAAAAATGGGCAGAGTTATAAATTTAAACTTAATATTTACACAAATATGACAACACTGAATTGCGAGGTCTTTTTAGTGCTCATTGTTTTCTAGGGGAGCAAGTAAGATAGGAAGAAATTCCTACTCCATCTCGACCATTAAATTTTTAAAAAAACTCACGCCTCTCTCATTTTTTAGCCCATTTTGTCGTTTTTCCAACACTAGTTTTTATTTAACCTATATTGGGCTTATATTTTACAAAAATCTAAAATGTAGGAGCTGCGAAGTACTCTTATAACCTTATTCGTTGTCACATGTTATTCATGCCGTTGCAAGTTTCTAGCAAAGGGGTTTGATCCACTCTCATGAATTGTTCATGCAGCTACAAGGCCGTGAATATATACTTTTCACACGTATGTGAAAATATTGAGAAATACGGTTTCTCATAAACAAGTCGAAATATTAAATTTAAACTTATTTTTGTTATTGATCTTAAAATGAATTAATTGTACAGATTTTAACAACTTTTCATTCTAGCTTCTATATGGAATAGGTGACACTAAATTTTCACTTTTTGCCACGGGTCTAAAATTTTTATAAATTTTTTTTATATTTTGGCTACATAAGCTGATTTTTTATCATTAATTTTGCATATAGTAAACTCCCCTAATAATCATTAAATTCTTATTCGTTTCCATCTTTCTATTGATATGTTACAAACCGGAAGCAGAAAGTTTTTTTTATTTTAAAATAACTCAGATCTAATAAAAAATGGCTACGTATTAAACTAAGTAACGAAACTTAATAAATAGACAATTTTACGTAATATTAAATAAATTTGGCGTTAATTTTGCAGAAATTCATTCTTTACAGTTAAATGAAACTACGTGAAGTGGTATTATTTTTATTTTATTAAACAAAGTAGAAACTATATATAAATAAAATAGGAATAATATTACAATACATAGTTTCGTTTAATTGTAAATTTTACGTAAAATATTTTGAAAATCGACATTGGTAGTAGGAAGTTAATTGGGTCCAAACATCGCATCAAAAGGACGACAATTTCTATAGAAGTAATTTCAAACTTCAATAACTCAACGAAAAATCGACGTACCACCAAACTTTTGGTCTTATTTTTAAGGATTAGGATGAAATTATCAGGACTATTTTAACATTCTTGGGGCTAGATATCGCGAAACGCGTACGAGCAAAGTAAACAAATTATTTTCAACTTTACGTATAAAATGGAATCATTTCTCACAGACTAATTATTCGGTTCATGTAAACAAGTCATTCTTTACTACAAATTTATATCGCAAAAAATACGATATATTAATCATAAATGTTGGACACGAATGACATCAAAAATGAGCTCGGACCGAAAATCAACGGGTAACACTGCCACAAATATAATCACCCCGGATGCGTCCGGAAATGAAAATTGCTAATAAAATAAATGAATTTGCTTGGCGAAAACTTTATTTAATTTTTATTTACAATATACGATTTACTTTTTCATGGAAACAACTACAGGGGCATCGGACACTGCAATCATTTTGTTTATACGACGAACAATTATCATGTACGCAAGTACTTACACAGTTACATTAAGAAATATGTGCGGATTAAAATTGCATTGAAGATAAAGACAGGTGTGAGACCAAATCACATTAAAGAAAACACAGGTGAAACCATTTTTCAAGAAAATAAATTATGTGTAATATTCAAGCATTAACTAATTTCAAGAAACGTGTAAATTTTTAATACTGCCTTTCATTCACCTAATCTTCTAATAAATAAAATAAATAGATAAATAAAATCAAAGAAAATAATCTAATAAATAAATAAATAAAATAAATAAAAGTAATAATTTATAAAACAATTAAAGGAACTTAAAACCAAAAGCATGTAATAACAGCTAAGGAAGTCTGTGTAACGGAATCCAACCCCAAAATATATATCTTTGGAATTATTACTTTCTAAGGTGTGTTGAAAATTCGATAGCAATTACATTATGAACCGGCTCACGAAATTTCCCAATATTCGTGGGAGAAATTTATTTACTTTGCAGCGTTAATTTTCCTCAATGGCATGTATTGTTTCGTAATTCCATTTAACTGAGAATATCAGTGTTGCGGTACGAAGGTATGTCTGATGAATTGTTCAAAAGACCTTCTAACATTGTCCTTGACATAATACATGTGAATTTATGAAGTTGCAAAATAAGCAAGTAGTCAAAACTGTATCGCAGTTGATATTTTCGTAATTAATTTATCCACAAATTTCTAATGTTAATGATAAATACTCTATACTGGATAACATGTAATAATGTATAGTTTGAACACGAAATTCAATATGGCCTCTTTTTAACGAATTTCCTCTTAAGATCGCTATTATGTTGAACATTTTAGATCATAATTTTTGACGAATGTGTGTGTGTGTGTCTCCGAGTGTGTGTGGGTGCGCGCATGTGCGCGTGTGAACTTGTGTTTGCGTGTGCGTGTGTGTGTGAATGTGATGGACGTGTGCGTCTGCGTGAGTGTGTGCATGTGAGTGAGTATGGGCGTGTACGTGTGCTTATCGAGTGCATGTGCACTTGCGAGTGCATTTGCGTGTACGTGTGCACGTGCACTCGTGCGCTTGTTTGTGTGTGTGTAAATGCATATGTCGAATTATTTGTAAAAATAATTTTATAACACCTTGCTTCTTATTTATTCAAGATTATATAAAAACTACGTTACAATTTGTATAAATTGATACATATGTATCAAGAAGAGATAATTACTTCATGCCAAATTATATCTTTAGTAAACATTTACAAAAATATCGTCAAAAATGTTTACGCTTCTTTCATTAATCTTGTAAACACATCTAACAGAGTTACATACCAATACAAGTACAAGTTTTATTAATATATGAACTAGATTTACTCTAATTCAGGTAGTAGAATTATAGCATTATAATGGCAAATCCCATGGGAGAAATGGCGGAGAGTTCACCAACTGAGTCAACCAAAGCAGCCAAGGGGGGTACGTTCTATGCACGTCGTTCTATATCATAAAAATGATAGTACAAAAATTGGTCAACAGTAGACGATGCAAGTAAAGGGGAAATAATTATGTCTTATGTTTGATATATGAAGACGCCATTCTGTTATTGACACTGGCCTGTATACAATTTAATTATAAATGACAACAAAACTTTAAGATACGCAATGTAATCCACTAGAATAGGCTTACGAAAATATTAATACGAAACGTATGCTCATTTTGTGAATTATTCGATCATTGCCTTACATAAGATAACCCTCTCACCCCTCTTACCTCTTCCATAACATCTTCCATCGAAACAATACCCTCCTTTAGAATCTTACCTGACATATACCTTACCAATCTTAAGTTACAACTCGTAACGTATTGTCCATTCTTTGTTATAATTAGTTATAGTTTTTTACATAAAGAATGCCATATATGCGAGGCTCCCAAACATTACCCATACGTTGTCTCATTTTAAATGTAATAACGACATTTATTCTCTAATTTAATAATAAAATTTTCTCTAATTTAATAATATAATAATATTTAATAATTACTGATATCCACTTGTATTAATCAATAAAACACAATCAAGTGTGAGATGATTCACCGATCTTACATCTTCATTTTTACTTTTATTTTCTTAACCCACAATACTAAAATAATAATAATCTCTGCCAATCCCTCTTCCCACAATCTGAACACAATATCTAACATGGGAATGATTTGTGTCAAGCATTTGTTGCCGTAATACTAATTACGTGGGGTCAAAGATCGGGAAAAACGTGTTTTTTGTATATATCTCAAAAATCGTGATATTTTTAGCAAAAATTGTAAAAGGAAAACATCTGCCATCCTTAATTATAACAATGATATATGCACAAAATTAGTAGTAGCAGATAGTAAATAAAAATCAAGAAAACTTAATACAAAGAATTCTTATTTAACTTTTATCAAATAATATAACAAAATTATTCATAGAAAGTCAGTCAAAATAGTATTTTAGATACCCGAATAAAGAAATTCAGGTCATTTTCATAATACATGAACTAAACGTTAAATGTCTGTATTGAATAAAGTTCAATACTCTCACATACTAATTTAGTTTCTTTTCTTCACTTAATTCATTGCCGCTTCACCGATATATTGTTTTTGTTATAAATCTCAATATTTTCTTTGTACCTTCGCACCCTTCACATTATATTGAATTCATCTATGCATAACGTCAATACAATTTTCTAAATAACATATTTTTAAAAAGAAAAATGAAGTTTTCTCTATTTTCATTTTAAAATAATTATATGAAAGAAGTTTCACTTATTATTTCTGTGGTAGTTACACACGTGAAAGAAAACAAAGTCCTTGTTGGTCCTTTATGTTATCTGCCTATTTTTCTGCCTGTCCATAAAGACCCTTATCTCAGGAATACTCAGAAATATTAAGGTCTACGGATCCATATCCCTATAAAAAATTGAAGCTTCTGACGCAATAAAATAAAGAGTTATATTTCAAATATGAAATAATTTTAGTCTGCCTAATTTAATGAAACTAATGAGAGCGCTCCCCGCTAACCTAGATTTTTGTAATTAAGGATAAAGGAATGTTTTTTAAGACAAGTAAAGATGAAAATCAATAATTTATTATTCTGTGCGGAATTATTACTCTACAAACTTAATTTTCGTATATATTTTCACTTTAATTTGTATAATTGTGAAATACGTACTTATTAAGCTTTACCATAACATGCTATAACGGTACAGAAAGAGACTCAAGATGTACTCGCGTTTGACCGTCTTTCTTAATTAAACATTTATTTAATGGAAGCGGTTATTCATATCGGATCATCTATGTCTTTTACAGAGTAGACAATTTGATCTTTTTTATTTACTTTTTAAACTATGTCTGTCTTATAACCTCGTGGTTGTACATCCAGTTTAAAAATTTAAATGTATTTCATGAAACGTCATGTTGAAAAGCAATATCCACCTGGCGCTCAATATTCGAATGGTAGTAACCCTTTATAAAGGACATGAGGCAAATGATATTTGTTTTGCTTACAAGGAGTTTGTGGAACAAATCAATACGTCCCTTCCGAAAATTATTTTTTTAAAAACTGTTGGCTTGAAAATGATCCTTTATCGGTAAAGTTAGGATTCTGAATTCTGATACGATATTCAATTTTTATAACGTAATATTTTTAATAAACAAGTACAATAAAAAATAACATTTTTGTTATATGACTGTTTTTACTGAAATGAAAAATTCTACCTAAATAGTGTATATAGAGAGGTTCCTAAAATATTAAACCTAATTAACTAATTAAATGTTATAAATTAGTTATATTTACAGCGCGCCTTTCTGATTCCTTGGTAGCTTATTTTCAACGATTTTCGTTTATATTCTCTGATAGCAACGACATAAACACCAAAATCATGCTAGCATCTGTCTTGATAACATATCTATATCTAACTGGAATCTCTTATTATCTTCCTCATTAAAGTTTCAAAGATTTTCCGGAAACTAATCCAAGTCTAATTTTGGAAAGCAAATATTCAAACATATACCTATTGCAACCCAATTTTCTAAAATTTTCTAGCTTGTATTTAATTTACTGGTTCTATTTCCAATAAAACTTTTATTTAAATTTCTAAAAGAACTCAAATCTTCCTTTTTTGTCTTATTCACTCTTACTTCGAAGTCTTTATATTTCATTAATCTGCAAATATTTGGGCCGACAAAAATTATTTTCTAGAACTTTTCCTCTGATAATGATGAAAATTTTTGACAGACATCTTTAAAATGGTTATTACTTTTATAATTCTTTCACGAATGGTGTTACCGTCCTCAACTAAAGGAAAAGTGGACAGTTTTTTCTGAATAAGTCAGTTTTTTTTACGTATTTTTTATTTCGTAATCTAAAAATATACTTCAATCCATTCAATCGTTACTTGTCCACTGGGAATCCTTATTTCACTTCACACTCACACATAGGTATATATTTAATGGAACGTCCTTGTTGTCCAAATGACAATTTCAGCAAGCTATTTTCTGACTTGAAAAAGCAAAAAAATCTTTTTTTATAAAAAAGAAGGGATATCCATTTCCCATCATTCAAATGATTAATGATGTTTTTTTGTCATGCTTAACTTTTTATTAGATTTTCCAGGTTAGATAATTCAGAAAATTTTAAGTTAGTATTTAAAAATAGTTCTAATATTTTAAATCTAAATTATTTTTTCCTTAATTAACTCCTCAAAATCTATGAGAAACTGTGTTTTGTGTACAATTTTACCCATGAGATCTATGTTATTGTTGTAAATTGAAAAAAATAACATCATCGTATGTTAGTCAAAGACTTTTAAAGGTATAAAAATAAATCTAATAACTCAATAGATAACACAGTATCTCCATATTTGAAATTGTATGGTCATACTTACTACTTTTTTAAAATGTCAAGTTGATGCCCATAAACAATTTCTTAACAACTTATATAATGAAAAATCATATAGTTATGTATATGATTTTTTATTTTTCTTAGACAGATCTAACAAAGATTCAACGGTAACTTCGTTATAACACTGCGCTCATTCTTTTTAACATCACTGAGCAAACTAGATTCTAATCACTTTTAACTAATTACGTCAAAATTTAATTAACCCAGATAACCACGAAATTTGTGAAAGAACAGACCTTAACACTTCTTAACGCCATAAGCGAAATAAATTTCAAGTGAACGTATCAAATAAGGGAAGTGGTAAATGTTATGGAAGCGAAATTGAATTTCGGAGAAGTGAAATAACAAGACTTATTTTTTTTGTCGTTGAGGGCAAAATAAAGATGGCTGCCTCAAATTAAATAAATACGTAATTCTATCGCAAAAAACCTCAGATTATTTCTTGTATGTGTTCTCACGCGACGTCTTTCATTATTTTCCTGTAACAATCTACTTTTCATCCTCTCCTCACATAAATATGTTCCACATCACGTAAATTAATATTACCAAAATCTATAAATAAAACTTCCAGAGAGGTACATTTTCGTTACTATCGGTATTAATATTTAGAATATTAGATGGTTGAATGCTAATAAAACCTGAAACAACTAATTGTGCAGGAGTTACGATATAACATTTGGTATAAATTTCATAAACTTATTTTTTTCAACCTTGCTATTAAAGTAATTGCTATTTTTTAATTGTTGGAATCGTATCGCGTGAAAATAAACAATTTAACATGTCATTTTAATTGTACGATTCGTCACAGTTTTTACCCCATTATTTCAATGAATGATACCACAAACCGACTGATAATTTGTGCAATTAATAACTAATTTTAATTAATTTTATTGTCCAACATTTAAAAACTTAAGTATAGGAGGCAGATGTGACAAACAAGTTTTTAGATAACCAATTCTTACCAAGAATATTTTGCAAAACATACTGAAATAAATTTTAGGGAACACCTACAAGAAAAATATTGGAACAAACCATAAAGTTTTTGGAATACATTGTAAGGTTTATTTTAATAATAAGTAGCTTCACTTAGAGTTTATCCTATTACCCACTATTATCCTGCTCATAGTATGGAAATATAATGTTTTCCTTTTCTCATTTACTTCTTTTGATAATTTGTGTACATGACTAGTAATTTATATATTTATAACCCAAAGTAAACATTTCACAACTTGAACATTATACATAATGAAATTTAGTTCTTATTTAAGTTATTAATTTTCCGTTTCTTACTTAAAGCTGTAAAACTATTATAATTAATTAGAATTTCATGTTAAATTAAATTTAATATTTCATTAATAAATATTTTAGGATTGCTAGAATACAATGGAATTTCCGAATTTTGGTTTGCACTAACGTTCATGCTTACTATTTGTGTATATATATATATATATATATATATATATATTGATAGTAAAAATATGACTACCGGAACCATCGTAAAGACGGAAAACAGTCAGAAAGACGTTGAAAGGTATTTCGTTTTTTTGACCATACAGAACGGTAAACTTACCGTACATGCAAAATGTGAACGTCAAAAATAAATAAATATATCTAACCCACATTTCTGTATGGTTAAAACTTAATAATAATTGTGACAACGACTCTAGTAAATATAAAAAAAATAGGATTCTCTTATAATACCTGAAATTTTCTTAAATCATATACTTATCAACCTTTATTTTTTAATTTTTAAAGGGAAAATAACCCTATACAGCCATTTTCTCCTGAAAATAATGAAGTCAAGCGGAATATACCACCAAAATGTCTTATGTACGTCATTTATATATTATAGGCGTAACGTCTGAGTTTTTAAAATGAAAACGTCACGTACTAACACTTTATCTGAATGTAGTCGTAACTAAGTTGAAGAAACATCCCACAACGAAACAAATCATGCTTATATCTATACTTGGAAATTGTAAAAGTAGACTTTTCGAAATGAAAAATATACATATTGCTATTTTCGTCTGAGCGCAGAGATAACTAAGTCAAACGGAACACATCATCACAAAAAGAACCATTTCCCAAATTTTTATGCTTGAACATTTTTATCGATAATAACTCTGGCACAATAAACTTCAAAGTTATACCATTAAATGATACTGAATATCGTTATGCTTTCGCCTTCCAAATTCCGTTATGCTTCGCTTATGCTTGCCTTTTCGCCTTCCTTCGCTTTGCCTTTAACCTTGCAAAAAATTTATTTTCTAGTTGCTCTTCCACTATTTTAAAATTAATCAAATATTTGACGAATAAATTTAAATTGGTTTTAGAGAGCAATATCAAGTTATTTGTAAATATCTTGAAGGACAGTTGTAATATGTTATTTGTATTCACAATTATAAAACCTCATATTCTACGTATTTTCTATGAAATGCGACGTTGCCACATTTAATTTTTGAAAAAACTTCGGAATAATTATTCTATTGTTTGCCGAATTTATTGGTTGTAATTAATATCTTTGATATACCAACTTGTGAAAGGTGGGGTATTCTCAATCTAAGCATAACTTAAATATAGGCGTTTTTAATTAGCAAATGTTTAAACATAACCAAATTTATACATTTGCAAATTCGATTGAATCCAAGATGAAAAACATAACGCTCCTTCATCATTATCCTAAATTCAGATACAGAACCTTAGCTACTTCTAGCGTTAGTTTATATTCAGAATTCTTTCCTACTCTCCTTATAGTCCGAAATTGTCTTATAGAAAAAAATTTCTTCTATGAAAACAATTTTATATATCACATATGTGGTTAAAATCTACAGTATACTTTTTTGGATTTTGGTGCCCAAAAATACATTGGCAATTTACGTTTTAAAAAATTAAATAAAAGAGAATTCCTCTTGAACTAATTACTTATTAATTTAACAACTATGTAAAAATCAAAATATATTTTGAATATCTACTATTAACGAAGGGTTTTGCTGCTGCAATATATTTCCACCCCAATAAAATTTAATTGAAAAAAGCTTTCGATTATAATCAAGTGTCCTGCAACTGTATCATAGATGACAGAAAGATTTTCCGATTCCACTGTATTTGGATACATATTTGACCTGCATACAGTACATAGTATGGGCTAAGCAACGCGTTTATGCAGATACAACAGTCCCAAGAAAAAAATAGTACGTAGCATGCTTAATTAAATCCAAAACCAACACCATCGTAACTACGGAACCATTGAAGATATCACAATGGAACAAAAACTATCTTCATTCCAGCGTTACTATCTACAACAAACGTCTGCCAATTTAGTTACTAAACCCAATCTAATATTCATTTTATTAAAATTAGGTTGGTTTTAGAAATCGAATATGCAAACGGAAAAATCATTTACAAACTGAAAATTAGAAACTCGTAAAAAATTATTTAAATGTTATTTATCTATGCTGATCATAATTAGTTCCATTACATTTTTTTATTCCTGGTTTTACTCTGTTTTTTTTTATTTATGGCAACGTTTGGTTACCCTTCATAAATTGTAATGATTTCTATTTTTATTATTTTCACACTCTCTTACGGTCTTCTACGCAACTTTGTTGTAAATACATATTTTTGCTATTAACTGGAAGGGCTACTTATGCGAAAATAAACCTGCTTCTTGCAAGTATGTCAAAACCTTAATAAATCAATAAATAAAATTTGGATTAGCTTATATATATGTAAGTAATTGTGTATGTATTAAGACAGAATCGAGAAGGATATATTCCGTTTTAGATGGAAAATTTGAACTTCGTCGTTATTATAAGTCGATTCGCAATATTATATTACTACTTATTGCTCTATATGAATATTCCAATTGAGACTATTTGTTTATACAACTTAACAGCTTTATTATACTTGCTCAATATATGTTTATTTCGAATATTGAATCAAAAATGTACATATACGGAAATTTAAAGGTTTTTTTTATAAATAACATATTAAATGCTGATTTTTTTATTTATTTTCAGAATGTGAAATTATCATCCGTTGTATATTTAATGAGAGAATATATACGAATCTGTATTCCCCGTGGGTGATACAAACGGATTATAAGTTTAATTACGTTATTGTCCATGTTGTTGCGTCGTCTATTTCAACCTTTATAGTGTTTGGGTGTTTGAACTTGCTAATAAATGGGGTTTAAGAAAGTGTTTTAATTATGAATACCGTAGAAATACTAGAGACAATTTGGAAATATTTAACGTTTTTGATGGAAAATTGTTTCATTTAAAAGAAGGATATTTGATGTCAAATTTCATATGGATCAAGCTTACACTATGAACACTATTTGACGCTAAGTTATTCACATTGCCTTGGAACTGTTTCAAAGAAGATAAATATCTAATTTGATTATGAGAAGCAGATAATTCATATTTTTGCGTATCTGTACTAGGAAAACATTTACAATTATGCACATAACAGTTCAGGAGTGACTCACTTATACCTTATTGAAGTTAATACACTATTAGCTCCAGATAAAACTTTGTTTTGTTTATAGGAAAACTAAGCATTTGCAAGATATAACGTAGTAAGGTAATTATGGATTTCCTTGTTTTGTCAAAGTAACCGCACAATTAAACCGCACAATTATGGGGAGCCAAATCGCTTTCCAATGATTGAAAAAAACTATTTCCATCAAATAAATTTTGCGAAAAGTGAATTCCAAAATTTATTTTGAAATAACAAAATGATATTAGACCAATTAAAGTTTGAGGGTCTTAAAATTGTTTTAGTGATTTAAGATTCGCTTCTTCTTTATATGTTCTCTATATGCCCACATTCTTCAATATCCCCATTCACTAAATCTATATGCCCACTTTAATTATTAAAATTACGCTCTATTCACGTCACATATATATTTATTATGTAAGGCTATACATAACTGACACGAATAAAAAATATTTTTTACAAATGTTCTTCTGTTTTCAACAATAATGTAACGTACATTAAGGTAACGCAAATAAATAAATAATAATTACTAAATTCACAATTAAATGAAACTATGTGATGTAGTATTATTTCTACTATCTTTAATTTCTTTGCCACGACCTAGGTTTCGTTGTGTTACAACATCTTCAGGTGGGATATTAGCAAAGATTAACTCTTAGGAACAACCAACAGCATTTATATGTTTCAAACACAATAGCGGAAGACTGCTTTGTGCGGATTTTTCCATTGTTTATGTTAGTGAGTTTATTGCAGGGGCGCAGATTAGGTTATATTACAGAGAGTTATACAATATACCAGTATTTTAGTGAGGGTAATAAATTCAATTGTTGTTATTGTGTGAGGTTATACAATGCAAACTTTACGGTGTATGTAATAAAATTAAATGGAAGTTATTGTCGGTAATATATTTGTACAAAAGCAAGGGTATTTGACAGTAAGGCCAAGTTAATACACTAATTCTACATATCTTATTATCGGTAATATATTTATACAAAAGCAAGGGTATTTGAAAGTAAGGACAAGGTAATACACTAATTCTACATATCTCCGGTTTTGTGTATTCATATATTTATTTATTTATTTCTTTTAATTTTTTTGTTTTTATTATATACACTTATATTTATATGTGTATTAGTGCTGAAACAATTTCCAGGGCTGAACAATTACTGTAGTATCAATGTTTTATATTTATATTATATCTAGAAGATATTAAGAATGGGTGATGATATTATATTTAGTTGTTCATTTAATATATTGACCTTGATATCTTTTTTATGTCTGTTTATTTCTAATGTTTCTAGGATATTAAGTTTACTGCCTTTTGTATTTATTTGTAATATATATGGGGAATTATCAGTATGGGGGTGATGGTTATTTTCAATGAGATGTTTAGCAAAGTGAGATGTGTCTGGTTTATTATTTCGCCAGCTGGCGATGTGTTGTTTATATCTTGTATTAAAATCTCTTCCTGTTTGACCTATGTATACACTATTACAATCGTTACATTTAAGTTTATGGATACCACTCTTTTTATGTTTATCTATTTTTTATTTATTATTAATAAGGGTTTTACCAAAGTCATTTAAGGTACTATACGTACATGTTATATTATTTATATTTTTATTATTAGTTAAGAGTTTTCCTAATTTGAGTAATACATTACCTATGTATGGGATAGATTTATAGTAAATATTATTATTATTTGGTACGACCGGGTATATATTTTGTATTAGTATTTTTCTAAATTTATTATGGTACAATTTTGTGACAATTGATGGGTCATAATTATTATTTGTTGCGATTTGTTTTATAGTTTTTATTTCTTTACGTAGGTTAGGTTTTTCTAGAGGGATGGATAACGCTCTGTGAATCATGGAATGGAAGGCTGCTAACTTATGAGACCAAGGGTGTTGAGATTGACCATTAATTATGGAGTCTGTAAATGTGTCTTTTCTAAATATACTAAATTTATGTTTATTATTTTTGCGTTCTATTGTTATATCTAAAAAATTAAGTTTATTATCGGACTCTACTTCTAAAGTGAATTTGATATTATTGTGTAGGATCTTATCCTTATCTTCTGGAAAGGTACACAGCAACAGTTAGGCCACTTTGCTAACTCCCTACACAATAATATCAAATTCACTTTAGAAGTAGAGTCCGATAATAAACTTATTTTTTTAGATATAACAATAGAACGCAAAAATAATAAACATAAATTTAGTATATTTAGAAAAGACACATTTACAGACTCCATAATTAATGGTCAATCTCAACACCCTTGGTCCCATAAGTTAGCAGCCTTCCATTCCATGATTCACAGAGCTTTAAACATCCCTCTAGAAAAACCTAACCTACGTAACGAAATAAAAACTATAAAACAAATCGCAACAAATAATAATTATGACCCATCAATTGTCACAAAATTGTACCATAATAAATTAAGAAAAATACTAATACAAAAAATATACCCGGTCGTACCAAATAATAATAATATTTACTATAAATCTATCCCATACATAGGTAATGTATCACTCAAATTAGGAAAACTCTTAACTAATAATAAAAATATAAATAATATAACATGTACGTATAATACCTTAAATAACTTGGGTAAAACCCTTATTAATAATAAAGAAAGAATAGATAATCATAAAAAGAGTGGTATCTATAAACTTAAATGTAACGATTGTAATAGTGTATACATAGGTCAAACAGGAAGAGATTTAAATACAAGATATAAAGAACACATCGCCAGCTGGCGAAATAATAAACCAGACACATCTCACTTTGCTAAACATCTCAATGAAATAACCGTCATCCCCATACTGATAATTCTCCATATATATTACAAATAAATACAAAAGGCAATAAACTTAATATCCTAGAAACATTAGAAATAAACAGACATAAAAAAGATATCAAGGTCAATATATTAAATTAACAACTAAATATAATATCATCACCCATTCTTAATATCTTCTAGATATAATATAAATATAAAACATTGATACTACAGTAATAGTTCAGCCCTGGAAATTGTTTCAGCACTAATACACATATAAATATAAGTATATATAATAGAAACAAAAAAATTAAAAGAAATAAATAAATAAATATATGAATACACAAAACCGGATATATGTAGAATTAGTGTATTACCTTGGCCTTACTTTCAAATACCCTTGCTTTTGTACTAATATATTACCGGCAATAACTTCCATTTAATTTTATTACATACACCGTAAAGGTTGCATTGTATAACCTCACATTATAACAACAATTGAATTTATTACCCTCACTAAAATACTGCTATATTGTATAACTCTCTGTAATATAACATAGTCTGCGCCCCTGCAATAAACTCATTAACATAAACAATGGAAAAATCCGCACAAAGCAGTCTTCCGCTATTGTGTTTGAAACATATAAATGCTGTTGGTTGTTCCTAAGAGTTAATCTTTGCTAATATCCCACCTGAAGATGTTGTAATACAACGAAACCTAGGTCGTGGTAAAGAAATTAAAGATAGTAGAAATAATACTACATCACGTAGTTTCATTTAATTGTGAATAATGAATTTCTACAAAATTAACGCCAAATATATTCAAGATTACAAAATTCATATGTCGTTTTTTGATCCGTCAGTGAGTCCATCTCTAAGTACCTTAGTTTCTTCACTTTTTTATTTATGTGAATAAAATTTGGTAAGTAGATAATAGCATCTATATTTTTGCGTCTATAGAGATGTGTCTCTATATACAAAATATAGCACCGCTACAAAACAAATAAATATTTTTCGCGCCCTCCGTCGAAGAGTTTCCCGACAGATCTTTCAAAATTAAATTTTCAGTTAACGCTTTTTGAGTTTAATCTCTTTTTTTCAACATTTCCCTTCAATATGTGCAAAGAATCTCTGACCATATCACCGTCAATCCATTTCCGCTTTCCTTCATTAAAAATTTCAGTAGTTCTCGTATAATTCAATACAGTAGATAATTCGTAGTATGATTTCGTGACTATTTTTAATATTTCGAGTTAATGCATATTTGTGTTAACATAAAGTAGCTCATATTACCATTAGAATTATTACTTACCACAAATACTTTAATTAATATTGAATATATTTGACGTTAATTTTGTAGAAATTCATTGTTCACAATTAAATGAAACTACGTGATATAGTATTATTTCTACTTTCTTTAAGTTATTTACCACGACCTAGGTTTCGTTGTATTACAACATCTTCAGATGGGCTATTAGCAAAGATTCAACAACTTTCCTAATAGCCCACCTGAAGATGTTGTAATACAACGAAACCTAGGTCATGGTAAAGAACTTAAAGAAAGTAGAAATATTACTACACCACGTAGTTTCATTTAATTGACTTTAATTAATGGTTTGGTGAACTACTGGAACATTCACCTTATTTTGAATGAAGATTAATTTAAATATTATATAAATAAATCCTAATTAAAGAATCCTAATAAAGCTTAAGTTAAATGTTTGGTTTTAATGTGAGAAGAAAATTACATGACAATAGATGCGAAATTTGCATTTTTATTTAATGTTTACCTCATTGGAAAATCACTAACAAATTTGTTTCGCGTTTATTAGCATGCATTGCGAGAGATTTCTGTGTATAACATTTTAAATTGCCTGTAGTGGCTACTAAAATTGTTGATGTTAAGTTGTTAGTAAGAAGCTTTCAATGAAACCAGAGAATTGTAATAAAATAAATTGAATAACATTAACCTCTGAAGAAATTAATTCGATTATTATTTAGTGCAATTATTTACATCATTATCCAGCACTGTCTGTATATTTATTTTCATTGTAACTTATCTAGTTAGCGACGATAATTTATAAAGAATGTTTAATTAACCTACTAATGTCGTTGCAATATATTGCAAACATTCTTATACTGTTTTTAATAAATCCTCTTTCTTCAAACATATTAGTAGACTGGTTACTAAATACAGCTAGGACTTTATTAAAATACAATATAAAACTACTAGAAATATTTTTCTTGAAGTAAAATCGTTTTATCGGAAAATATTTATTTACAAAAAAACATCTTTACAGCTAAGGGTATATAAATAACTTTTGGAAATGCTTCAATTTTTGGGATTTTTAGAATCGGGATCAAGTCGACGCTACTCTCCTCTTTCATGTACATACTCATCCAAAAACGCGTAGATAAATGCTACAATCCTCTTGGTAATGATTCCGAAAACTTCAATAAATAGCACTATTTTGCAAAGTTTATTTACGTTCGGAGACGATGTGTACCACATGAGTATTCGTATTATCATTATTTTATACTTTTCTGTACGCTTCTTATTCGATGGATGTTTGGAGTCTGTTCAATACTTCCACAAAAAAATTACTTTTTACTTTTTAATGCATATGATATTTTATATTACTTCGAATATCATGAAGATACGATTACTTCAATATCAATATTATCTCATTTATTAAAATCGAAACAGACGTTTTACGGCGTTTAATTAACATATTTATGTTCAAATATATCAACATATATGCGTGCGTGTTTACAATCACACATATGTACATATATACATATATGCGGATATATAAATAACACCCCCCTTTCGGCTTCACCATAGTCAGTGCTTCAACCCTGTATATGTCTGTACATACCATATATTTACCTACTAATATTCAAGTTATTTCCTACTTATGTTCTAGTTGCTATATCTCTTCTATATGTACTTACTTACTTTCCTGCTTACGTACTAATATTTAGTCACCACAAGTATTTGTTTATACCTGTTTTACTTACTTATCTACATGTCTACTCATATCTCAGTTGATTTATGCTTTTGTATGTGCTTGTTTATCCTACTTACTTTCTACCTGCTTATTTTGTAATGTTCTCAACGTCGAGGTAAGTAAAACGAGTCCAAATTCGATGAATTTGCTCCATATCATTGAAGAGTTCCTGTGACCATTTTCCGGCTCTTTCATTATACCCTAATTTTGCTAATAGCTAATTTATGCCACCTTTAGCCATATCAAGATAGTACAAACTTTCTTATTATATTATCCTCAGACTTACATCATCCAAATTGGCCCAAAGCACCGGTGCTTTTCATTGTTGATGAATCTTTAGTAAAATTCTAATCATTTTTTGATGTCTGAAATAAAAATGGAATTATTCAAATCAGTTGACTAATACCGAAGATATGATTTAAAATGCACGAAACAGGCCACTGCAGCATTAGTATTGGGTGTTAGAATCCGGAGTACAATGCTGTAGACCAACAAACCTAAATTAAAATCGAAAATCCTCAAGTCTTACTATTTAAGTAGGTAGTAACTCCCATAGCATCAAAACTAAGGAGTTGGAACCCAAAGTTCACCGACGAAGTCTGTGCTCAAAACGTGTTATCGTACATACCTATGTAATACTTATACATTTATTTGTTTTGTTACTTTCTTGCTATGTAGAGACAAGTTAAACGAGTCCAAACTCCTCAAAAGTTTATTCCTATTTACTGAAAAATTCCTATCACCAGCTGTTGGCCCCATCATTGTTTTGTACCAAATCCTAAATCGATAAAAAAGAATATACAAAGATAAGTAAAATGTAAGAGCCAGGAATACCGTCTACGTTCCTACTGAAGCGAGAAATTCGTAAAATTATGGCACTGAAAGCCTAATAAGTTTAGAGTATTTTTCTTTTATCGGTGCAGATGTACATAAGTATCTTATTACAAGTATTAAAAATATGACGGTTTTTATGTCAAAATTTTAGTTATTCAAATTGAAAAAAATTAACAAGAACGCTGCAAAAATGGACCTTAAAATTTTTAAAATATATTTCATAGTCACAATTAATTTAAAGGAAGACTTACGATGAATTTAATGTATTTCTGAAAATTTTACGCCGAGTTTACAATAAGTCCATTAGCTTTAAGAAAACTGAGACGAAAGAAGAAGAAGCAATCATCCTAAAATTTAAAATAAATCAGAAAAAATAAAGCAGTTGATATCAACAGCAGACCACCATCACATTTCTAAAACTTTAAACGTAGTAAATATACATTAAAATTGAGTACAACTCAAGTATCGTTATAATTAAAGTCTACGTGTGTAAATCTTGCACGAAAAAAATCATTTTTGGTGTACTAATTCCTAAGAAACTCAAAATTGAATAAAGATAAACTTATAGTTCAATTTATTTCTTGGTTATTTATACTTATATCATTTTACGTATTAGGCGGAAATAAAATGTCAACATCAACCGACCAAAAATAAATAGATTAAGATCTCTTGCAAGCGCCATCTAAAAGTTTTTCTAATGGCTTATGAAATTTGAATGAATAAAAATTATAAACAAATAAGTACGTTCATAAATACACGATATTTCCCAAAACCAAAAAAAAATATATATATACAACAGAAATAAAACGTTATGTAGCTTTATTATTTACATTATATTTTGTTCATAAAGCTTTTACTTCGATAGACTTAAATAAGAGCATAGTAGCGGGCAAAAGCTTGTATCAAGATTACGCTAAAATTTCGATTAATTATATACTAAGACTCCGTTTATATTTGAATTTCCTTAAAGTGAGTAGCATGTTCACCAGAGCCAGAATATCAACGGCACCTGCGTCTGATATTCTGAAAGAGATGAATAGCGGCAGGCAATATAATTAATGAACCTTTAATGAGAGCAACGGAGAATAACCGGATTAATAATAAGCAAACGCATGCAGTAGCGCTTAATAATTCTCTAATTCAGATGTTATAAGTGAAAGTTAATCCTTGATTATAACTAAAAGAGAACAGAATATTTCTACTGAAAATTGCCTTTGGAATAAGATGAAAGGATGATACGAAATTAAGTGTGGAATATTATTTCTAAAAAGATATCTGAGATGATTGTAGTTCAAAGAAATAGTTCAGCTTTGTGTAAATCTTATGTTCGCTCACTTTTATAGTCAAATAGTTTTCAAAGTTACGTTATATAAACCTTTTTAACTATATGAACCACTGTTAGTACAATCTAAATTTAGAGTGGTTTTCCAAACAAAATCAAAACATATGAATGTATTTAAAAACGAACGTCGATAGATTAAAGAAATATGAAATCATGGAATTAATTGAAGACAACGCATAAACACTGAAGGAGGTGTCACTTTTTGAAACCATATAAAAATATATCCTACCATGCTTCATATTACGATTCAAATTTTTTAAACTAGAAAAAAATTATATTTTAATAGAATTTATTAAGGCATTTACAAATAGGGTAATTTATTGTGTCCAAAAATTTTGTTGTATTTTCTGAAATAAAAAATCTAACTGACACACAGATTTCCAAGGGAGTTATAAAGTGATCTTCAGTTAGATACAGATAGTACCACATTATCAAAATAAACCGGAAGTAAAAAAAATTAATAAGATTTGAAGACCCAAAAAGATTCCATTTTACGTAAGTTGTAACAATCAATGACGTTAATGCAATAATTTATTATTTCATCCATTTTTGGACTCAGAAAATAAGTAGATCTTTTAAATTGGATGTGCCATTTAGACATTAATCATACAACTTAATTTTTGCAGCAGCGTTGATCTCGTTTGAACTTGAATGATTTTTAAACGGGATTTGCTAAAAATAAATTCGACATCGTACTAAAACCGTAAGGACATTATGTTGCAATTAGCAAAAATATGGGAAGACAAAAGTATACGGCGCAATACCAAAATTAATCAAGTCTAACATTGGTACACTCTGTGTTTTTCTACGATTAAAACTTGGATCATAAAAGCCGCAGATAAAAACTTAGCGACTTGGTTCTGGCAATGCATGCTATTGATGCCTAAATCATCCCAGAATATTCAATTCCCAGGATTTTTTTTTTACGAATTATTTGCTAAATATATTTTGCTATTTAACTTTGTCAGCAAAATAACTTTATCAACTAAAACAATAATAATGAGTAGTATGTTATGAAGGAACACGTCCTAGCACCTTCAGTTTTCAAATTACAACTTCATTATTTCCTATTGTTCATGTTATACATTTTTATATCCCAGAATCCTCGCGAAGGATAGGAAATTGATTCCTTGAGTGCTTTTTAATATCGTTCCTTTTGAAAAACGATTTTACACAGTTGTGTATGCCAAGTCTAAAAAAAATAGGATTAATTAATTTTTTCAGATAAATAAAAGCTTCAGCCAATGATATTTTGAACTAACGAACGATAAAATAAAGAAAATGTGTTGTTAAAGAAAATTTATTGTACCTGCGTATTAAACCTATGTTGATACATTTTGAACTCCGTATAGAAACTAACGCTTTGAGTATGGTAGGAGAAATAAACTAATTTATGATGAATCATAAAAAAAATAATTTGAGGGATACATTTTATGCACACGTATTAAGACCGAATGTTGCAGTCAGTATTATTAGCTTCCCACTGTACGTATTGTATATAAAAAAAACTTGCAACTAGATTTTAATTCACTTCTACACTTGAATGTTTGCAAGTGTGACAAAGAGAATGACAACCTAATAGTTTGATAACAATGACACAATGCTGCAGTTAACGTCATTGCCTCTTTATGTACCTATTCTGTGTCAAACATTTTGAACTTGATTTTGATCCACTTCTAAACTTCAAAGTTTGCACGCATGTCAAATAAAATGACAACATAATACTTTGATAACAATGACATAATGCAGCAGTTAGAGCCATTACCTCTTTATGTACTGATTCTATATCAAAAACACAATAGTTTAATAACACAATAGTTGACAGCTATGACACAATGCTGCAGTTAACATCATTACCTCTTTATGTACCTATTCTATATCAAAAACTTGCAACTCGATTTTAACTCACTTCTAGGCTTGAATGTTTCCACGCGTATCAAATAAAATGACAAGACAATGGTTTGACAACAATGACCTAAGGCTGCAGTTAGCGTCATTACCTCTTTATGTACCTATTCTATATCAAAAACTTGTAACTCCATTTTAATTTATTTCTAGACATCGTATTACTTGCACGCGTTGCCTTGAAATTTTACGCGCATAGCTAAAATCGACAAAAATATAACAATTCCTTATCACAACATTAAATAAAAAGTTTATTTGTAAATTTACAAAATGAAAAATAGAGTAATTAAAAAAACACAAAACCCGTTTTTTACAACAATTAAAACAATATTTTTAATTTATATTTAAAAAAATTTAAAATCATAGGGCGTCAAACCCAATACGTATTAAATTTTTGATATACTTTATTATGTTAAGTTGGAAAGTTGACAAAATACTAGCGTGTAAGTACTTATAAAAAGCTCACAATTTTTTCAGTTTTACTAGTTGTATAGTTTTACTAGCTCTATGTGTGTATATACATATATATATATATATATATATATATATATATATATATATAAATATATATATGTATATATATATATATATATATATATATATTTATATATGCACAATGAAATTAATACCACTAATTTTTATTCCACCCTCCCCTTGAGTTTGAAGGGATAGGCAGTGGGTCCGGTAAGGTCATTAAATATTATTTATTATTTTTGAGATCATTGTAATAAAAGCAAGTTCCTGTAGATTTTTAAACTGTTAAGGTTTTATTATAGAAAAATACATACTGCTATTTGCTACTACTTGTAAGCTATGTAATTGTCATATCATGATGTATCTTAAATAAAGATGAATGAAACAAAAAATACATATTAGGATATAAAATCTCGTCATTTTTTCATCAATCCCCTGTAGGTAAATGATGGAGTGAAGTAAAATTTAAATAAAGACAATTGTTAAAAATATTTACATCTATGAATGACGAAAAGTACCGACTATTGATATCATAAAAGCAAAAGTTCTTTAGCCATTAATATTATTAATAATATCAAAGTTTTCTGACTTCGAAAGTTCACAGGCTAGACGCTCATGGTACATGTCGTTAGCACTTAATGATAAATACGATGTATCAGGAGAATTTGTAAATATGCTGATTATGAAAGCTCGTTACGAACTAAGTTTTAATACAAATCGATATTCTTGAACAAATTCCTTCATTGCCGATATCATAGTGCCGTTTACCTTCCGGGGTACGATGAGTAATAACTAATAAAACGGATTAGTTATTCATAATACAAATTATTATAAAAAGAGATCGAATAGAAACAATGATGATATTAAACAAACTAAAACGTATGATAAAAAGGAAGAGTGACATGTATTTGGAACATTGCAATGATCTTTATTAAAATTCCACCACATATTTGCTTTATAATTTTGAAATAATTTAAATTAATCGAAATATTAATTTTATTTTTTTTCCATTGCTTTTCGTTCAATGATTCAAGCAAACTTTGCTTAAAATTTACACTCTTACAAATTTAACAACTCTAATTAATGGTAATATTAAACATAAGGCTTAATCTCATTTTATTCATTTAGATACAAATTTTATCTGTTTTTACATATAAATTTTTACTTATATTCAAATAAAATGTTTCGTGCCATAGTTTAACTAATTATAAGTTATTACTTTCTAAAGTGGCTGATATCATTTCCAGTGTATAAATTTTGCACAATGTAAACTTATATTAATCTGTTGATAAATTTAAAGCTACGCAGACACATAAAAACATTTTGGTTTCTGTTTAAAATTGTGATTAAGGTTTTAAGCATGTAATTGTAACTTGAAAAATCTTGAAGAGTTTCCCCATTTTAATCGTTAAGTAGAATAAATTTTTTTAAGCTTCCGCCATTTTACTTTGAAAGAGAAAACTCTTTTTCATCTATATTCTTCGGTGAACACAATTGGTTTATTAAACGGTGTCCCCGAATATATGTCGGACAAAAAAGACGCTTTTCGTTGGCTATAAAGAAATAAATTGTCGTTGAAATAAAACGTAAAACAAGCCCATTTGCTGATTGAGTGCAACAAAATATTACACACAACTCTTTTCAATACACCCAATACTTGCCCGGAGTCCGGTGTTTATACGCAGCAGCGATGTCTTCGCAGCTGTTGCCATAGTATTCCCCTAAGCAGCGCTGAAAAATGTGCGCAAGTATCGTGTATACGAAAAAGATGACAAAAAAATTTTCAAAAAGAAAGTTATATTTTCAATATTATTTTAACGACATCAACTATTTTCCAGTTGAGAAATAACGTCTTTCTTTGTCCGACACTTATTCCCGTAATATATAAATATGTACATATATATATATATATATATATATATATATATATATATATATATACATATAGTGGGAAAATTTTAACTTTACGATTTTACATTTCCTGCCTAATGTGTTTTATACATATATATGAAAATGTAGTCAATAATAGCGAGCCAAACATTCTGTGAAACACAACACAAAATGAATAAGTGGGTAAATGGCGTGATATAAAAGAAGAAAAGAAAAGCTCAACCATGTCTGGGTCTAAATTTCTCATTAGATTTCCTTAATTTGGAACATTATACGTATGTATAAATACAATCGTATGAGGATCAATATCTCTTTTAAATACGTGAAACTATTCTTTCAGCACAAGTATATGAATTAAACTTTAGATATATATTCTACTAGATTTTTATTTTTTTTAATATGCGGATATACGAACTTAAAAGAATTTCTGACTAATTATAAATTGTAATTAATGACTGATAAAAGCATGAATGAAGGAAGGAATTGGAATGTCAAAGTTAATTTAGTTGTAATAAAATTGATTTTTAAATTATATCTGAGTGATTTTATTAAATGCTGTGTGTACTAGAGTAATATTAACAGTTTACCTTTCTAAACGGTATACTCCACAGCTCTTTATTCAAACTTTATTTTGTTTTAAATCCAGCCTGAATACATGTTTAGTCGTCCCAACTCACTGCAGGAATTGATATAAGCAACAAAGCTTTGAATAAAAAAATAATTCAGGTGTACATATATATATATATATATATATATATATATATATATATATATATATATATATATATATATATGTATATATATATATCACATTGTATTCATACAGGAATAAGTAGTATTCTAAAACTATATTTTTAGTGTAAATCAATACTATGCATATAAAATGTATACTCAGGTAAAATGGGAAATGGATCAATGTAAGCAAAGATTAAGATTTGTTAGGTAAATTCAGTACCTATTGTAAAATGTAAATTGTAAAACGTATATGGAAAGTTCGACCGATGTAACCGATCAAAATCTTAGCTGGAGCCCCCAAGTAAATAATGTTAGTCGGCGTGCTTTCAACAGGATACACTCTTTGAAACGTCTTCAAAATTTTCTACTGACTAAAACGAAAATCTTTCAAAGAGCGTATATATATATATATATATATATATATATATATATATAAATCTATAAATTTCATTTGTTTTATATTTTTTTCATAAATAATGATATAAATAATTCGTTAGTACCCATCATAATCACGAGTCTGTTCGCGGTTACGCAGAGATGGCCGGGAGATTCATTAATTCATTCGCATATTGTCTTGTTGTTCGAAAACTTGGTCGTTAATGAGCTTTTAGAGACGATACATAAATAAGCCTCCTATCACAAAACATGTATCATGTGTGTGTTTATGTATATATTTTACATCTGAATTATTTTTTTATTCAAAGCTTTGTTGCTTATATCAATTCTTGCAGTGAGTTGGGACGACTAAACATGTATTCAGACTGGATTTAAAACAAAATCAAGTTTGTATAAAGAGCTGTGGAGTATACCGTTTAGAAAGGTAAACTGTTAATATTACTCTAGTACACACAGCATTTAAAAAAATCAATTTTGTTAGAACTAAATTAGCTCTGACATTCCAATTCCTTCTTTCATTGATATATAAATTTGTTTAGGTTATAATTTTGTTAGTTTGTTCGCTCATTGATTGCACTGACATAATTCAACTCTTTAGTGTTTCATGAAATTTTTCAATGACAAATTTATATGTTTGCACCGTTTTTATCACACTTATAGCACTTTTGTTTTCTATATTTAAACAGAGTCTTTTAATAAAACTCATTAAGGTCACACAATAACAGCTTCAAACATTAGTAGCACAGGTTACTGTAAACTTGCTTCTGTGTTAGATAGGGCTATAGTCTGCTGTTGTTTATAGATCCGGGTGACGGCTGCACCATTCTTGAGAAAAACATAACCAGTTACAGAGCATTTGGTTTCAGTGCCCTTGTTATGGTCTGCATCGCTCTAGCTTACAAGGTCTATGGTGTCTGCATTACGCAGGTAACGTAACCCGAATCTCTTGGTTCCTTTAGATATTTTAGTATCTCATTTTTATTTCAGTGCGATTCATTGGAACATTCCATATATCAGCTAAGTTGGCTTATTAAAAATATGATGTCCAGTCTACTTAAAGTTGCCGACAGACTGTAGGTGAATTTTTTTCGTTGTAGTCAATGCCTACGGTTTGTGCATATCCTTTTGCATAGAGTCTTGATTATACGGAAGACTCATAGGGACATCCAATCCCAATATACACCATATCAGTTTGACATCTTGAGACTTTTTTACAAGTGTACATGCTGTGTGTAAATTATGAGCTTCTAATTCTTTTCATATTAATATCTACCAATGTTCGGAATCAAATATCTGGATATTCTCAAAAGGTTAGCGCTCTATGGTCAAAGGAATTTTCTTTCTAACACAAGTGACTATTTTTTCTGACTGCCTTAAATTGTGTTAATTAATTTCTTAATTTTAAGGTTATGTTAAAATATGTTGAATTCTTTGTTTCTATGTTTTTATTTGATAAATGCAAGCTCTGCATTGACGATGACTTATTCCTATAACTTTCTTCTCCTAGTATCGAGTCGCAATATTAAGTTTATTTAGTTTTTCTGTCAAATCTGATATGACTGTTTAGTCGTCCGAAGTACGAAACATGCTCGGCTCGCACTTTCACATGATTAGTTTTACTGGAATCAAATCCCTTTTAACGATGGATTCCAGGAATACTGTGTGCTTACTCTTTATTATTATCTTCGAGTTGGGTAATATAAATGCTTTTGCATGACGTATCCTTTAGTATTTTGGCAGTACCTAAGGAAGGTCGTCTTTCCTGTTTTAGAAAATAATTTCTTTAAATTCTCTTTTGGAAAATAAACCATTGCTTCATATCTAAATACTATCAGATAACTGTTGTTTAGTTCCTTTCCTAACCATACCTCCTCAGGAGTTTTACATTTCACTGCTCGTGTCGGGATTCTATTAGTGAGGTAGACAGTCGTAACCACTGTTTCAGCCCAATACTGCTTTGGGAGATTGGCATCGAACTGTAAGCGCTTTGACTTTTCAAATAATGTTCATTTAATTCTTTTGAATACTTAGTTTTTCAGGGGCGTAGGGGTAGTTGTCTAATATATCATTTCAGCCCTTTTTATAAACTCGATTTTTTTTTATTTGTTTTTGAGCCCGTTGTTTGTACATAAATATTTCATTTTAATATTTGATCGATTTTTATTGTGGTTTTTGAAATCTATATATTTTTCAAGCGTTTCTGATTTCCTCTGCAAGATGTGAAAAAACTTTCTTTCAACGGTCATCTATAAATATTAATAAGTGTCTTGCTCCACTACAAATATCGGAGTACGAATATCCAAGTGGACCACATTTAGTACTTTTGTGGTCTTGTGTTAGTTTGCCTTCGCGAAATGTCACACATGTAAACCTGTTATCTTTCTTGGATAATTGTACACCTTCAGTATAAAGTTTTGGCATATGGTTATAAACAAAGAACAAGTTCAAAAAGCAAGATTTATTCCTTAATATATCTCTTTTAGTCAACCGTTATTTTAATAAAAGTGGATATAATAACGTATAAATTTCTTAATGGTCTTATTTTTTTCCCTACACAAGTATCCGTAACTTTATTAATACCAATAAGCTATATAATAAGAGAGTATTTCGCTTCAATAATATAAACAATTTTGTTCTATAACAATGACGGAAATAATCTAATCCAAAGTTCACTAATATCAAATTTATGTAACTTTCTCCGTATTAGAAGAAATGGTTAGTTTTTCTCTGGAATGAAACTGAAAATATGAGATCACAAACCGATGTAGTATTTCTGTATTAGCAACATAAATATTTATTTACGGCTTTTCAAACATATTGTTCCAGTGAAAAGATCATGTTTTCCATTTGTGTTTATGTAAGTGTATATATGTGATAGTTTATATCATATTAAACACTAAAAAAATTAAAATTTCGATATTTTACGTGTCCTTGGCATTGTCATTGTTTTCGTAATAATACTGGACACCTCATATTACTGAAATTCTGTGGCGGATACTAGTAGAAATTTGTGCTGACTAGCTTTTTGTTATTAGCAAATATATGAATGTTTGCGTGAGGACAAAAACAATTTTGACCTTAAGAAATTTCCCCGTTATATTTACTTTTTCAAAGTTGGCTAAAAGAGATATATTTAAGATAAATATTTTTTTATAAAATAGTTTTTTAAAGTACTTTTTTTTTTAATTTACAATCTCTGTGTTTACACATTTTTTCAAGTTTATCGTGTTACGAGTATGTATAATTAACTGGAAATCTCTTCATAAATTCCCCATATTGATCGCCAAGTTCTACATACCATATCAGAGATGACGGTGCCGGATTTTTTTGCGAATGTCCTTATACTAACTAATATTAATCAACTTGTCGATTATATGTAGCTATATAATTAATTAGTTAATATGTAGTTATGTAATTAACTTGTCAACAATATGTAGTATTATAGTCAATTTGTCGGTGATATTTAGTTGATGACAAGCCCCTATATTCAGCATATGTCTTCAATTGAAAATTTATCTATGAATATGCAATATTGACCGAATCTTCTGGCAGCGGTTCAGCAACACGCGATATCAGAGATGACAGCTGGAAATTATTTCTTACAATATGTATTCATATACTTGACCTGTCAACTTAGTGGTAATGTTAAGTTGGTAAAAATCTCTTGCAGCCAGTACGTGTCATTTATTGAAAACGTGTTTATTAATTGACGATATGGATCGTACGTTCTGGCAGCTGTTTAGCAACACACGATACCAGAGATGATGGCGAGGAATTATTTCTTGCGTAGAGATTTATATAGTTAACCTGTGAGTTCATATTTCATCACATTTAGTCCGTAATAAGCATTCACGGCCGACATACAAATACACTAGACACTACTAGATAAAGTCCTACCCTTCGGGTTTTTGAGTTACAAAAGTTGAAGGAAAAAGAACGGAGTCCAAAATTATATTAATAATTGAAAAACCGATTTTTTTCTTCTCATATTTTATTACTTTTTATTTTGGCCACGTAAATATTTTTGTTATATAATATTTTTATTTGTGTATACAGTGGAAAGCGACATTTTGTCACAATTGCAAAAAAGGTTGGTGGAATAACATTAAAAATTTATCAATTTAAAATCCAAATTTCCTTTTCTTTTCAATACTTTCATTACTTTCATCCCACGAATTCGCCAAAGTGTAAACGAAATTTGTAAATAGTAACAGTGCTTTTAATAAGTATATTTCGATATTTTTGCATCAATAAAATAATATACAAATGCATTTAATTTTATACTGAATATGTCTCATTTCTATGGCTCGTTAAATACCAAATATCTTCTTAATTTTTAGAAAACTTTTAATTATTTTGAGCAAAGAAATCGTAACTTTAAATGCATGTAAACGGTCTGACTTTCATATGTACTCAGTTTCATTTTTTAAGAAAGTTCTCCGTTTGTTTACATTTCACGTCTTCTCCTAATTCGATAAAATTAGACAATTTTTAGCGGGTTTACCACAAAATTATCTTTTTATCACTTATTTATTCCAAATGTGTTAGTTTTTTTAAAAATATTTGTTTCTTTACTCCAATAAACAAAAAATGTATTCGATCTATGAATCTAGTGATTTATATTACTTATTTACATCTTATAACAATGTACTTAAATATATTTGTCCAATCTATGTCATTAGATTTAAAATAATTCCACTTACATTTTTATTTTATTCATAGAAGGTATGACACTATGAGGTATGACACTCGTAATATGAGGATTCCGACCATATATAAATAATTAGAGGTACATAATATTTCTATTACAAAATTTAAATATTTCAACCTTATTTTTCAAAACGCAAATTTTATTGCCCGGTATGTTTTTCACAGGTGTACAAAATATAATGAACCTCTGAAAACTGTGTGGTTTATAATAATCGGGGTGTAGTTACATTTTTTGCGGAAATATTCAGCAATATCTCACATAAAGTTTTAAAGAAACTCTTTCTAACGATTCATGAAATTAAATAAAAAATTGATTGATGCATTTGTTCCCTTAAGAATTTACACATAAATATTTGTAAGCGGATACGAGTGATCTTATAAGGGTTTAATTTTTCCTTTTGAAGTACGAGACTACTAAAAATTCGTTAACTGCGAGTAGAACGCAATAAGATTCTATATTCACACAGTAATATATATATATATATATATATATATATATATATATATATATATATATATATATATATACAGGTGTACTGTGCGAGGTGTCGATAGTGTGAGAAGAACATTACATTTTTGAAAATGTTTTTGTACCACGAGCCCAAAGTACAATTTGAAAATATTTTCCAAATTAGCATCAAAGGTTTTAGCAACAACGCACCTTATGTGTATAAACATATCTTAAAATATTTCTTCGTCATCGTCGTTATAGACCCTACTTCATTTGTGTTTTGTTCTCTTTCTATATTCTTTAAAAAGGTTAACTGTTACCATACCATGAAATTATCATTTTGACAACATTTAAATAAATAACAACCGGCTTAGTGCACATCGGAACATTTGTAAACTAAATGTACACATGTAAAGTAAGGAACACATGTAGCAAAGTAAGATCATGTTGCTGTCTATATTTTCTAAGAGGTAATATCAATTAACTGACTGAAGAATTAAAAATTGTCTCCATGCCTATGATTTCCCAACTACTCGTATAAGTTCGAATTGACATTTGGTATGTCATTTTGCAGCCTAATATTTGCAAATGGGCTATGATAACTACATATCGATGTTTACCATAACAAATTTGGTTTATAAGTACTAATGAGAAATAAATTTATGTAATAAAATATTACCCCGACTTAAAAGAAAAATTTAAATAACTAGTATCCTTATGAAATACGTTCGTTTACACTGTTCGTTTGATTAATATTTTTATTTTGCAATTTCACTTAACCTATATATTTTTTATCCTTAATTATTTGAAAATTGGTGTAAAATAGGGTTAACATATAATTTACTTTAAGCTACATTGAAGCTTTTCCTTGAGTGAAATTAACAATCCGCTAATTATAAATAAGGTTCATTGTTTTATAATCATGTTTACTTTTATTAACCCACTTTGCTTGCTATCTATTTAGGTTCATCTTCACTAAAATTCGTTAACTAATATTTGAGCGCTCACAAAAAAGACTGTTTGACAGTTATCTGATGTCCTGTTAAACTAAACTTTGCGATGAAGCTTTCTGAATAATATCATACTATTATATTTGCAATTCATATCGTGCCATCACTAATAATACAAAATAGTAAAGAAAACATAGTTTTAATTTCGAACGATCTGTCCGATGTTCCAATATTACTTTATATTTTTTCCAATGCTACTTTATATATATGGAAAAGAAAAATGAAATTTCACGGACGCATATCTAAATCTGAAAAAGATGGAAGGTTGTGACAAGTAAATAGACGAACAAAACCTAATTATAAAGGTTCCTTGTTTTATCACGGAACTCCAAAAATTTGAATTAAATAAAAATTTAAAAAGCATACAATTGATGTACGTCATTGCTGTTTTAAAATTTCTATTCCCTTTAAAATTATTACGTCCGCAACAATTTTTGTTGAGGTTTATTTATTTAGAAACCCTTGTTATGGAAAGCTGAAACATAGCTCGAATTTACTGGAGTGTCTACTGATTGATTAATGTCCCACTAGGCGTTCTTGAGTAAATAACGTTAGTTGTTAAATAATTTAAAGCTTACATTTGTCAAATCTATTGCTTACGTCTTTTTTGAATATGTGTAGCGTTTAAATTTACTTGAAAATTTTCTCAAAAAATTAGATCGATTCTATAATAAAGAATAATACGTTTCCGTGAAACGTAGTGATGGTCGCCCACGAAAAGATACACTACACATATATTCGGTATAAAGCCATTGTAGTATGAATAAGTTAATTGTTTTATATGATTTCGATTTGACCACTGCTCGGTATTCGATACTTTTATTTCATTAATGATAATAGCAATAATCTTACTTTGATTAAATGGAGTCAAATTAAAAATCACCCATGTGCGAACCTGGCTAGCGCATCAAGGATCCCTTACCCCGTTTGAAGTGAAATTATTTTATTTATTATAAGTTTTCACTAATATGAAATTCCTACTCCTCGCTTTTTGGAATAAAACCATGTCATAAATAAAAAAAATATTTAAATAAAGTGGAGCACTAAGTCTAGAATTCTCGTAAAGTAATATGCGCACATGAGATAACACTTAGGAAGAAGAAAAATAAAGAATCTGTGCTATAACTTCGCACAAAAATTCAATCTCTGCAGATTCCACAAATTATTTTCGAACAAAAACGCTAAGCGGAGTGACTCAGATAGCGTCGGCTTCTTCAAAGAATCATCTCGGCAGACATTTTATGAGATAAAACATCGTACATTGTCCCTTTTTTATCTTTTAAACTGTTCACTTGGAAAGCACGAGGAACAGCATCTAATTCGTTCAAACAGCATCGTATTTGTAAACGTGTCTTGCTAGTGTATTTAGATTTATTGTAAGTTGTATTTTTGTAAGATTTACTTAATATAAAAGAACATACACTTAAACAAATGTATTTTCTTTTACTAGCAACAAAGGAGATTTTTCTCAATACTCCCTTCATGAAAAGTCTTCATTTTAACAAGCGATCATAATGCGGCCTTGTCATGGGCTTGTAGATATTTATTGTTTCATATTAGTTATTTACATAATATTTGGCCTATCATATTTCAGACGTTCTGGATATTTTTGTTATTTATGAGAAGTGAAGCAAAATGTATTTACGATAATATATATATAGGAATTTACGATAATATATATATTTTTTGTGAAATAAAAGATGTTTAAGATAAAAAAGATAGTTATTGGGGTTGTAACTTAAAAATAATATCATTATTGTAGGTTGTATGTTAAAATATTTTTAAAATTAGTAAAATTGTAAGATTAATACGATATTATTCGTTTACAAGGTAAACATGCAAATATTCACAGTTATATTCCTTCTTTTAAACTTAATGATTTTTTTTATTTATAAAAACATTTTTATTCCGGGATAAAGAGTATTTTATTACTCTAAATTATTTGTTTCTGTATTTATAATCTGACACAGCTCTGTACAAGTATGCTAACTTTTAGGTTTGAATAACCCAGTCATTACATTTTTTATACTTTGGAATACAAATATACAAAATTGTTCATAAATAAGTTTTCATATCATCCATCGTACATACTTTCATAAAAAAATTGTAATAGGAAAAAAATTAAAAATTAAAGGTACAAAACACAAACAAAGAACTTATCAAAACAAGTGAAATCAGTCCAAACTCGACGAAACTACTGTTCATTAATGAGACCTTTATCAACCTTCAGTTCCTTTTGTCAGATCCTGACTCTATCATGTGTTTCTCTAATGCATAGAATAGTGGGTGAAATATCGATTACGAAATTGTTAGTACATAGATGAAACAGAGTGCGAAAACGGGACGATATGGAGGAAGTTGGTGTGGGTAAACGCCTCGTTGTAAATGACTTGGAGGAAAAGTGGTAAATAAAAGCTTAACTTCATTTTAAAATGTCGTTTTAAAAACGCTCCGCATAATGGCGTACGCTTCACACTATATTTTTTTCTCCTCTCATTAAGATACCCCTCTTAAGAAATAGAGATATTTGTCTATAATGAAATATTTGTCTGTATTATGCATATAGGTCTAAAATAGCAGAAAATATGATGGCGCAGCAGATGGACAGACATACCCGTGCGGGCGTGACTTAAATATGGTGGTTTCCGATTTATTAATCCAATCTTGAAAAATCTCCTCCAAACAAAACGTATTGACAAAAAATATTTTCACCCTGGCTCAGTGAGTATCTTATTTCTAAACAGCGGAATTAAAAATTTTGCTGTTCATTACTTAAAGGACATGAACTCTATATATTTTTTATTGAATTCATCAAGTATGACGTGAAATTAAATCATAAATACTTGAAAAGCTCTCCAGAATTGAAAGCACTTAACGCAAATCCGATTCTCAGTAAGATGTGATTGTAAAGCGAATATCGATAGCGTCTACAAATGTCTCACCACAGGTAAAAGCTTTCTCAGTATTCTGCAAAATGAAATTGATTAAAATCAATGTCCTTTAGCTTACAGCCGCAATAGATTCAATGGATCTCAAGGTTTTGATGTATTTACTTAAAGTGTTTTTAAAGAGATGGAACATTAATTATACTGATTGAATTTTAGAGATTATTCTGTGAAATATTGTACGATAAAATATTATGTAATCTTAGTATTAATATCATATCACTTTATATTTCTCTCCCTTCTTCAAAACCGACTTCTGGGATTGCAGCTCCGTTGAGTTTCTTTCAAGATTATTCCGTACTTCTTGTATCGTCCTAATCCAACATTTGTTTTCTTGTTGCTATTGTTCGGCGACAGCTGATAGTGGTTTAGCTTATTTAATGACCTGAGGCTGTGTTAGAAAAATATTTGAAACTAAATATTTTAACACAAAATGTAAAATATTTGTTTTAAAAAATTTCAATAAGAAATGTAGTGACGAAATATTTATACTAACCCTTAAAATGGGTATGTGTTTGAAAGTTTTAAAAGATAAATCCTGAGAAGCATATTTAGCATTTAGATAAAGGAACATGTTGAAGAAGATCAAATCCTGAACAATAAGGGCAAGACCTAATGTAAACTAAATACATTCATATACAGCGACGCTTTAAAAAATAAGTACATATTCTTGGAATAAAAACAGCTTATAAAAACAGGAACGACCGTTTCGGGCATATCCACAGTTATTTTCATCGTAATGTTAATCGTATGTAAAAATAGTACATAGAATTGGATAATTTGGCTCTGAGAAATTATTACTTTTATATTTTATTTTTGATGTGTCGAATCTGGGAACTGAAAACCGCGGTTTCACCTCCGAGCATCACAACTATTGGTGCGATACTGTAATGAAACTTCATTATGTCTTTTTAAAAGAAGATTCAAGTGGCGGTTCTATATATATTTTTAGCCGAATCGTTGGAGTAAAAATGTTTTCGAGAGGTACTGTCACTCACTTGGCGCGTGATTGCCTCCCCATTGATTTGAAGTCTTTTTCATGTCAAAACTGGAAGATTGCCGCCAAAAACAAGTTTTTTAGAAGGAGTTCCTTGAGAAGGCTAGAGTATGTCATCGTGCCGTTAAGGAAAAATATTTGTCAACACTTATAATTTTACGCATAAGAAAGCAAGACGCAATGCAAATGGAATATAATATTACATTTTTTGTAAACATTTATTTTACACCCCTATATTTTACATTTTACGCAAACCTGTGTAATTTTTTTTGCCAGCTTCCTTTTCTATTACCGGTATGTTAAAATAACATTTAAAATATCTGTTGTAATTTTATAAATACATTTTAATTAGCTACGCGCCTGAGATTTTTATGGTTTCCTACATAGGATACAAGAATAATATAATTTTAATATGTATCTTGCAGAACATTTCTATACATTAATCTTTCCAGAACAAAATACAACACTCACCGTTAAACAAATTGTTTATATGTAAAAAATCGAGTACCAATCGACATGTACTATAAAAATGTATTTTACGTTATACAAGAATTAACTCTATTATGGATTCGTAGTCAGGTACCAGCTAAATGATTCCTTTTTTTCTAAAAAATAAAGCGTTTTTTTGTCCTGTCACGTGAATTCATCTACACGTATTAAATCTTTACACATCAAAATATTGTCTTCTGAACTCATTTTTTTAATAAGGTAAAAACATGCATTGAAGTAATTAATGGTCCATATAAGCTACAAGCATTAATTTCAAAGAAAATCAATATCATTGCTTTTATTTGTTATACGGAACTAATCACAGCTTCTGTTCTTCCGTTTTTTGTATTTTAGTAGATATTATTAATTGCATATACGTACCTATGTATAAAAGTACACGTTTTTCAACATTTCATCATAAACGTGAAAGAGACCTTGGTGAAATTGAGACGACTAATCTGGAATACATGTCTGCTTACAACAAAACCCACAGTCATGCCATGTGTATCATGTAAAAAGCAAGCCCACAGGTGGTATTTTTCTAATCTTCTATAAGATTACATAACATTATAAAACGATTATATAACATTATACAAATTATACGATTAGATGAAAGTATGTCAAGCGTATGTCAAATTATTTTTCTGGTGGCTTTCTCTTGTAGGCCAAACATATGCCGACCCAGACCGTACACCTTAGAATGGTGGACAAGGCTGGATGATAATAAAAAATGAATAAGACAAACAGTAAAACGAAGTTACTGCAATAAACCAAAATAATGCACAAAACCTCTACCAAACCTGTTTCTATGTCTAAAAGTTTCTAAAAAAAACGACTACAGGAGATAGATATACGGACACGGGTGTGACCTCGTAAAAGTTTTATTTTTCCTTTTGTTATACTTAACACCCGCTCAATGGAATGCGCAAAAAATGTCGTTTTTACGTGTATGAAAAGAGACAGTAAATTTGTTTATTAAATTGCTGCTTATAAATTAAGATTTCCACGTACACTTACAAAATTTCATACACAGACATCTACAACGGAAGTAATTTAGCCGTGACGGACAGATTATTATTATAATGCTTCCACTATGAAACGCTAACATTAAATAATTAAAAAGTTATAACAGACGAGTGAATTAATCGTAATTGTGTCGAGGATTTTTAATACTTTTGTATTGCTACATATTTAAATTAAAATTAATTTATACTCATATTGTTATACATTTATTATGAAATAAAACAATAAACGATGCGACTTTGCGAATATCGTTTTACGTAAGTGGCACGAAGTATTTGTCTCCCAGAAAATGGCGAAAACTGAGTACCAGTCTAAGAAATAGCACCATGTTTGATTTGCAATAAAACCAAGTAATACAAACACTTAACACACAGAAGGTATTTTCAATCATACTTTGGGTCCGGTCCTTTTGCTCGATTTTATGTCCAAAGGGGAGAGAATCCACTCGAAAGTAGCAAAGATCTTTGCTAAGAGCCCACCTGAAGATGTCGTAATACAACGAAATCTAGGTGGTGGTAAAGAATTTAAAGAAAGTAGAAATAATATTACATTGCGTAGTTTCATTTAATTGTGGACAATGAATTTCTACAAAATTAACACCAAATATATTCAAAATCTTTTCAATATTAGAACGACATTTTGTCATCCAAGACAAATAGTTAATTAAACATCTCGGCCATCGTTATCCTCTTTCTGTCTCTCTGTCTCTTTTGTTAAGGTATAAATAAAAATATCTTCGAACACATTGTTTAGTAATAATATCATAATGGCTGTGTTATCATTGAAGCATACATAAACTGTTGTGTTCGTTATACGCGCGTGTTCAAACAAAGAAATTGTTATCCACAGGGAAATCAGCAAAAACATTACAGTGTATAAGAAAAAGTAACGGTATATTATACATACAATACTAATACACGTTCCGCGAGAACAAAAGAGACGATCAGCACGAAATCATTTTGCTTCGTATTATTGTATGAAAGACACTCAAGTTCTCCACTGGTTTGAATGTAAGAATAAAATATTTTAGTCTAAGTACATCGCAGTTTTCTTTTGTTTTCTTCTTCTTATTTATTCATTTTTATTGCATTTTACGGACATTTGCAATTATATGTTTCTATAAATAGGATTTATATTCGTAATCATATTAATTTCGTTAATCCATGGAACATGCAAAAGAATTCCTACTTTACCCAAACTGTTTTCTTGTGTGGACATTGATTCTGACAATTCGTTACTTTTATATTTCATTAATATTACTGATTATATAAAGAAAACTCGACCAATTGCGAGTCTGACTCTAGCATCGAGGGTTCCTTACCTCGTCCGTAATGAAATTACTTCATTATCATGAGTCATCTCTAATATTGACTTCCTAAAACAATCAGATTTTTATGTTTCAGTGGGAGGCAAATTAAATAGACGAATTTTTTTTTTAAATACAATATAACGTGGGGCATCGTTTCCAAGAGCTAGTCATATGTTTTAAAAATAATTTTCCCGTAATTTTAAGTAATATGTTATTACTTATCTAATTTCCAAACTTGCTAAAGCTAAAATCATGGAAAAACAGGGTTTTAGAAGTCAACACAAAGATTACAAGAAAACTTTAAACATAATACAAATAAATTAACTGCACTTCAAACGAGGTACGGAATCTTTGATGCGTGAGTCGGAGTAGCACGTGGCCGGTTTTTATTTGATGGTGGCGTTGGTGCAAAATATATGATATTAATGAAATATATACAGAAATAAAAATCGACATAATAAGTTAAACATTTTCAATTCCTCTTTTTAATTTAGTATATTAATATAAGTAAATATAAGAAATTAAGAAAACAAAATAATTCCTCTAAAACATTTAAGAAAGATAATCTTTCGCCATTCATAATCGTATAATTTATTGGTTTAATCGCCTGTTAGATTTTACACATGTGTATTTTTCGTCACAACATTATTTTCCACGTTTTTCATAATGAATCCTTCGTTACACCATCCCGAGCGCGATTAAAAGATTTCTATTAAAATCGTTCAAGTTATTCTAGAGACAGTCTCGAACGTGACAAACTAAACATTGATTCCGTGTTACTATACATTGGTTGTGATTTGCTCAAGCTAAAATAAAAATAGAACAAAAATTTCATTTTTGAGATTATAACGCTACCAGTTACTAATTTTCTATGGATTTAGAAAATGTAAAAAGTTGGATTATTATTTGAGGTTATTTGTTAAGATTTTTCATAAAGCAAACGAGGTTCCAAATCCAGTATCAAAATCCAGCTTTTCTACCGCTCTTATTTGTTTCGGCGAATGTCACAAGCGAGTGAAAAAATTACGAATTTCCTCTTGGTCGCAAGGATTTTCCGCCCCTTGATAATATTATTCACGTCTATGCAAATGAACTTCATACATATATATACATGCAAGTTCAGACTGTGTGCTGAATTACTAGTTCGGATCAGTTATTATGGTAGGCAAATATAATGCACAGTTGGAATAAAGAACAGGTATTCAGATAGTGACTTTTTTGATAGCGACTACTTTATAGTACTTCTATACATGGACTTCACTAGCAGCTTTCATATTATATGACAATAGCTTATGTAAATTGGATACATTAATGGTTTTATGATTTATGGAAATTATTTTTACAATTTCTCGCATTCCATCTTTTGAAACGTAATGAAATAATTTTGGTGACGCTCTCAGGGGATATTATAGGCTTTATTATCATTAGTTTTTAGCTGATGATAAAAAAACTTCCTTATAATATAGTCGATAATGAAGGTACGATCGAGCTTTTATAAATTATTGGACAAGTTATCAGATTTGTGGTTCATTAATGAAGCTGAAATAAAATTATTTCTTAAAACGAAAAAGGAAAAATTTATTATCATCCACGTGTCTACTTGTCTATCATATTTGTTTTTCTCAGAAACGGTTTGATATAGAAACTGGAAATTTGTCATAGTTTTGAAACATGTAATAACCCGTATATAGCTCGATGGCTAGCACTCAAAAATAAACATAAGAAAATTTTAGTTCTCAAAGCTTATTTTAACTGGTATATCTTAGGAGATATACCATAGAATATGCAAATAATCCCTACCTTACTTCTGAAATTTTTCAACGTGGAATTAATAAAAAATAGGGTTTTTAGAAGCCTACGCAACGGTTGTCGGAAATCTATAGCAATTATCTTAGATCTTAAAATTGTTGAAATATGCATCATTTATTAATGCCTATGTAAAATGTAATAGAAAACGTATTTATGTTGTGAAAAGTTAATGTATGTGAATATTTTCATAGAAATATTGTACCGCTTTATAAGTACCTAAATGTGTACTGAATCCTTCTAGTGAGAGTTCTATTAGATTTTATTGAAGTTTATATACGAAAAACTTTTATTAAAATAAAAATTAAGCAAAAATATTACAGATGCAAGAGAAGAATAAAGACTAATTAAAGTCTCTCCTTTTGACGATTTTATAAACGATAATATGGAATGTCTTCTCGGGGCTTGTGTTTTGGTGATTTTGTTTGCTGTTAAACAAAATAAAACGAACCAAATGCAAGTTAAACTTGAACAATTAGTCTTACATTTCATTGTGTATTACGTCGAGGTACACGTAAAGTCGGAGCTAGTTGAGTGTTATGGGCGTATATCATTTTGGTCTACAGTGTGCGCATAAGTCGTAATACCATAACGTTGTAATCATTTAATAAGTAAAGACAATTTTAAAGAATTTTCATTTACTATAATTCATTATCAATAGAAATATTTCATGTTATTAAATAATTACTTTTTCGCTATCACTACTACGAGAGGCAACAATGAAAGCTTTTAGAGTAACAAGAATAAAACCTACTAGTAAGTTCGTAATTTGTTTTTTTTTTCAAAGTTGTCTCCGTGGCATTCTGTGCATCGTTTCATCTGATAGGACCACTACGTGAAGCTGTTTTCGAAAGCAGTCACTGCTATTTTAGCGTCTCAAAATCGTATTTCTCTCAGATATTACGAATTTTTTACGTACGCATTTATTCTTGGGAATAAAAAAAATGAGATGGTGCCTGGTCAGAGCTGTACGGCGGATTATCCATAATTTCCACCTTAGACTTTCTTTTTTCTGACAGAATGCGGAAAGGCATTATTGTGAATATTAGTGTGTATTAAAACAATAGACAAACAATTACTGCTGTACCAACCTGCGGTAACTGTTCTTTTGTTTGTCGTGTAAATATATTTTACATGAGAAAAAATAGCTTTGCGTATCTACTCCATGCCGAAAATGTTACACAAACAATGAAATATAGAATAATTGCTACATTTCCTCGGTTAACTTTAGGTAAATTTCTAGTATGACTGTTCTTTTTCATAATTATACCTTTACCAGTTTCAGAAATAGGATGGGGTTAACATATTTTAGTAGACATTTTCAAATATTTCTCTGAAACTGTCTTACGTTAAATTTTGGAAAAAATAGTTTTGGAGTCGTTGGAACTTTCATTCACGTAAACATTAAAGTATAACTTTATTTTTCATTTTTTGAGTGGTAATTATTGATATATCAGCTAAATCATAGTAACTTTAGTTTCCATGTTTCTGAGAAAATTAATTGCGATACAAGGTTTTCATTTTTTCCTTTTAGGGCATGAACTGCTGAAAGTATGTCATGTAATGCAATGCTTATCATTTTCTTACAATAAATACTTCATCAACATTCATCAGTAAAAGGGGTTTTGAGATTCAGAAATAAGGTTACATTAAAAACCAAAATGTGTATTTGTGGACTCGCATTTTTATAAGCTTCTATTTAGTATTCAAAAAGTATCCTAACCTAAAAAATATTTTATCGTAAATATCACCCCTGAAAATTTTCTCGTAGAATTTAAACTTTTGGACGTCTGTCATTGAAGCATTATTTTGTATAACAGAGACGTTGAAAATTCACTTTTCATGTAAAACCGCCTTCGAGAACAATTTCTGACAGACATACGTCAAGGTAATTATACGGATATTCCGCTTTTAGGATTCCATACCTTTAAAAGGATAAAACGATAACATCCTTATATGATCACTCGGGTGCTCGTCAGTCTCCCGGTTGGGCGCAGTCCTATTTCTAAAAACTGTGTAATATAAAAATTTAGAATACGACGTAACGATAAAATATTAACCAGTTTACGTGTGTGTAATTATTTTGTTCGTATATTATTAATAAGAGAATCTCGTCTTGCAGTCTTATAGTTAAACTGGCTATTTAGGTAATTACAAATTTTCTTTTCCAAAATAAAGCAATAGTAAGTTGAGAATATTTTTAAATAAATTAAATTTTTGCATAAATAATTTACATAGAGAATTCGTTAGTATGAAACACGTTGTAATGTTGGACGAATAGTAAAAAGAAAATGAAGCTGAAATAATTTTTCATGAAATGTAATACTTTCTTATAATGACTCCAATAATTTCAATAGTTTAATTTTTTAGTAAAACATTCCCATATCCATTTTCATCTTAATATAAAACTACTTCGAGTTTTATTATATTCTTAGTAATTAATTAATTATGCGGACGAAGAGTAGAAAAAATTTTTTTTGACTTCAGAATTGTTGTTTTCACTCAATTATTTGAATTTCTGATTCACTGTTCCTCTCTAAACATAACTTCGATTTCAAGCGCTTCCCTCGCCTTTAGTAAGCGTTCCGCCTCCTTTCAAACGTTTCTTTTTGAATAAATGTATTACGTATCGTCACTTCCAGTTGTTAAGTTTAATATGATAACTCTGAATCTACGTCGAAATTGTGGCGTACCTGGCGTACCGTCGTTGTAATGAAGTGGAACGGGAGGCTGACTTTATGTATATTATAGGAATTAATATATCATACCTGTATTTGCCTTGATTAAGACGGAAGAGAACATAAAACATTTTTTAAATCTTTTAAATTTTTATTGACCCAAATGTTTAATAAAAATAGGATAACTCTTACACAAGGCAGGTACACCTTACAATGAATATGACTCGAAAAGGATACCAGCATCTTTAGTGCCACCGGCTGCTTGCGCATGAATTTTTTATTCGGATAAGTTTATTTATTATCTTAGCGTAAATCTTCGAGCGTATAGGGCTTCGTAAGCGCGTAAAGCTTCGAACTTCGAAGCTTGTCGATTAAGGGTGCGTTACAAGTTTTATATTATAATTCGATATTCGGAAGTGGTACCGCGGAAGGCAAATAAACTCCGGCTCCGATATACATGTAATTTCTAAACCAAACAAAAAAATTTAATAACGCATTAAATGTGTTCATTAAATTTTTATTTCAAATTTTATCTCTACAAGTATGTAAATTTTTATGACAATGCGTGTGCATTGAAATCGACGAGTGCTGAACTCATTTTAAGGAAGCTATAATGTAATTGATCTATAATTATTACGAGAATAATTGAATATTTTCTAAGCTATAGACATCATCATTTGTATTTTTACACAGGTATTGTTGACGAATTGAAATGACGAGTGGTTGTAAAATGTGCATCTAGTAATTAACTAATTTACAAGCTTTAATCAATGCAGATAATATTTAAAGAGAATTCATGACTTGAAGAGCAATAGATCATATAAATTGAATTTTTTTTCCCACGTAATCAATGAATTTAGAGATTGTGGAAAACAAAAAAAAATATATTCAATTTGGCAAAATTTAAAATTTTGTCGTGTTTTTTATTGATCATCTAGTATGTTTCTTGTTTTTTAATTTATCAGCTTTGGAATATATTTATGATAGATATGGTAAAATTATAACAAGCGTAACAAAAAAAATATTTGGAAAATAATTCTAGGAAGTGTTGGAGATTCTATGGAGTTAAAAGACTATTGTGAAAGTGAAGTTAAACGATTTTTTAATGCTGTATTTTAAAAGAAAAATTTTAAAATACGGCTGTAAAAATCGTTTGACTTCACTTTTATAATAGTCTTTTAATTCCATAGAATCTTCAAACACTTTTAAATTACATTTAATAGTAAAATTTAGAGAAGCAATGAAAGGGTTTATACGAAAGTATTTATATTTTGGGAATTCTTTGAAATTGCTAGTTATAAGGCTTTAAATTTTTTTTTGTCATTTTAGGTAGTATATATTCAGAGATATTCTGAAAAATACAAAAAAAAATTTATTTCCCTTCCTTATTTCTAAAGTACTAAAGCCATAATTATGAAAAGGGAAGTTTTTAGAAGCCTACGCAAACAATCTAGAGAAATTATAACGATGATACCCGTTGCCATAGGTGTTAAGATATTCACAAATATGAAGTCTGTATTAGTGAAACACGAAGTCCATATTAAAGAAACATTAGTGATACTTATGCATACATATAATAAAAATTTGTTAGAGAGTGAATTGTGAACATGGAAAATATAAAAAAAATGATTGATTTAGCATGTAGAATGAAAATAGAAGCCTGGAAACTTTTTCTAGAATTTTTGTCTGTGTGTGTATTAATTTGTACGGGTATCATAGAAAATCTACTGGACGGAATTTCATGAAATTGGTATATGGTAATAGTATATACTCAGGAGCAATATATAAGAGAAAAACATTTTTTCTTAAGTACATTCAAACGAAGTCGCAGGTACAGCTAGTGATAAATGAAGCAACAGGTAACATGATTATCTAATGAAATATTTATTCGTAATATGATACTTTGTAAATAAAAGAATATTAATCTAAGTGTGGATCGAGTTTATTCGTATTGAAAAAAATACTATGAAAAAAAAATGGCGAAAAGGTAAAAGTAGCTTTATATAAGTTTTTTAGTGCAGAAACGCTTAAAATTACCTTTAAACATTATATTGATGTATTAAAAAATACCAAACGTGTCATGTGAAGACTATAAAGAGATTAAAAGAATATGATTTTATCGGTAAGTAATATTTTACTTCAATTAAATAAAGAAAATATTACACAAAAATATAATTTGAGTGAAATGCATCATTTACTAAATTTTAAAGATATAACGTGCCAATAAAAAAATGAAAGTAATACTTCATAAAATTCCAGAAACTCTATTTCTCCATAAGAGACGAATTATCAATCGTAATCATTATGTAACCCATAAAGGGTTTACTAAATAGGATGGTAGGTAAAATAAAAAAATGGAAATTAAAAAAACTGAAGGGATGGTCCCTTTTGACGATGCAAATGATAATTCTTCGTAAAAATATGTTTTCAAAAGTGACAAAGCAATCGCTTATGTATTCAGTTGAAAAGCTCTCCCAGATGTCATAATAGTGGTCATTATGTTAAGTACACACAGGGAAGAGGAGCAAGAGAGACAAAACTTGACACAATAGGTTAAATTACGACATTAATAAGCAAAAACGAATAAAAATTCAATACAAATTATTTTTTAATTCGTACAATATTTTATTGATATAGGGAAGTCGATATTATATTTTTAATTCCGAAATTAAAAGTCTGATAACATCGTTTGAATTTAAAATCTCAATATTCCGGTATTAAAATTTTACACCAGTACCTTTAGGTATCGTTCGATACCTCTATGTGCTAAGGAAAATGAAGGGTGCAAATTCAATTTTGCACTTGGTAACCTATACTACCTAGCCCTTTTCACTTCGTGATCAACAAAATGAAAACGAATGTCGGCTGAACGATTTATAAGTGAATAAATCGGTCAAGTGCGAGGCTTGTTTATCGAGAGTGCGTAGTTCGTTTGAAGTGAAATGATTTTATTTATCAAAAGTCATGACTAATTTGAACTCAAAGTTAATAATACCCAATTTATGTTTAATGATTATCTAATGAATATTTAATAATACCCAATGTAACTAAGTAGTATTTAATTTGCTCGGATAAATTTCCATTTAATTGTTATGGAGTGTTCGATATGTGTTAACAGGCTTAATTAATATGTAAACTTGCACGTCAAGTGGGTTCTACATCAAGTGGTTTTCGAGAGATAACGGTTATGACAGACGGATAGACGGTCATGTGAGTGATCCCATGAGGTTTGTGTTTTTCATTTTGAGGTATAGAACCTCAAAAATTTAATGAAGTTGCATTGAATAGTTGGATCAATTAAAATAAAGGAAATATTATGTACTTTTTATAATTACGTGTTTTAGTATAGTAATAAAAGTCATTACTTTTATTACTTTACTAAAACGTAAAAAAAGGGGGCAAAGCGATTTCGTGGAAAATTTCCTTGTTTAAAATTCATTTAATTGATGAAAATATTTTCAGAAAGTTTTCTCTCAATTGAACTCTTTTTGATTTAATAACTTTTCCAATATTTTGTTCTAAAGAAAACTATAACGACCCTTCACGACCTCACTATGAGTTATTTTTAAATATCTAAAATACAGGCTGACATAAAGAGCGCCCATTCAAAAAAACTATAGGAAAAGCCACTAATGTCCGGTTTCTTTATGTGGAAAACTCATTATTATTAAATATTTATGAAAGAACATAATTCCATTAGTTATATATTTATCTTCACGTATCATTCACGCAACTTGACATCGACAAATTTCCTTCCCAAAATACTTTTTCTCGGTAAATTATTTTCTTATCAAAATACCATGTTATTTCCACTAATGGAATATAGTAACGTACTTTCATAAAATATATATTTTTGGTTATTATAACACCATTGAAATTTCTTGAGAAAAAAAGGCTGAAGGAATTGCTAGTTTCCTGAGTATGAACAATATCATCCAAATATTTCTATCTATTTTTTAGATAATATCGTGAGTACCTAAAGTAAAATATGCCTTTGAGAATTACACGTTTATAAGTTCAATTAGAAATTAAAACAAAAGTGACCGGCAAAAATGGGCTTGGCATTAGAAAATAGAAATTTAAAAAAAAATATACTGGTGTTATTAGAACATGAAATATCAAACAATTCAAAAATTTACAGTCAGGAAAAAGCAAAAAATTTGATCATAATTCAAAATACAAAACTATCTTCATAAATGCATACATGTTACGCTAATTTTATTTGCAATTTTGCTCGCATGTAATTAGCATTTTCTGATATAAAATTATGCACCTATATTAAATTTTATGATGCAGATATTTATTTTTATGATAGTTGAACCACGAAACTGGAGAAAAAACATTTAAAAAAATATAGATACATATTATAGGTATATCTATATTTTTTTATACAATTAGATAAATCTAGGAGGTACTAGCAATATGAACAACTCCTACAGAAGTTCTAGAAACTGAACTTGGCCAAGTATAAGTCGATTTTATGGTTTTTTGTTATTTTGAAATTTCAACCTTTGCTCATCATATTTTAAGTTGGATTTTTAAATCTCTTTCTCAGTTGCTATGTAAGTTATTTCAAAATTCTAATAGAAATATTGTGCAAATGCGTCTTTATTTATATAAAGAAGTTTTTAAATTGCAGAACCAGGTAGGTAATTTTAAATTTTTAATGTATACTTAGTGGTTATGTAGATCATTTAACCTGACGAGAGTGTGGTTAGATATGATATACCCCAGCTATTGTTTTTGTTAAAATATTACCTCACCGACACCTCGCCACATAGCTTGTGGTGCGTTTGTGAAAAAATTATTAAGTGTTTATTTTTTCAATTATTGCTTTTTTCTAGGTTGTTGACAAACATGGGTGAGATAAATGGTAAAAAAAGACTTGAGCTTTCGTTGTACGACGTTTTAAAAAATTCTTCTGATGAATCGAGCTTGACAGAAGTGTTTGATCATTGTAGTGAATACAATCTGGAATCTGAAACAGAACAGGAGCTAAATGATTATGAAGTAGAAAATGGCAGTGATTGGGAGTCGAACGACAGTATCTCTCTTTTAGCTTTGAAGACGCATTGCTCATGGCCTATTGCCCAAGTTCATTCACCGCATTACAAATTTAAAAAAATTAACAAATATGTTACAAAACGCTACGTACAGGTATACGAATTCGGCCAGAAAGTATCATTTATGAGCATCCTGGAGTCAAAGGATTAGTAAAAGAAGCGAAAACTGTAACCAAATAATGGAATACTTTTTTTACTGAGGAAATGAACAGTGAACATATTGACACATATTAATGACGAAATCAGGAGACGACAAGCAAGATACAAAGAGCCTAAAAATTTATATTACAGGAAAGAAACGACGTCTACTGAACTTGTTGCATTTTTTGGCTTGCTGTACATTGCTGGTCTGAATAAAATAAGGAGAAAAAGTCTGATACTTTTGAAAGACAATGCTATTAAAAGGATTTAACTTTGTGCAAAATTTTATACGGTGTGATGACAAATCTACTAGGGAGAAACGAAAGAAAAATGATAACGTGACTCATAAAAGAACGCTCTTTAACTACTTTATTCGATACTCCAAGAAGCTTATATATCTCACGAATACACGACAATTGTCGAGATGATGTTGGCGTTTAGAAGACGTTGTTCGTTCAAAGTATATGTACCTAGCAACCCTGCTATGTACGCCATACAATTTTTAGCACTTGTTGATGCTAAAACTTTGTATGTTTTAAGTTTAGAAGATTATGCTGGAACGCAGCCTGCAGGGCCGTATACTCTCAGTAACAGCGCATTTGCTGTAGTGGAAAGATTTATTATACCCATATCTTTTGGATAAATACCCATATACCCATATCTTTCATAATGCCTAAGCATAAACTGACTTCCACCGGAACATTTCGAAAAAATAAAATAGGCATATGTGCATTCCTGAAGACGGAAAAGAGACAGGAACTTCAATGTTCGGTTTCCAGAATGACATTACGTTGGTTTCGTAGGCTCCAGAAAGGAATAAAGTGGTAGTTGCATGTCCATCCTTCATCACAACAGAATTGATGAGAGCACTGAAGGTCAGGAAAAACCGGAAATTATAACATTCCATGATTAAAAAAAAAATTAGTAGATATTATTGACGAATTGAGTGCAACTTATGATGTGTCCCGTAATAGCGACTGTTGTGTAATGACGATCTTTTATGGAATTCTGAATATGATGCTGTCAATGCAAACACAATATTTCAATAAAATATAAAAATAACACTAAACGAACGGAATTTCTCCGTAATTTGGGATTAAGTTTGGTATATGCGCATTTGCGGCAGCGAGCAGATCAAAAGAATATTGCCACGTCAGAGAATTTCTTCTCAAATCAAATGAACCGTTGCCTCCAGTGGTACAGAATGTTCCAGGATGTTACGATCGATCTTTTGACTCTTCATGCGACAAAGACCGAAAAACAAAATACGTATGTACAAGCTGTGGAAAAGCCATATGTCTTGAACATGTAATTTTTTCTTGCAAAAATTGTGCTAATTTCGACTCTAGTTTCGAAGTTGTTACTAAATGTTACCTAAAGTTTTTCTATGTTTATTTTATTCAAGATCTTATGTTTTTTTATGGTTTAGAGTTTATTGAATATATTTGGCGTTAATTTTGTAGAAATTCATTATTCACAATTGAATGAAACTACGTGATGTAATATTATTTCTACTATCTTTAATTTCTTTACCACGACCTAGGTTTCGTTGTATTACAACATCTTCAGGTGGGATATAAGCAAAGATGCTTCCAAGATGATGAATCTTTGCTTATATCCCACCTGAAGATGTTGTAATACAACGAAACCTAGGTCGTGGTAAAGAAATTAAAGATAGTAGAAATAATACTACACCACGTAGTTTCTTTTCATTGTTTAGAGTTTATTTTTGGTTTAAGTAGAACTAGTCAATATTAATGGATTTTTTAAATGAGTGCTTCGACTATCGTAGCCGAAAATTAGTGCCTCAGATTAAGTTAGAGAAATGTTTGAAATAAAATTAATATTACTCGTTTTTTTATTCAAATCAGCCTGGAACGATTCCAGATTAAAATATATGTCATTAACTTGGCGTAATTTTGTTAAAAATAATTAATTACTGCCACTTTTATTTCCGGGTATGTCATACCCCGCCACATATTGAAATAAATTTTTGTCATCACACCATCGTCGGGTTAAATAACTGCGTGTAAAGTCACAGAGTGTAAAATAATTAACTATCTTTTGATTTTATTATGAGATGAATTAATTAAGCTTAAACTCGATGGATCTGCTGTTTTCCGTCACCCAATCTTTTAATTGTTTCATCGTGTTATAAACTACGTATATACAAAGATTTATTTCAAAAAACTCCGTAAACGTGTAATATAAGTATTTTTAAAATTTTCACGAGTTTCTAGAAATTTTTAAGAGACAAAATGTTGTCGAAGGACGTAGTTTATAAACAAACCAACTTTCATTGAAATTCATTCAGTAGTTTCTGCGTGGCAACTAAATATAAATGTTATATAATGCATTAAAAACGACATCCCTTCTGGACAAGAACCAGTCAAATAGCAGTGAATTACGATAATATTCGAATGAATACTTTCAATATGTTATTAATAGAATTATTGATTAAGGTAATCAGAAATATTATTTGAAAGTGGAAAGAGAGTTCGTTACCTATTACTCTTTTGATACTTACACACACACACAAATCACGCACATACGAAAGCATGCCCGCAACCACACACGCGGCACGCACGCACGTCGAACGCACGCACGTAACCACGGACGGCGCACGCACGCATACGCACATATATATATATATATATATATATATATATATATATATCTATATATATATCTAAAACTTAAAAAAACTATTCAATTTTCCCCAGTTAGAGTAATGTAACGAAACAAATCTTCGAAGCACTGTAGAGACATTTCGTCATGTATGCAATCTATGCAATTCGCTGTATGCACGTGTAATGTTACATATATTTTTTTCCTTTTGTAATTACGTTTAAGTCACTTGTCTCATAATTCTAAATTGTTACAACATTTTTATATCGTTATTTGTTAGTTTTTGGCCCTTGGCTTTTAGCTCGCGTGTGCTTCTGTTATTTATCCAGTTGTTTTTAAGTGACGGTGTTCAATGATTAATTATATCATGGTAGATAGCAATCTAGTATTTTCTTATTCTTTTTTTAATTTTTAAAAATTTGTTAACATATTAAAGTAACACATGACAAATTTTTTTAAATCATTTTTTTACCTGTAAACCTTTTTACATTAGTGTTTTATTAGATAGTAGTACCCGCGGTTTCATTAGGTTAGAATTAGAGTAGAATTACGTAACATTAGGGTAAAATTAAGAACAAAAGGTGCCATCGGCCGCAATTTACACAACCTTAGAATGAAATATATTATTTTCTATCTCCATTGATAATATTTTTTTTTAAGTTAGTCTAATTAAAAATAAAAATATTAGTAGTAGCTGAACATGCAAGAATAAAAATTTGACAAGATAATGGCAACACACTAAAAATTTGTTTTTACTGAAAACTCAACAATTTAGTCAGTCCCAGGTCTGAATACACATAAACGTATTTCCTTTGACAGGAATCACAATGTCACCAAATGGCAGAAAATAAATTAACTTTTCACTAACCGATGGGATCCGGAAAAATACTTTGTAATTATAAATTGAGAACATCTCTCTGATAATTAATTCATTTACAAATTTTAATCAATGCAGACAATATTTAATGAGAATTTATGACTTGAAGAGTAATAGATCATATAAATTGATTTATTTTTCCTACTTAACCCAAATATGTAGAGATTGTAAAAAAAAATGTATTCCATTTAGCAAAATTAAATATTTTCTCGTCTTTTTTTTTATTGATCATCTAATATATTTCTTGTTTTTTTTTAATATGTCAGCTTTTGAAATATATTTATGATAAATATGATAAAATTATAACATGCGTAACAAAAACAATATTTGGAAATCAATTCATGGAAGTGTTGAAGATTCTAGGAAGTTAAAAGACTATTATGAAAGTGAAGTTAATCAATTTTTAAAGCTATTTTCATTACATTTAAGAGTAAAATTTAAAGAAGCCAAACAAGGGATTATTTGAAAGAATGTATACTTTAGGAATTGTTTGAAATTGCTAGTTACAAGGTTTTTAAAATTTTTCTTTGTCTTTGTAGATAGTGTATATTCAGAGATATTTTTAAAAATATACAAAAATATATATTTCCCCTTCCTTATTTATAAACTGCCAAAGCCATAATTATGAAAAACGAAGTTTTTAGAAGCCTACACAAATAATCAAGAGAAATTATAACGATGATACTCGTTGTCATAACTTTGAAGATATTTACAAACACGACGTTCATATTAGCGAAACATGAAGTTCATATTGGTGGCGATTTATCTATACACATAATATAAAATGTGACGAATTGAATTGTGTACATTGAACATATTTTAAAAAAAATTACTGATTTAGCATATAGAACGAAAATAGAATTTTTGTCTGTCTATATGTTAATTTTTACGAGAATCACACAAAATCTACTGTACGAATTTTTATGAAATTTGATATGGAATAGTATATACCTAGGACTAATATATAAAAGAAAAAAACATTTTTTTTCTTAATTACATGCAAAGAAATTTGTAGGTACCGCTAGTGATAAATGAAGGAACAGATAACATGTTTATCTAATGAAATATTTATTCGTAATATGATTCTTGGGAAATAAAAGAATGTTTATCTAAGTGTGGATCGAGTTTAGTGCTATGAAGCATCCTTATCATGGTTGAGTGGAGAGGCGACCCGCATAAATTACGCCGCTGTATTGATGGAAATTTAATGTCCGGGATGGTAGAGATGATCTAATGCATTCTTAATATCCATTTCATCGAACGTTTAACGATAGTGTTGGAAAGTATTAGGTTTTAAACTGCAGAATTATTATCGTATCATGTAAGATGGTGTAACATTATTGGAGTGCGTTTCTCCAATTTGGTTACTAGTTAATTGAAACATTCGAGTGCGTGTTACTAGTTAATTGATGTATTACAAAGCAAGAATTAAATGCTTTAAAAATATTTAAAACCTTTAACAAAGTAATTTAGGTGCAAAAGCAATTTTAATGGTTATATTTCCTTTGCTTTTTGCTTTATCGTGTGGGTTGTGGAGATAGGAACTTAAGTTTTTGAAACGTGTCAGTAAACAAATTTGTTAAATGTAAATTTGTTTCCCAAGATTAAAGGGGATAAGAAATTATTTTTGTTTTAAGTAAGTGAAGAATGTATCTAATTAATAGATTTTCGAGAATGAAATATTTTTTAGTGAGAGTTATTTATCTATGGTAGGGTCATTTTGTCACGTTAAATTTTTCAAACGTATGAGAAACTGCTCTATGGCGGCCGAAAATATCAAAAAGTTTATTTAAATGCAAAAAGTTTATTAATCCGTCGATAAATTAGCACGCCGCCGTTAATTTTGGTGCTTTTAATCGTGTCTATAGTCTGATGTTTGTTGTGGGTGTGGTATTATCGTTTATTCAATAGTTTTGAATGGACATATACTGAATGTATTATAATGAATCAGTAAAAATATACTTTTAACAAAGAAACAAAAAGAAATAACTCTATATAAATAATAATTATTATAACTTATTGACTAACACGAACTGTTACATAAGCTTCTTTTCTTTCGTGAGTTTATATGAGTGGCTTACACTATAAGTTCAAGCACAAAAGTTACTATTTAGGGGAGACACCTGTTTATTGTTTGTGAAATAATGTGTTTACGAAAACTTGAAAAAATGCAACCAATAATAAATTCAGATAAATTAATGTTTTCCAGAGGTTAAGTTATAAGCTGCCTAAAATATTAGCTGCCTAATAGTTACATGTCGGAACTAAAAATACTTTAGGATAGTCTTTTGTCTACATATCACTATATATATTTTGTTAATATTATAATGCTATTAACTTTTTATTTAATTTGTTTTGTATATACTGTCTTGTTTTAATAAAATTATTTTAAGAAAAACGTTTAAACAACACTTACACCACTCTACATACGGAAAATATCTCCTAAAAATATATAAAAAAATTATCTATATGAGTAATAAGGTCAAGAAGAGGAAAATCTAACAGTATTGAACTATAACTCTGAATTTCAACTAAAGTACTAATGGTAGCGAAGAAATTCTAGTATTTGTTACAAATTCCTCATATAAAAAAAAAACCTAAAAAATCGTACAGGCTTCTTCTATATTTTCATTATTTGTCAAGCGATTATAACATTAATATTACACGGTTTATATTAATCCTATAACAGAACCAAACGTCATAGAAACAAATGATATACGGACATAATACGCAAATAATGCATTAAATATCTGATTATTTGCAATGTCGGAATTGGTTTGAACAAGTTCCAAAATTTGGGAACCGGTTTCAGTATTAAAAAAATACTATGAAGACAAAATGGTGAAAAGGTAAAAGTAGCTTTATATAAGTTTTCTTAATGCAGAAACACTTAAACTTATCTTTAAAAATCATAAATATATAAAAAAGGACAATAAACATGTCAACTGATAACTATAAAGAAATGAAAAGAAAATTGTTAATTTATCGTTAAGTAATATTTTACAGCAATGAAATAAAAAAAAATATTTAATCTAAAATGTAGTTGGTTTAAATGTATCATTTATTAAGTTTAAAAGATATAACGTGCCAACAATAAAAAAAATAAAGTCATACTTCATAAAATTCCAGAAATAGAGTTAGACATCAATAAGAGACGAATTAGCCATGGTAATTATTAAGTAACCCATGAAGTTAGATACCACCTAAATATATATACCATGTAATAGATACGACTTAAATAGGATGATAGGTAAAATTAAAAAAAAAACTAAAGGAGTATTTTGACGATGCAAGTGATCATTCTTCTTAAAAATATGTTTTCAAAAGTGATTAAGCATGTTAAGTTTTGTCGCTGAGGGAATTTCTTAAATGATGGCCTTTGTATTTATTTGAAGAGCTCTCCCAGACCTTTATGACCATGTCATAAAAGTGGTCATAGAGATACAGAACTTGACACAATAGGTTAAATTACGACATTAATAAGCAAAAACGAATAAAAATTCACTACAAATTATTTCTTAATTGTACTCGTACAATATTTTACTGATAGGAAACCCGACATTACATATTTTAATTGCGAAATTAAAAGTCAGATAACATCGTTTGAATCTCAATATTCCGGTATGAAAACTTTAAATTTCGTTCGATATCTCTATGTGCTACGGAAAATGAACGGTGCAAATTCAATTGACTCAATTTTGCATTTGATCACCTATACTACCAAGACAAAACATGCTTACTACAAAAGGAAAACGAATGTCGGCTGAACGATTTATAAGTGAATAAATCGGTCTACTCTATGTGCTAAGGAAAATGAACGGTACAAATTAAATTTGCTCAATTTTGCACTTGGACACCTATACTACCAAGAAAAAACATGCATACTACAAAAGGAAAACGAATGTCGGCTGAACGATTTATAAGTGAATAAATCGGTCTACTCTATGTGCTAAGGAAAATGGACGGTGCAAATTAAATTTGCTCAATTTTACACTTGGTCACCTATACTACCAAGAAAAAACATGCATACTACAAAAGGAAAACTAATGTCGGCTGAACGATTTATAAGGGAATGAATCGGTCAAGTGTGAGTCTTGTCCGTCAAGAGTGCGTAGTTCGTTTGAAGTTTACCAAAAGTTATGATTAATTTGGGTTCCTACTGCAATGAATATTTAATAATACTTAATGTAATTAAGTAGGGTGAAAATCTCATAAACTATGATATCTAGAATAATCGTCACGATTTTCCTATAAACTTTATGTCAGATATCAACATATTTGTTCAGAAATTTCCAAAATAAGGAGACATGATTTCGTGCATGTTTTAAAATTTGCCTTGGAAGATATTTTTGTGATTGAGATATGTGCGGGTTAATGTACTTTATTACTATGTCAATTTTTACATTAAGTGGATTCTACCTTAAGCATTTTCCGAGAGAAGATCATAACAACAGACGAATTTCGGGTATAAAACGTCAAAAATTGAATAAAGTTGTACTGAAGAGTTAGATCAATTAAAATAAAGGAAATGTGATGTACACATTTATAATTACGTATTTTGATTAAGGTAATAAACAATTCCTCCTTTAAAATTCATTTAATTGATGAAAATATGTTTACAAAGTCTCCTTTCAACTGAACTCCTTTGGCTTATAATAATTTTTCTTATATTTTGTTAAAAAGAAAAATGTTAACGACCCTTCATAACCTCACAACGATTTAGTATTAAATATCTAAAAGATTTGTACATCAAATGAGAAATGAAATGACAGATTGTTATAAAGAATGTCTATTCAAAAAACTACGTGAAAGCCACTAATGGCCGGTTACTATATGTAGAAAGCACATTATTATAACATATTTCTGAACCGAACACAATTCCACTAGTAGTTATATATTTATTGTCATGTATTCTTCACGCAATTTGACATCGACAAATTTCTTTCATAAATACTTTTTCTCGGTAAAGTATTTTCTCACCAGAATTCGTATTATCATGTTATTTCTACTAAGGGAATATGATAATGTCCCTTCATAAAATACATATTTTTAGTGGTTACGATAGATTTGAAAATTCTCGAGGGAAAAAGGCTGAAGGAATTTTTACTTTTTACTGGGTATGAATAATATCATCCAAACACCATATTTCTGTCTACTTGTTAGATAATATTGTAAATGAAGGACTATTGTGTAACTGAGTATGGTTATTCGTACTTCAACTGAAGTATTTTTTGAGATTATTACTTTGAGTATTTAGGTTAAACTGAAAGCTAGAACAAAAGTGATCGGCAAAAATGGGCTTGGCGTAAGAGAATAGAAAATTAAAAAAAAAAACTGGAATTTTTCGAACATGAAATATCAAACAATTCGAAGATTTACAATCAGGGAAAAGGAAAAAAAATTATCATAATTCCCAACACAAAACTATTTTCATAAATACATATATACTCGTATTATACTAATTGTATTCTCGGTTTCGCTCGTATAACATTAGTATTTTCTGGTATAAAATTATATACCTATATTAATTTTTATGATGCAGATATTTAATTTTATAATAGTTGTACGACGAAAGTGGAGAAAAAAATTGTATAAAAAATATAGATACATTCTATAGGTGTATCTAAGAGTTCCTAGCAATATGAACATTTACAGTATATGAACTCTTACAGATGTCCTAGAAACAGAACTTGGTCAAGTACAAATAATCATTTTATTGCTTTTTGTTATGTTGAAATTTCAACCCTTGTTCATCATATTTTAAGTTGGATTTCTAAGTCCCTAAGTGGAATTTATTATGAGACGAATTAAATAAGTTTAAACTCGATGGGTTTGCTGTTTCCGGTTACGGAGTTAAATCAGACTGAAACAATGGAATATCCTAAATTTTATTCGTATTATGATATTCCATTTTAATTATCGTCGTATAAAGTATGTGTATACAAAGCTTTATTTCAAAAAACTCCTCTTTTACAGTGTCAATGTGTATTATAAGTAACTTAGATTTTGTGGGATTCCCATAAGTTCCTGGGACTTTTTAGGATCCCCAATTTTATCATAGGATATAGTTTATAAATAAACCAAATTTTAATTAATTTTATTCAGTCATTTCTGCGTGCAACTCAAAATAAATGTTTCGTGATGCATTAAAGACAACATCCCTCCTGGAAAAGAACCAGATAAAACGCAGTATATTACGATAATTTTCTGAAGAATAAATTAAAATATATTCCTTATTTAATTATTTAGTTAACGATTATCTGAAAGTCTTATTTAAAACCGGAAAGGTAGGTCGTTACCTATTACTTTCTGGATACTTATGTACATATACACGCGCGGGAGGACATATACGGGAGAGAATAGAGACGTGTCAGCTTTGCAAAATTAACTTTTAAAAAGGTTATTAGAATTTGATACAGAAAGTAGGATCATAATCCTACATTATTTTTATAAAAACAGACTAAAAAATAAATAAAAATATGATAAATTAATATTTTTTTCTTTCAAATTTTATAGGGAGCATGGTTGTATGCAATTTCTTTTATTTCCGACATGAATTGCTTTTGATCAAGTGTTCTTTTATCATATAATAAAACACTTGATATATAATTATTTCTGTCGATAACGCCTCAGTCTCGAGCTTAATAACGCTTTATGTTACTGACTGTCACCTGAGATGAGGAAGTCATAATTTATTTCGTGTCTTACGCAATTGCAATTACACTTGTTTGAATTTGATTTTACGTAATAAGAATTGTAAACGACCTAGTGTATTCTCTATTTAGTGCAAAGCTTTTCTGTGTATTCATGTTTTCCCCTGGTACATTGTTTAGCTATAACAATTATTAATTGTTATAGATAAATAAATAATCTGAAATACTTTTACTTATTCTCATAAAGGAATATGCACGCATGTAAAGCAATAAAATTTAGGTCGAAGAAAACAATGATTAGCTTTTTAAGGAAAAATCATTTTTCTACAAAAACGCGCAGTGGAGTGAACTTAAATCGCTTCGCCTTATTCAAAGAATCATTTCAAGAGACGTTCTATAAGATAAAACATCGTAAATTACCAGTTTTCCTTATATTTTTAACTGTTCAGTTGGAACGCTAACACGTCAAACAGCATCATATTTGCGTGCTTGTTTTGCAAGTATATTTAGATTTATTCTAAGTTGGACTTTTGCAAGATACAATTGACTTAAAACAACATATATCTAAGTGAACATATTTTCTTTTACTGGCAGTGAACTGTCTTTATGAAAAATTGTCTTTTTAACAAGAGATCGTTAAAATAAAGAGCATTGTCATGAGCTAAAAGATACATTGCTTATTTTTTCACATTAGTTTTATAGATAACGTATGGCCTGTGGTGTCTTTAGAATCATAGTATCAGGAAAAAAATTGGTTTCATTAAGTTCATTACACATGTGTTCAAGAATATTTTCGTTATTTAAAGAGATCAAGTAGTGTTCACTGTGTACATTAACATTTAAAGAACAACAAAAGGAACAAAATTATTTAAGATAACGATGATATAATTTAAAAATTATATTGTTATTTTATCTTTTATGAAAAATGTTTTACCAAATCAAAATAATTGTTTATAAGGGTAAGACAATACTATTCGTTTACAACATACATTCGCGATTATGTTCCCTCACTTGTCCTTAACGTGATGATTTTTAATTACCAACAAATATTATTCCAAGAAGAGCATCTTTTAATTAAATTTTAAATGAAGAAATAAAAATTTATAATTTGCTTATAAATAAATTTATATCATGAAGGACTAGGTAATTCATCGCATATATGAATAATAAAAAAAAATCAATTAAAAATTTATTTAAAAAAGCTTTTATTTTATGCCCACTTAAAAGTATGAAACACAATGAATTTGATAGATATTCTTTTCTGCTCTACTAACCGCTTCATAAATGGCGCTATGATGTTGCCTGGTTGCCTGTTACGACTGATTACTAGAAGATATTTATTCAAATTATTGTGTATTTCTGTCTTATTCTTTATCGTTATATAATTATTTGTTCTTATGGTTTTCTACGTGCCCAGCGATTTAGGTAAATCTCCAAGTTGAGCGAGCATGAGGTTTTCAAGTAATAAATAAATAAATAAAAATGACTTTTTCACCTTTGGGTTTTTTTATAATTTATAGAATTAATTTGCTCGTTTCAAAAGTATATATCAATACTAGCTAATATGCATAAATATATGACAGAAAACTAAAAATCAACCATATAATGTGGACTTTGTTGCGCCATTAGGGTATTCAACTTATTAGAAAACGTTTCTGTAATGGAAAGAGTTTTCATAAACAGCCGACACGTATTATCAATAATGAAAACGAAATAAATTGTCCTTGTTTCTGTTCTGCCGGTAACATTAACTGCATTTATCTATATTTTTTGCTTTAATTTTAGTGTCTCATAAATTTGAAGGGCGCTTCGCTACTGTTTGATGATAAATATGTTGTGTCGGGTGAATTTATTTATCACCTAACTGCGTCAGGTCTTTATCGGCAAAGTTTTGGCACAAGTAAATATTTTGCAATGAATCGCCTGCTCCATCTCCAAGGTTTCCGGCGACAACGTATTTTTAGGATATTTGGCGCAATTAGAGTAAATTAATGTGAGGCTTTTGCTTACAGAGTTCCGAGAACTCGTGTTCATTTAAAACCTTGAATAGTAACCTTGTAGTTCAATGCAGAATGTCCAATGCTTAATTTTTAGAGAGTGAATGATATATGTGTATGGTATAAATTTACTACCACCAATCAGCTACCCAGTTCCTTGCATTAAACTTCATGTTTTACAGCTTCAGTCATCATAGAGAATACTTCCATATTTCGTAACACTTCCATAGGGATAACACAGTAGAATTTCTTTCGACTTGCATTTTCCAAATATGAAAATTATCATTTGGTTGCAAAATATTGGTAAGAAAAACTGCACAGAATCAATGAATGAAATTAAAACTTTTCCTGATTACTAGCACATAGAACATGCCAATATTCTCTTACCTAATGATGTAGTGTTTGGAAATATATAGTAATGATGACATGACGTTTTAAACAAGGTTGCCAAGTTTTGGCGGCTTTTTGTACAAATATTAAAATTCTTCTCATTAGAACTTCGAAAATTGTTATTTTTCCACAATATCTCACAACCAGTTTCAATTGTGCGTTTGCACATTTTCTTATTATTGTTTCTTTATAAGTAGTTTATTTTTTATAATGAGTAACAAGAAATGTCTTTTGAAATTTTCGACATTACTTTAAGTAATAGTGATGTTAAGTTTTATTCTACAGATTGTTAATACTACAAATTATAATTATTTCTATTCTTTGGTTAAATTGTTAAACAAATGCATTTTATAAAAAAAATTGTCCAAATTGAAAAATCTAAGATACTATATGATGGACCAGAATGCAACAAGTATCAGAGCTAGTGTAGTATTAAATCTGTTAACATTCGTATGGAATTTATACATTTTTTATGGCCAACTGATCCATTAAGAAGGTATATGTTATGCGTATTTGAAACAAAATCATTTGAAAGAAATGAAAGATTAAACCTCAATTTTAATTAAAAAACTTGACCGATGACAGAACATGCCGTGAGATTTCCGACAGACTAAAACTAACCTGCGTGGCTGTTACAGACGGATGAAAGAATGGAGGTGTGGTTATAGTGGTTCTTACGCAATTAACACAGGAGGTAATTTGGGCTTTGGTTAACTTATTATGGTTTCATATTTCAAAAGGAGAAACGGACCCCTTAACTCATGGTCTCTCCGTCTATCGGTAACATCCACCCCGACATCGAAACTTGAAAAACATATTGACTCACGTGTACCTCAGTAAACACCTCTTAAATATATTTATATGATACTTGGGCGTAGTTCTATTTAAATAAGAACCCGAAAAAAAATTTAAGATCTCATATGTAGTGTTGTCTTTTGTGAGGTTTTGTTACCATGGTAAACAATTTTAAAATTTTTAATACCATGTATATAATAAGCAATACGTAAAAAATATGCCCATCCCGTTGTTTTTGAAACTATAGAACATATAATAAAGAAAAGATAAGCTTTTTAAAAGCCTGCACAAAACATGGTGGTTTTAAATATCATAGTTTTTGCGATCTTCACCATAATATTCAAGTCCCCCCACTTAATTATTTTATGTATTATTAAAAATAAATTTCACCACAAAAGCCCATATTGGCGATAACTCATGACAAATAAAGTAATTTTGATTTAAACGAAGTACGGAACCCTGGATGCGCAGGTCAGAATAGCCGGTTTATCCTTGTATTTTAAACACCTTGCTTCTTAAGGAAAGAGGAAATGAACGAATTAGCTAAATTACTGTACCCACGAAAACACATTTAAATAAAGTAAAATAAATATAGTTATTAATTTATTTTCATGGCATCTTGAATAGCATAAAAATGGAAAATTACACCGTAAAAATAAAACACTAACGGTTCTCTACTTAGACTAACATATTTAATTCTCCTTTTCAATTCAATGGATTATCTTAATAGCTTTTCACACGAAATGCGAAGCAAAGTGATCTTGTGCTGATACATCTCTTGTTTTCGCGGAACTTTTAATAATATTATACGTATACTACAATTTTCTCCTATACACTGTTATATATTTACTGATTTCCCTGAGGATAACGATTTCCTTTTTTGAGCAAGATAAGGGCGTATAAAATAAACAACAATTTGCATTTACCTTAATGATAATATAACTCGAATGATAAACGATGACATGGAAGATATTTTAAAAGAAAGCATCTCCCAAGTCATCGTTTAACAATGCCATGAGGGCAATATCATTTAACAATTAAATAATATCATAAGGATTTTGAAGATATTTGAAATCTGATGACACATGACATTTCCCACGGGAAGTGTGGCCGGAATTACTAATTAATTGTAAATAAGTAATTTACCGGGATTTCTTATTTAAACCTTACCTTGAAAATAAAATAATATTGTCAATAGTTTCTTCGGTTTGTTAACTTGCCCGTGTTTGCTTCTTGCTAACCCCAGACATCTGTTAAATTTTAAGAATTTCTTAAATTTTTTTTTCAAGAGTTTTATTTTTTATCGCCCTGTGATATAGAGTAGTTGCGTAGAAGACAAATTATTCACAACTCATTATGAAGTCTAATTTTCTTTAACAAATAAGTCTGTTAGTTTATGGCTGGCCGAGAAGATTGCCGTAATATGAACCGCACTAATATTGGTCACTAAATTAAAAGGTTTCCAAAGATGTCAATTGTTAACTGTTTTTCTTCTGCACATTTCATTTTATTTACATTAGTTTTCGATAAGCTATGCATATAGGGATAGGATGTGATGAGGGCAGTCTACATACGAGATTAGGCATATTACGTTTGATTTGGAGAGATCGGAATCGGATGTCGTTCTTGAATAGATCTCTAGTCACAGCGGCGTAGTCGGAAGGAAATAGTTGACACAAAAACCTGGTTTGCAGCCGTGAACTGGGAACCATGTTTCTTTCGTAGTTTCATTGAATAACTCCTTCCTTTAACTCATTCCTGGATGATCTCTGATTGACAGAGGGCCTGGAAAAGATTGTCTTAGATCACAGGTGCGGTATACTTCCAGATCCAATCTGCTATTCCTTCAAAACCGTGGGATTCAAAATTTATTTTTCTCGAAAGGAAACCTTAGTGGTGTGTCGTATGAATTTGGATTACTGTTCTATTATCACTCATTTGTCTAAGCTACATATCAGAGAGTATCCAGTCTGCGATTGTGGATTTAGTGAGGGCGATCTAAATCATTTAATTGTTGCGTACCCATCAACTAATAAATTTCCCTTAGTCATTTATAAATTATCAAAACAAAAAAAATCTGTTACTTATTAACATTCTAACTTAACTATCCCTTGCTAATAAAACCATTCTAGATTTGATAATTTAATACATAAGAAAAAACGGCATCAACATCTAGAACCTTATATATTCATCTATGTTTTATATATATTTTCATGTTGGTTTGTATATGTTATATACTTTTTGCTCGTCTATATATAGATGTCACTTTTGCCTTATACGTTTTTAATTTCGATACATATAAAGTTAATAAGTTCAAGTGTAACAAAATTGGTAGTAACTTTTTTCGAAAAAATTACACGACGTCATAATTTTCACAAAATTAATACGTTGGGTTTATTTATTTCTCCACTAAAAAACTTATCAGCGGCGGTGACCCTCCACTGATATGTTTTTTACATAATTTAAACATTGAAAAATATTTGTATTCAAATTTTAGGTCGGCTTAAAAAGGATTTAAAAACTGTATATTTAGATATATACTGTACATTCGAAGATATACTGAAAAATGAGCCAAAATTGTCCACTCCCCAATCATATCCAAAACTACTCAACCTAAACTTACAAAGAAATAGCGGTTTAGAATACCACCGAACATTTTTAGAAAAATATAGCAATTATCGCATATCTTCAAATTTTTCGTTTGTTTGCAATATATATACGTTGTAGAAAATTAATATTTGTAAATAGTTTAATAGAAATACCAAGTACTATTAAATGTCTATAGGTGCCTCTACAAAACCCTCGTATTGCGAATTCTACTCGTACTTGATAATTTTTTCTTATTCAGAATAATGTGTCGGAAAACATCAATAATAAACATTATGGAACAACGTTATGTCATTACTGCGAATCGTCAGCTGACCTTAATGACATTTAATTTTGAAAAGGGTTCTCTAATAGTTTTTAAAGCTTTTTTATGGGTTTATTCGGATTATACACTCAATTAAATGCTTCCAGTTAAATATCACACTTAACACCTTTCCCATCTGTGCTAGAGATTAGCCACTGCCAGGTATTATCAGGTATTGAATATGATAGATAATATTACTTTGGCATTATAAATATATACTTCAAAAAATTATTGAAATTAGTAAAATAAGTATAGTGCCTAATTAAAATTTGTTAGAAATTTTTACTGAAATCTATAAACTAACGTCTATCCCTTATAATCCAATACATAACATAACAATTACATTATACCAAGCCAACACAACTCACTAAATCTTACAGTTATGTAGAGTTTACAAGACCACAAAAATCAATCTGATCTTTAATATGTATTATGAACGAGTATAAACAAATTGTTCATTTGAAGGCAAGCCCGCAGATCGATGAGTTTACAAAAGAAACCTCGTTAACATTGAATCAGTTCATAAGTTGAGCATGGAAGTTATTTAATAACTTTCTTTAATCATATCGTATGTATACTCTTATGTCATTGTAGATCCTACTATATTTTCTATTGTCAATTTCAAAGCAAATGGGTTTTTCAAGAAAGTATGAACTTTGTATTTCTTTCGTGTTATTCCACACGAATATATAGTGCACGTGAATCATTTTTATTAATTACATGTGCCACGTGCAAAACCTGGGTGTTGTATTTATATTTTATGAGTAGACACACCTACAGTTTGATCTAAGAGTCCGATCTAAACATTTATCGAAGCCCTTACAATTTAAGGGTCTCAGAATAAATTAGATGATACAAGCTGAACTATATAGGTAGGTTGCACAACGGCGAAATTGAAAGTTTTTGGGTTCGCAAAAATTAAATGAGGTGCATAATTTTTCCATTATTTTCCCAAGGAGTTTATATTACAATGATAATATTGTTTATTTTTTTTAAGTATTGAATGGATACATTGTCATTTAGTTTTCTTATTGAAGTCTGGTTGAAAAGTAAATAGCCACAGACCAATTTTTGGTTATAAAACGAATACCAAGAAGTTTTTCCTTAATTTTTAGAAATAGAACTTTGGACACTTTTTTAATCCATTTGTATACACATGTGCAAAAATAAAATTACACACGTGACGTGTTTAACACGTCAATCTAATAAAGAAACACGCAATGGCAAAATTCCGGAAATAATGCGAGAAATCGTAGCCAATGGGAGAAGGCGTCGGCGAGAATGTGCTGTAGGACGACCGCCCTGGTAGGCTCCGTTCGATATACGTAGGGTAATGAAAACTTCGCCCTTCATTTATATTTGGAGCTGAGATTGAATACTCATTAGTTTTATATGTGCATTTATATATCACCGAATAAGAATTTGGCTCAAGTATCTATTAGGGAAACTGGATGCAACGACCAATAATCTAATCAAATTATGTACGTACTTGTAGTGTATTATTCAATTTGCTTAGACTGGTCTGGTGATTATTTAGAATTCTGTCTCAAAATGTATATTTAAAGTTCTGTCTCAAACTGTAATAATAGTTGTAACTTAAATATATTTTTTTTCTGTTGAATTATTTGATTCCATATTATTTGGGATTATGCACATTGTTATCAACTAAAATTACTATAATCGATAAACTTCGTCAATATTTGTCAAGTAATCATTATTCAATTGTCAAGCAGAAAATTGGTTCAACAGAATTAATTTTCACGATTTTTTAAAATTATAAGGATTTTTCCAACAATTTTTTTTCTCCGAGCACCGTTAAACGTACCTTCTGGTAATATACGACGGCTGCAATTTGAAGCAAGTTAAAGTTGATTTTTCCAATTCGTTGAATTATTAAGGTTAGATAAGTTTATTTTCCTTTAAACACAAATTAAACAAAGTTCAGAACTGAACAGTCAGTTAAGCTAAAGTTTCTTTCGGGCAACAAAACGTCTATACATTTTCGACTTCACTTAATTTGATGATTCATTCAATGATGATTTCAATGATGATTCACAAAAGGAAAAGCAATTTAAAAATTTACGTCTGGTGAAATTGTTTTGTGTTAAATAAAAATCGGTGCAAAATTTTATTCGTCTTAGGACGTAGTCAGATATTCCATTATTAAAAGCTTATAAAAATGATTTTCAAACCTCTTATATAGTTTTTGATGTTATATGTTATTTCGACTTAGCATTAACCTGTATTTTATTTGTTGTCCATTATCTGACCCAAGAGATTTAGCCAGAGTGTCCGTTTATTTACGAATCGACTGTCCTATGACCTTTGCAACCAATAGGGGAAACCAGACTGTTCGTTGGCTAGGTTTTTTATAACAACAACACCCGAGACCAACTTGACGTGCTTTCAGAAGCAAGGAAGTGCTCATAAAGATATTATTAGGATGTGTGATTGGTGATCAATTATCCGTACACTGGCCGGTGCGTTGCTTAATTTCATTGATCACGTAAAATCAACGACTACAAATCGACTATTAGTCTGCTGTTTTATTGTATATTATAATATAGCACATGTAAATGGTTAACAAACCTAAGTACATAAAATTAAAACCGTGTTACAACTACAAATATGTTCTATGTGCTCACTGTTTTTTATATTATTTATATAACTCACTGTTTTGCTTTTACATGTTCTCGCGAGAACCTTGTCTTCACAATTTTTTTCTTTCTTCTTATACTTGACTTTTTTGCCAGACGGCTTATTTACTTCTGGGTAAAAATAGTAATTTTTATACTCAGTCAAGAATTTGGCTAGTATGGTGAATATATTTTCTTTATTTTACTTTCCTCTTTAGGTCTCGGTCGTTCATCCAAGACGGCAACTTCAACTATTTCTTTTTATCGAACACGTTGTGGATTTAAAATCGTCTTTTTAAATTGCTGTTGAGATCAAACATTAAAATATTGTTTTATTTTACTTTCCTCTTTAGATCTTGGTTGTTTTTCTAAGACAGCAACATTCAATTGTTTCTTTTTATAGAGCGCGATGTAGATTTAAAATCGTCTTTATAAATTGCTGTTGAGATCAAACATTAAAATATTTTTTTTTTATTTTACTTTCCTTTTTATATGTTGGTTAAGATGACAATATTCAATTTATTATTTTTATAGAGCGCGATTTAGGTTTAAATTTTCTTTTTGCATAATATTTTAAAATGATGGGATACTACCAAAAACTGTGATTATTTTCTAAATTAATATATTTGTATCAGGTTTTTCGTAATTTGTAAGGAAATACTGTATGAAAAAATGACATGAATACGGCTTGTAAACTTCTTAACACTAGTTTTAAATCAAAATCCATTTCACGGAAAGATGAGCCTAAAAAAGAAATTTGTGTAACTATAATTTAATTTAATTGAAAAATTAATTTGAAAGCAATTTATATGCAATATTTTGTTTGTTTATCGAAAATAAAACACGATATCCTACGTCTGAACTAGTAAAATTGTTTTTTAATTGTATAATTTATTGGGTGTATGCGTCAGATAAATAAGGTAAAGTATAATTAATAGATCTTCACCTAATATTTGTTGAATTACGGTAATTAGATCCTTAACCAGGTTTGTATTATGTGATAATAAATAATAATGGATAAATATGGTTAGAAATAGAAACTCATTTAAATTCTGGACTCTACTCAAAATAGAAGAACTTCAAAGTTATTCTCAATAATAATTTTACTGATGTTACAGAAAATATTATATTTATTTAATATAGGCCTGTAAGTTACATGATAACTGAAAATATTAGGTGTTTTTGCTACGCTCACTTTTACGAACATTTTATTCATCGACTACCACCTCCTATGGCAATCGTGTATTTTATTATATTTAGGGTTCCCTATCTCAAAAGGAAAAACCGGATTGTTACAGGATAACTTATTGTCCGTCTATGCGTCGATCAAGACCCCTTTTCTCAGGAACGCGTGAAGGTATCAAGTTGAAATTAATATCAAAAACTCATTTCTACGGTCTCTTATATCTATAAAAAATTGAGATTCTGAGTCAGCGCAATAAAGGTGAATCCCAAAAATATAGCCATGTATGCCGCATGTTTTGCAACTCGCAAATAAATCAAAACCTTGGGGTACTTCCCGTTGACCTAGAAGCATGAAATTTGACAAGAAGCAATGGTATCATAGTAGAAGTAAAGGAAAAAACCATTAATTTGTGGTTAGATCATATAAAAAAAATAATTGTTTGTAAATGCGCCTGCAAAAGTTATAGTAGGCAAAATATTTTCATTCTAGAAATTAAAATCTTTAAATAGCTTAATAGGTATATTATGTACCATTAATTGTATATAAATACCTAAATGCGTGAATCCTTTTAGTTCCAGTTCCTCCCGTGCTTGACAGATTTTTTATTTGAATGCACTATCTCTTTTCTAATATACAAACATATTTTTATTTATACGTGGATCAGTGTTACCTTCCATCGTGGGTAATCTTTCTTGACAGAACATTTCATCTAATTTTTAAATAGTCAGATTTTGATAAGTATGTGTAAAAGTGGATTGCCGGTGCTGGAAAAAACGGCAATATAAAATTAGTGTAATAAAAACAAAATTTCTTAGATAAAACATGGAAAGAAAAAGGCAAGAAAAAGAAAGAAAATCTTAGTAACAATCTAGAAGGGAAATACAAAATGCCTTCGGATTTGTAGAAAACATATGTACTTTTGAATATTTTAATATATCAAAATGTATTTATGAAAAAATAATAAAGCACATTTGAAAATCTATAAAAGTGAAGGCTTTTCAATATTATTGCTACACATATTAAGATGAAAGGTAATACATTGTTATAAATAGGTATAGAATACGCTTTATAAACGAATACTTAATATTTAAAAGTGACTAGAAGTATCGAAAGTACATATTGATATTGACAAAAAAAGTTCTCCGGACTTTCATAAATTAATATCATTAAGAGTATCTAAGCTTTTTATCGTATGTTCATATTTAAAAAAATCGAAAAGCGAGAATAAACGCTTTGTGTCAGGGAGCTAATTAACGTACCGATTCAGAAAGCTCATTATAGAATAAATTCCTGAAGAACAAGCTAGTACGTGTATATATATGTATATGTATGTATATATATATATATATACATATATATATATATATGTTTATATATATGTACATATGTATATATATATATACATATATATATATATATATATATATATATATATATATATATATGTTTATATATATGTATATATATATATATATATATATATATATACATGAAAATGAAAATGAAAAAATACTAGTAAAAGATTTTCCCACACAAAATAAAATCATTCGTTTTCAAACTTACTTACTTAAGGTTTGATAATATATCTTTAAATTTTGTACGTTGTTTATTCGAGAGTAAAAATCTAACTTAGCGCAATATGAACTTAGCAACGTACTGAAAACTTTGGTGTATTTCAGTATTAAAATTATGGAAATTAATCATAAATTATGTTTATATTTGAACTGTAATGTCACCGACATCAAAAATGAGCAACAGAATGTTTGTAAGCCTCTGAGCCGTATCTTTTGTAACTAACTATATAGAGCTTAACATTTATTTATTTTGTATTAATCTTCTACATTAGCTTTTAATTGATTTCATCAATTAAGTCTATATAACAATGGATTGCGTTTTTTGAATTTTTCTTTATCGTCTATCTTAATTATATCGTACACATCAACAAAGTCTTACTTCACCATTGCGATTAAGAACGACAATATCGTAACTGCTATAAAAATACCTTTACGTCTCTGAATTTAAAGAAATAATTGCAATAGCATATAGCACATAGTAATTTACTTTGCCTTAATAACATTAATTCTTAATGCAACGACAAGAAGTTTTTCCCTTTGACTTTTGTGTGAGCTTTCCTACAAAACTTTAGAAAACAAGTAAAATGTGAATGTTTTTAAGGAATAAATTTCTTATTATTTCCACACCACGAATATTTTGGTTTGATTGTAATTATGCGTGTTATTATCATCGTGCTGTTTATTATCTGTAATTACTAAATATACATCACATATAAGCTATACGTAGTAATTTATCTTTCCATCTCTGTTCTCCGATTCGTTCACGTTTTTCTCTTTGTGTTACGGTTAATGATATAAATGACTGATATTTACTTCAGTAACATTATTTGTGGGCGAAGCCGGAAAATAGTTTAATCGGCAAAACGCAGAAAGCTTACGTGCGTAGGGGGATAACTTAATGACATTATGTATTCATCGTAAGGTCTTTTGTAAATAAGGTTATATAAGCGCAGAAGCCTGAAATATTTACTTATTTGAATGAAGCATACACAGTTTATTAATTTTAGTCGATATTTAAAGACTTCTAAGATTTATAATGTTCCGTATCAAAACTGAATAAACTAAACCCCCATGGTATAAATTCGGAGTTTGTCCGTCTAGCATAGTTAGTTTTATAAAATACTATGTAATGCGCGGAGGTGAATTTTGATATATTCGTACTTAAAAATGATTTAAACATAGATGTAAAGTAAAAAAAAATGAAATTCCGATTTTAGAGGTTACATTGCGGGGTCCAAATGAGTTATTATTTTATTTTGGTTTTCAATCCCATTTAACCGAAAATGTACTTTTCAATTACAGTATGGAACTATTGTCACGCGATTCATATTTAAACTTGGCCACGATTTTAATACGTTTACGAAGCAGCATTTAAATTTATTATTTCTGTTGAAAGAAAATACAAATTCAAATTTTCGAATAATAAACCATGTTTTGTTATAAAAACACATTCGTTTAATTTCTGTCAACATCGGTTCATTTTGTAGTTGCTTATAAAATTATACCAACTGCTATCTAATGGTGAAATTAATTTGGTAAGCATGCAGTTGTAACTGCAAGTTAGTTAGTGTTAGTAAATTTAAAGACTACATGGAATTTTCCTGTACCGTTAATACCTTTAATACACCTGCATCTCAGATCCATATTAAGCAGAAAATGAGATTACTTGAAACTCTGAGATAGAGATTTTAAACGGAAAAATCTATTTGCCCTCATTTTCATCCGAAAACGTTACATATTTATACGTATATTAGTCATATTCATCCGAGTTACGAGCAACGATACATAGCGAGGGGAAGCGATATACAATACTTTTTCTGGACCCTTTTCTCGTTTGTGTTCGTATTTGTGACTGATATTTTTTGTTGCAAGATGATTTGATTATTGTTTGCAAGATGCCGTCAATAAATGGATAATTTTTTTACTGGATATGAACTTAGACCTGACATAAAATTACATCCTAATTTGATAATTATGTTTTTATTTAAAATGTGTCATTATCTGTCAGAACGTTTCTATATTTTAATATTATTAGGCTGACAGCGTATACTCGTGTTCCGTATTCGGACACCCGAAAGCATGAAATGGATATAAAATACAATAACTGCCGCACATGTTTCCGAACGGAACAAAATGTTGATTTTTTTTCCGAACGGAACAAAATGTTGATTTCATGCATTCGGGTGTCCGAATACTGAAAAGGAATTCGGAAATCAAACACGGAAAACGAGTGCATGCGGCCAGCCTTAATGGATTATAAATTTAATTTTGGAAATACTAATAAGATTGAAATATATTTTGTGAAATAATTACACTTATGAATTTCAAAGATTTCTCTTATTAAATTTTTTTATTCTGGCCAGGATTGGTTTAAAATAGTTATTCGAAAAGAATGCAATGATATCTGTATTACTTTTTGTCAGTCAGTTATGCAATCTATGCTCTTGCGTCAAACTGTGACGAGCAACGATAAAATAGTACCACGCTATTTGTACAGGTTGTTACGTCACCTCATCATTTCGATGAGCAAATAAACATCTCCGAATACTTCCTTTCTTGCTATCACTGAGACATAAGTGACCCACGGAGAAGACATCCTATGATTCTATGCTGTGGTAAATATAATCTGTTACTATATGATTTATTATTTTAATGCCTCAGTTGTTTTATGACCAAAATTCACGTATCAAAGAAAAAGTGTTTGGTCTAACCAAATTTTATCATCGTGTTATATATATATATATATATATATATATATATATATATATATATATATAAATATATATAAATATATATATACATATATACATATATATATATATATATATATATATATATATATATATATATATATATGTATATATATATATATATATATATATATATAAATATATATAAATATATATATACATATATACATATATATATATATATATATATATATATATATATATATATATACATCGTGCTTTGTACATACTGTTTCACACCATCTTAAAAAATAGGCCGAACTACTACCTCATACATACTATTTCCACTTTTATGTTGCGAAACTTTTAAGTAAGTAGATTTATTACTGCTCCATAATCACTGATCCCGTAAATCAATAAAATTTCTATTTTTTGTTAAATTACATATAAGTGTAACGACATCAAATTCCTTCACAAGAATATGAAGCAACGAACGTGACTTATGTCAATATAAACTACATCCGTATGGAATAAATACGAATTTCCTCAGAAATTTCAGCGAACGTATTCATTTTCCGCCCAAAATACTTTTCGATCGTTGGTCAGGGCGGCGAAGCTCTCGGTATTTCAACTCAATTTCTAAACTTCCGACCTTATCGCACGTTTGCGAAGTTGAAAGGAACATTCTTTGCGATCGAACTTTATTAATCGCTGAGATATTTCGAATATTTTTATTTATTAAACTGTAGAAATAATAATCCAAAATAATTTTATTATTTCGTGCAATGTTCACAGTATTCGTATACACCATAGTGATGACACAGCTATACTTGCTTTTCGTGCCTATAATAAGCGTGTAAACTTCATGAATAGGACTTGTATTATTCACGTTAAATGGAGTATCAACTGTTAACTCGAAAAGACCCAAACAAAATTCTTATTTTATTGTTAAGTAAAATGAGTTTTGCATTAAAGTAAAAACAATTAAAATATGTTGTTTGAACTGAAACATAACACGTATAAAACATATCTTAAATGCTCAAACCGAGTTAAAATAGAAACAAAATAAACCTACAAAAAAAAAACTCATTAGAGGACATTTTACAGACTTCTTCAATTTTAAAAATATATGGTGCTAAAATTAAGAAAAATGAAAGTTAGAAGAAGTTAGAAGAGTTAGACCTCAATAAGGGTTCAATAGTATTATCTATTGCAATCATTATGTAACTGATGCACTATTATCGTATTTAGAAAACACTATGTTTACTAAATAGGATGATAGTTAAAATAAAGGAAAAGTTATACAACGTACTAAGAAATGAAATGGAAAATTTGACGATGCAACCCATTGTTTTTCCTAAAAAAATATTTTCAAAAGCGACAAAGCATTCATTTCTGAATACAATAAGTGTTTATATACGTATTCAGCTGAAGACACAGCTTTGTCAAATTTCACATTAGTGGTCATAATAAGAAAGTGGAGCAAGAAAAACAAAACAATATACAATATCACATTACGCGATTAATAAACCTGAAACGAAAAAAAAATACATTAAAAATTATTTATTATTTTTATACAATATTTTACTAATGTAGGGAAACCAATATTACATTTTTTAATTCCGAAATGAAAAAAATTAATGACGTTATTTATATAAATAATCTCGATATTCGGGTATGAAAAACGGCACGCAGCCAGTACAAACTTTACATATTATTCTATACCTCGACCCGCTAAGGATTATTAACTATGCAAATTCAACTTGCACTTTGACCATCAACACTACCAAGATCTTTTCACTTCGCAAGTTATAAAAGGGAGAGAATTGTCAGTCAGTCAATTTATGAAAAATAAACCCGTCAAGTCGCTAATCTAGGGATGGCGTACCTTGTTTGCAGTAAAATTACTTCTAGTGCAATGAATATTTAAAACTATTTAACATAATTAAATAGGATGAAAATCTCATAAACTATGACATCTAGAATAATCGCTAGAGTTTGCCCATAAATTTTGTGCAGGGTTCCAAAATATTTTCCATTCAAATATTTTTGATTCGAAATTTCCAAAAATAAGAGGAATAGGAACATATTTTCTTGCATATATTTCAGTATATCTCTGGATATTTAATACCTTAAATTAGGGAAAAAAAAACATTTATGGACTTTTAGAACACTAGCGAATTAATTGGCCACAATAAATTTCCATATAAATATTTTTGAGTATTAGTTGTTATTACTACGTCAATTTTATCGTCAAGGAGGTTCTACCTCAAACGGTTTTCCGAGATGGTTGCGACAGACGGGCAGAGGGAAACGTGAGTGATCTCATAAGGGTTGCGTTTTTTTTTGAAGTATGGAACCACTAAAATTGAATGAAGTTTTACCGAATAACCGGATTAATTAAAACATTTATAATTACATTCTTTCGGTAAGGTAACAAAAGTAATGAGTAGGGAGTGAAATGAAAAGGATTTCGTTAAAACTTTTCTGTGTTTAAAATTCACTTAATCAACGAAAATATGTTCAGAAAGTTATCAATTGAATTCCTTTTACTTTTAGTAGCTTTTCCGATGTTGTGCATTAAAGAAAAATATTAATGACCCTTCTTGACTTCAAAATGAATTTTTCTTAAATATCTATTAGATTCATACATCAAATAAGAAGTGGTATATCAGATTGACATAAATAGCGTTCATTTAAAAAAATACATGAAAAGTCACTGATGTCCGTTTCCTTCATCGAGAAGGCACATTATTATTACGTATTTCTGAATAAAACCTTATTCCATTAGTGATATATTTATCTTCACGTATTTTTCATACAACTTCGACAAATTTCCGTCCTGAAATACTTGTCTCAGTAAATTATTTTCTCAACAAGATTTATATTACCAAAATACCATTTTGTTTCCTCTATTGAAATATAATAATGTCTTTTCATAAAATAGACATTTTTGATAGTTACAATAGAAATAAAATTTGTCAAAGGAAAAAGGAAAAAGAATTGATACTTTTGTCGGCCTGCATGAACGATTTCATCCAAAGAGTGTTTTATTGGTTAGGTAATGTTGTGAATGAAGGACTATCTAATAGTGGTTATTAGTAAACATATCCTTGAGAGTATAACTATATAACGTTAATCGAAAATTAGAACAAAAGGAAAACATGAAACCGATTTTCGCCTTAAAGAAATAAATGTAATTTAAAAAAACATATTTTTGGAGTGTATAAACAATCGAATAATTCAGTGATTTATAAAAATTGAAGAGCAAACAAATAAAATATTTCATCACGATTCAAAATTTAACAAAATGCCTCCATAAATATGCATATATTAAATTTTTAATATTGCAAGTATTGTTATTGAGAACTAAAAATAATAATAAAAATTCAGTCAGGTATGAGTATTTCCATTAAAATATTTACAAATATTAGTTTTACACAATGTAATTATATTGCCTACTACATCTTTATAGGCGTAAAACATGGTGCATATTTCAAAAATGATAAGATGAATGATAATAAATAAATTCAGGTAATGAATAAATTTTTAAAAAATTCAAGAAGTGAACATTTTAAGAAGTTATGCACTAGCATAATGTTTTGTTTAATAAGATATATTGTTGTGTCAAATTTAATGTCTCTATATCGTATAAAGATATATTATTGTGTCAAATTTAAAGTTTCTATATCGTATGGTTTCTGAGAAAATCGGCTGAATATTGAACAGATGAACATAAATATATCCTCTGCTGTGTATTTCATCAGCGTAAGTATTTGGTGCCTATTTAAACAATTATAACATTTATAATTATCTATTTAGTTTTCCCATAAATATTTGTGTGTACTTCTAAAAGCTCATTTTTTTCATAATTTTGGTTAGTTTTAATAAAAAAACGTACACACTCTTAAAACTAGCCATTTGAAACGATATTCCTCACTATGCATAGAATTAACGTTTTTTTCTGTTCCTTAATTTGTTTACTCAAAAATTTATTTTGAATTTTATACTTAATCACTATATTAAATTTCAAGTTTCTATATCAAGCAGTTTCTGGGAAAAAACGGTGTGAACAGATGACAGACGGACGGACAAATATGTGAGTAATTTCATTTGTTTTACGGTCCGAAACCATAAAAACATAATAAATAGCAAAACAGAAATGATTATAAAATGAAGACAATAATTAATTAAATTGACTTTAAAATGTTGCTATTACCGAAAGGTATTAAAAATAAACTGTTAACTGACAGTTAAAATTCGTTTCGTATTATATAAACAAATGTATTCTTCGCTATTTTTCAGTAATAGATAGACTGAGAGACTAGATCTAAATCTATCTATCGTCGACAATCCTGTCGAGTTTCCAAGTTTCGTAGATTAGTACTCATATGTACATACCGTTGTACGATACATAATCAAGATCGTTTCCTCAAAATACCGTTATTATTTTCGATTTTTACTTCTCATTTCTTAGTAAAATCTGACGTCGTTTGTTACGTGGAATAAATACAACACCATTTTTTTAACAAGACGATTTTAGGTGCCTTCAAATTTTTGCCATTAAGGATAAATGGCAATGAAAATCGTTTTTTTTCTCTGGAAATAACACCTTTCCCGATGAACCTACGGTAAAAATGATACAGGTAAAAACGAATGTACGGAAGACTAAAATAAAACTTATGTGAGAAATCCAAGTTTATCAAAGTACACCATCGAAACGCAGCAAATTGCGATGATTTTAAATAGAACAGCGAAATCCAAATAAACTTATTGAAAAATTTCTAATTTCACTAAATTGATAAAATATATTTGCATAAAATTTTAAACTTAATTATTCGATAATAATAATTCACAGAAACAGGCCATTAATTTAACGTCTTACATTTTATGAAGTTTTTTACATCAAAACATAAAAAAAATTGTTTTGGCGTCTCACACGTCACATAATTTGCCTTCTCTGAAATTTCTAAAAGAAAATTTTGAGTTATAATTATTGGTATATAATATGTATGTATAAATATATATATATATATATATATATATATATATATACATACATATATATAAATATATAAATATATATATATATGTATATATATACATATACATATATATATATATATATATACATATATATATATATATATATATATATACATATACATACATTTATAGTGCCTACAACCACATTTATTGTGACACATTCATTAATAAACGATCTAGTAGACATCAAAATATTTTATATATAGAGATGAGTAGATTACAGTGATATTTTCAATTTTGAATCGAACTCTACAATTATTAGGATACATGACCTCTACAATTATTAGACTACAATTATTAGGATCAAAAGACGCTGTTTAAAGTTGTCTGTTAAAGTCTGTTAATTCTGTTTAAAAAAGGGTAAAATTATATAATGCAAATTATATTTGCCGGTATAAAGTTTTAATTACTGGACATAAATTTTATATACACAAGCATTATTAATAAAGACATCTCTTTTCACGCTCAAAAATTTCATAATTATAACAATGAAAAACCCAAGAAATAGGGGAAGTGACGTAAATAAATTTAGTATCTCGAAATATGTCAGTCAGCATTGATTAAATTTAATCGCAAAGGGTTTCCCTCTCAACGTCATTAACAGGAGAATAAATTGGAAGCACGATTCGGAAATCCATTCAAAATGCTTGGAGTAAGTTGGGCTAACGGAAAGGAAAGCCGGCCGCATTGGCTAAATACGAGAAAGTGTCTTGGGCGGAGGATGAATATGTTCCCTAAAATACAGGATTAAATTTATCTTAAGTCGTTACGGAAATTGTTTATATCGACATGAATTGCTATTTTTATCTCACATTTGTGCAGCAATTCGGATGAACTTCATTTGACCAGAAATGCGTAACCCGTTCTTAAATATAAATATAGATAAATGTCTTTAAGTATTAAGTTATATTGTTATTTAAGTATATATACATATATATATATATATATATATATATATATATATATATATATATATATATACTTCAAGTATTATTGCTTTATTTTTCTCATATACAGTTACTCGTATATGAGAAAATGAAACTATAAAAATCATAAAATCGTACAAAACAGCATACAAGTAGATAAAATGAAATGTATTGTAAAAAATACTTATTTAAGTGAAAAAAACTTAAATAAGTATTTTTCATTTTTTTCACTTTTTTTGAGCAGTAAACGAAACTAAGTCATCATTCTCTGGTCATGAAAATTCGTCATTTGACTTATTTCTAACATAAATGATATGTTGGAATACATATATTGTGGATAAAACTAAGAAGGTGCATGGCTCAAGTTATACAATTTAAAAATAAAAGTGAATGTTTAATATATTTGGCGTTAATTTTGTAGAAATACATTTTTCACAATTAAATGAAATTAGGTAATGTAGCTGACGATGCTGTAATACAACGAAACCTAGGCTGTGGTAAAGAAATGAAAGAAAAAATACTACATCACGTAGTTTCATTTAATTGTGAATAAAAGTGAAATTAACACAGAATAAGAAAAGAAAATATAATTTCGACCGAATGCAGAAATTTCCATATAAATATTTGCAATAGTTAGGTATTGAGATGAATGCCGATTAATATGCTTTATCTCTATGCCTATAATGGTATGTCAAATTTCCAGTTTCCACGTCAAAAGTTTTCTAATAACAACCGACGAGGACTCTTGTGTATTAAAGTATTAGGTATATGTTTATTGTTTATTTATATGTCAGCGTAAAAACCGCCTAAAGCAGTGTAAGCCTCCCACAACGCTTTCAAGTGTTCTCTTCCTCTCGCTAGTGTGGGCCCTTCGTTTCCAGCTATTTGTACTATGTTGTCACTTAATCGTTTTAACGGCCTGCCTCGTCTTCGTTTTTTATAGATATGGATCCAGTTTGTTGCTATTTGTGAACATATTTCGACTGTAGCTCTTTATATGTGACTTATCCATTAACATTTCAATTTCAGTGGGTACTTTATTATGTCTTTTGCTTAGTTTCTTTATGATCATGCGTATTATTAAATTGATCTTTTAGTTTGTTATTTAGGTAGTTTCTTTCTATCCCTTTTTGGCACGACCATATTTTGCTCAAATTAGCCTTGGTCATTGATTAGGTTTGGCATGCATCGGTTAAGCACAGTGTCAAACATATATGGTAAGCTTTTGTTTTAAGTTTTGTCGGTATAGCGTATTTAAATATTTCCTTCATGGACTAGTAGATATTTATACCATGCGCTTTATATTCTTCAATCTGTCTCTTGCCCATAGAGGGTTCAAAAGCTATAAGATGTCTAAGGTAGATATAGACATCTATATATTTCAAAGCCTTTTCTTTCACAGGCAAGAAAATGAAAACGATTTCCAGTAAATGATTTGAAATGTTATAATGAAACTTCTTTGTTGTTTTTGAGCCAAAATAAGGGAGTGTTGAGAAACATTAAATTTTCACATATGTTCTTATACTGTGAAGTCAAATTACTACTTAAAAATATCTCCCCAACGACGTACCATATGCTTATACATGTAAGTCAAAATTATTTTTTCAGTTTTTTACGTGTTATGGTACGTGAAAATGTGTGCATTTCTTTTTAATTTCAATTCTTTTGAAAATAATTTTTAAAAATATTGTTGCTGATCATCGAAATAAAACTATGAGTTATTTGTCAAAGAAAACACATTCAATGGACTTTATTTCATTCCTGTTTTCGTATACATTCTTACTTTTTACAGAGTCATGAAACTGCTAATATTAGTCTATCAATTTTGGTCACACATAATTTATAAAATGAAAACCGGCCAAGTGCATTTCAGAACACGCGTGAAGTAAGGTTCCGTATTTTTTCTATATCTCCTAAAATTGTTAATGCAAAAAACGGAAATAGTTATAACCAAAAGCTTTTTTGCCTTCATTTTTACAGCTTTTTTAATTCTCTGGTTGATAAATTAGAGAAAAGTCATTGCACGTCACTGTACGGTTTAATATTTGCCAGCAGGGTTTAAATATTAGCAACATTAAAAGAAACCTTAATTTCATTTACTCCGCGAAACACCATACACCTTCACCATACACGTCACGCACTCTCTCTACATGATTTTTTAATAAAATAAAAGAAAACGCAGGTAATACAAGAAACGCATGCTTTGTAATGAGTAAATAATCATTATACTAAAGTGAATGCTGTGTAAGTCAATGAGCTATTGAGTCAACGCAATTCAAGTCATTGACATTACATTAAAAATTCAGAGGATTATTTTTTCATTTATGTTCTATTCCATAAATTGAGGCACATACGGGTATGAAGTGTTTACTCCCATTATATACACAAACTCAGCCTCCCGTTCCACTTCATTACAGCGACGGCGCATCAGGTTTGCAACAATTTCAAATCAGAGTCAGAGTTATTATATTAAAGTTGACCATGGGAAGTGGGGTATAAAATACAGTAATTTGAAAGTAAACAATGAAGGAAGCGTAATGCTCACTATGCGCGAGGCATTTGAAATACCTACAGCTGAGCGGGGAACACCTAAAGTTAAAGTTTTCTTTGAAACATTAATGAATTAGAAATTAATCTAATAGTGTGATATCGGCAATCGAAGGAACCGGAATGTTCACTAGGCGCGAGGTATTTAAAGTATACACAGCTGATCGAGAAACGCCTGAAATTGGAATTTTCTTTGGAACATTAATGAATTAGAAATTAATCTAATAGTGTGATATCAGCGATCGAAGGAACTGGAATGTTCACTAGGCGCGAGGTATTTAAAGTATACACAGCTGAGCGAGAAACGCCTGAAATTGGAGTTTACTTTGGAACAACGTATTTAAGTATGAAATTTGAAATAATTGATGAATAATAGCAATATTAGCAAATATTAATTTATATTCTCCTCACCCCCTCCCCCCCTCCCCCAATTAATGAATTAAAGAGAATATAATACAATACGTTAATTCAAAGGTAAATAATTGAACCAAGGAGAATACTCATTAGGCCCGAGGTATTTAATGTGTTCACAACCGGGCGGGAAACGCCTGAAATTGGAGTTTGCTTTGAGAACAATGATGAATTAAAAATTAAAATAGATGAATGATAATTACAATTCAGAAATTAGTAAAAATGTATTTTTATTCTCTTCCCCCACAATTAACGGATTAGAGGGAATAGAATACAATACGGTAATAAAAAAAAAAATAATCGATGAAAGCAGAACGCTCACTAATCGCGAGGTATTTATTGTGTCCGCAGCTTGACGGATAGCACTTGAAATCAGAGTTAAGTCTGAGAGTAATAATAAATCAGAAAATAAAATAATTGAGTGACAACAACAATTATGAAATTAGAAAATGTTTTTTTTTCCATCCTCGCAATTAATGGATTAGCGAGAAGATAATACAATAACGAAAAGTAGTTTCTAAATGAGATAAAAAAATATAAGTCTTTTCAGAATAGAATAAATTAGAAAAAGAATAGAAGTATTTTGCAACTAATCTGGATGGTAATCGTTTAGTCTTTTAACGTTTACATTTTACCACAGCTTTACCTAAATAAAACACAGTTATTTAGAAAATAAGCGGGGAAATATCAACTAGCCAGAGTTTATTGTTAGAAAATCATAAAATCGAATGGAATTTAAACGTAACAGGCCAAATTTCCTCTAAAAATGATGGTTTTGAAGTCATAAAATATATCAAATATTTTAAAATAATTTACTATATTTTATAGATTCATCTACATCAGACCTCAAAGGGGTCGTCTCAAAGTTGTATCTACTCGTATATATGTACATAATGAACCAACTTCTGCTCGAAGTTTTTGCGTTTGTAAGCACCTTTCTTTGAAGAATATTATTGATATATAGTATGAAAAATTAAACTACTCGTACAACGATTTATTATCAAATAGTGTCAACCATTTTTTCCCTAAAAATCCTCTCAGTTTTAAAGTGAAATTTCTGTCCGTCAAACTCTGCTTCTCCATCCTTCTTTAACAAATTTGTGCGAATTAGACATAAAATATATATTTTTTTATTATTAACCTTCGCCAAGGCTTTGACAAAAATAATACAAATAGAAAAATAATGAAAAATAGTGTAAAATAACGAAAATTGGCCTAAAAACTGACAGTTTCGTTGAGATGGGTTGCACACAGAGTTAAAATACTTATAGGTAAATGTAAAATTATTAACAAGAAATTGTACTGGAGTCTGTATTATATATTAATGGAGTGTATTAAATATTTATTACTACTACAGAAAACAAATTAAATTAGGAGAATTTACGAAGAACTCTATCAATGAAGAAAGAAAGCCAAGTCTGTTAAAATAATATCGTCCCATATATTTCATCGCATATCTTTTTCGATATCATCCTATATATCTCACTGCCTAATTTGTTTTTGTTCTTATACGATACGAATGTGACGTGAAAATACATGACCAACCGTTTAAGATTATCTTTTAAAACGGATAAAAAAATAGCAAGCTTGCGAGTTTTAAGGTCGCCGAGAAAATGAAGAAAAAGTCACGCAACGAGATGACTTACATCCCCAAAAGGCAAAGAATGAAAAGCTGACTACAACAAAATCGTTTAAGGAAAGCCATTATACATATACGTAGGTTTACATATTACATTATTTACTACGAAAAATATCGTACCTTGTCGAAATATTGATTTAGATATTCGTAGTTTTACGTTTATTTTTATTAATTGTTATTTTCAAAGTATTTGTAATTTTGATATGTATACATATGTACATTAATGTAAATTATACATTCATTTTATTTAAGACGCCGTCAGCATGTAGTTTTGAAAGTTTATTCAAATCTGTATACCAAGTTCACAATAAAAAGAAGAGAAAGTTTAAAGCTAACAATTTTCTTACAATAAAGTCTTCATCAAATATTTATTGTTTTCAGCGCTAGAAGCGTGGTATAATCATTTTTGCTGTTTTCTGTAAATCTTCGTTTAAGGAAGTTTATATTCTTAAATGGATCTTTAATTTTTGAATTTCCTATTTTATCAGGTTTCATTTGACACTCGGTATGATGGCATTGAAAAAAAATTAGTAATATTGTCTTCCAAAGCTACTATTGAAATTGTTTTCCATTTACATGATATACAATAGACAAATTAATTGACTGACAGACCAGTCGATACTACAAATGTTCCGTTTTCCCAGTTCAGATAAGGAACAATGGAAATAGTACAGGCTCCTGGAATAGTTCAAAGCAAAGAAGGGTTGAAAGTAACAAAATCGTTTTAGTAGATTGTTGGAAACAAGTATTAAAGATACAAAAATTGACAAAAAAATACTTTCATATAGTAATAGCATGTTTTAATTTACGGTAGATGACGATTTTTGGAACATAATTTACAATATTGCGAGGAGATAAGTTTTTTGATGGAAGTTATATTGTACTGGTTTTTTAATTCATTATTAGAAATGCACGTCCTAAAAAAATCATTTTGTATATATGCATCTTTAATTTCATTAATTTCTTTATATCTTAAATGCATTTTCAATTTTTCCATCCGGCTGTTAGACTTAATTTTCTGTATGTATGTATGTACCATGTGCAGACTTGTGATATAGGTTTTAACAGTATTATGTATTACATACATATTAAACATATCAAGAAGTATGTTGAAGGGGTGCTTATGCAATCTAGAAAACGGTGATGGGTGGGGTCAAAAATTGGTGTCGCTACTTAGACTTGTTGGGCGTCGCCGAAGAGAAGAAAAGGGCTCTTTGAGCAGAGTACAAATTTATTTTAAATCTTTTTTATTAATCAATGACGTGCATATATACTTAAAATTGCCATTTTGCCCTATTTTGTGGTTAGGTCTATCTTAATACCCTTAGTGTATAAGTCATTCCTCTATATTGCAAATATGTTGTGTATGTAAAAAAAAATACAAAGGTCGTGTTCAACTATAATAGTGTGTAAATAATAGGTAGTTAAGTTTTTGAATTACAATGACTGTATATGGTGTTATTTTAGAAATCAAATGAAAATAAGCAAAATCTTTAGAAACGCTTTAAAAATGTCCATGTTAATATTTTTTGTATGAATGTGTTATACTTAAAAAAATATAGATATAGAATCTTTGTAGTGCGAGCTCTAGTCACGATTTGTAGTTTTATTGAAATTGGTGATTGTTGGAACAAGGAAATATTATATTTTATGTTTTGATAAATATAACATTTTGTTACTTTATTTTGTCTAATACTTGTTAACGTATCAAAGGCAGCGATAATGTATTCTTTATTGTGGCAACTAACGCATGAATTATTATTCTTTACTGTGGAAACTAACGGCATGAATATTATTAAATAAATTAACTAAATATAAAAATATTGAATATATTTGGCGTTAATTTTGTAGAAATTCATTATTCACAATTAAATCGTGGTAAAGAAATTAAAGAAAGTAGAAATAATACTACATCACATAGTTTCATTTAATTGTGAAATATAAAAATAATTAATCAATACCCATCCGTAAATAATGGAACCAGGTTATTGTATTATTATAAATTCTATAATATTAATACCACTCATTATTACATATATTCAAGATAAGATTCACAAATTTGGAAATGCGAATGAATTCCTTAAAGCAAAAATGTTTAGAATTTAAAATTTTACATTACCACTCTAGAAGTCGCACTTAATACTGTAGTAGATTATTTTTAGTGAATTAGGTTGTTATTTTAAATTACAAAGTGTTAATGTTTTAAGTAATAAGTCCACCAAATATATCAAAATACACCATTAAAATACGCAAGTAAATAAATAAAGTGAAGATGGAATCTACTTCACTTTATTTATTTACTTACGTATTACTTCATTTTATTTTTTCTATTTTGCAAATTTTCGAAAGTTGTATTTTCTTAGTCCACGTAATTTTAAAGTATCGTTAGCTTCGCTCATTCATTCTTAATTCCTATTAGAATCTGAACTAATTTATATTTATTTAATTTCAACATAAACGATTAGTAAAGGATTGAAGGTAAGTTAATTAAATAAGAAAAAGAGAATTTCGCAGTGTTTTAATTCAGAAAAAGAAATATCTGTTCTTATTATTTGGCGGAATGGAAAAATTGTTTTTCGATCCCCGGGAAAATATTGAGAGGCACTCAAAGGTAATCAATTCTTATAACTTAGTAGCGAGCCGCCACAGTATGATGCACGTTTTTCCGACAAGTGAAAGAATCGACCTTCCACAAAAACTATTGGAAAAAGAAGAAATTGAAAGTATTTGTTAAATGGAAATTTATCCTCCCGTAATATGGCTGATATACAATAGGGTATTATTTAGAGATTTGAATAATAATTTTGTCAACATTAAATATTGATAATGTTGTTTTCATGAGAAACGCCTTCCTGCAACAATAATCATTTATGTAGTATTTTCCATTTTACTGTTTTCGCCCAATCAGTAGATGAATTAATTTGTTTCAAAAGAGGAGGTTCTTATCTAGATATTATTAGCTTTTATTTATAAAATATCGACTTAATAGAGGTAAATCGAAAAACAATCTTGAAATTAAAAGTTTTATATTTAACAAAGTAATTCTTATCATATTGATGGAAATCGATTTAAGCTGCTGCTGGATGGAAAAAGTCAGCGACACAAATATTGAAAATTATTTAATTCACGATTAAATTCAAATGAATTAGCGCAAATTAATTGAATAAGGGTGAGTTTTCGCTCCAGTTCCTTTAACATAAAGTTGGTCGGTTGTCCTTGTATATAGCGTAGCTGCAGATTGTGAAAGTAGTAGTGAGAAATAGTAAATAACTATTATATTTTCTGTCATTTCAACCAATGCCCGTACATAATATGTTATAACTATAGTGATACGCTGAATAAAGTTTTACTGGTATTAGAATTGATGACGAATTTTGAGAATATATTTTAGACTCAAACGAACTTTTGTACAATAGTATCGATATGTTAGTAGAATGGGAAAAGAAAATTATGGTATAGTGTCTGCAATTATTTTGCTGTTGCGCAGTTATATTTTTAGGTAACATGGAATTTTAATATATTGTGTTTTCGATTTTCTACAATACGAACACAGTTAATAACCATTACAAGAAATTGTAATGGTTATTATCTAGGGCCAGAATTTTTAAAATATACCAAAAATATATTAGGCAGTATTTATTGTTTACATCTCGGTTATTTGGCTGTCCATTCAAGTTTTTTATATGATAAAGGATAATTAAAAGAATGATATATCGTGCACATGATAAATATTCATAAACCTTTGTTATTACTGTAAGTGAAATCCATTATTGGGCCTTCGAATTTACGATATTAGGAGTTAATGATATTACGAATATCTAATATTAGGATTTACGATATATTGAGTTTATAATGTTAAGAGTTTACGATATTATCTAAGTGTCAAAAATGTTAGGGATTTAAGACAGGTTTAGCTTACTTAAAATACGATGTCTCAACAATATTAAGAGTTTGCGGTATTATGAATTTCCCATTCATTTTGAATTAACGTAGGAAACGCGAATATCAGCGATAAATTTGCCTCCCGCTGCACTAAATGCTCTCGTCTACAATAATGTGTTTATCATTCCTCAATTTAAAAGTGGAAATGTACCTTTATACAGAAATTTTTCCATGTTGAAAATTATTTCCGAAGATAATTTGGAGCTGGAAACTGATTTTAGTACATTTACCCTAACTTTTAAAATTTTTTCTTGTCGTTTGTTTATTAGTTTAACATAGTGACTAATAGACAATGGTCTATAAAACTCTGTAATTAAAAACAAATTTATTATCTATGAAACCATTACCTTCGTAATAGTTACAATCTAATTGAAAGCGTTGTGCGATATGCATAAAAATACATTTACAATTTATAATTTTTTTGTAATCCATACATAAAATTTATTTATTAAAGAAGTCAGTGAAGTGTTTAATTTAATCAGTTAATGTATAAAAATGTTGAGCCAAGACTTGAATTTTAATTTTTATCCACTTTCTTCTAGTCTTGAATTTTGGTTTTTGGCTTTGAAGTTTTATTAGAAAACTCTTATTTGTATCTCTTTTTTATTTTATATAATCCTAAAATGACATATTATTTGAAATGACAATAACGAATATGGCCCGAAAAATAATTTGTGAAATTTTCTTTTTGAAAACTTCAAAGATTTTTTTGTAAACGCCACTTTTCTAAGATATATGTAATTCAATTAGATAAATTCTGTAAAGCCACATTTTTGTTTTTTCTTTAGATGTACACAAACTTGTCCACTACTAAAATATATCCTAGATCTAATATTTAAAGTGTATTACAGGTTAATATAATGAAGAAACAGTTATAAATAAGTAATTCACAATGCCAGTTTTATTCAAATTATATTTTGTAGAAATTCCAAAAATTTTCTTTAATCCCTTTATAATGTCTGCGGACCTTGAAATAATAATTGATGAAAATTTCTCTTAAACAGTATGTTATTTTCATAATGATATATTGTGCTTTGAAGAACAGGTGCGTACCTTAAAAATTCTAACCTAAATATAAATACATTATTATTCATGATATATAGTGGCTACACGTACGAGTTTAAATAATTAACACATGCACATTTAGCTAAACCTTCAGCATTTCCATATCACGTACATATAATAATTACGTCATTTGTTAATAAATTTCCGATGTTTAATTAGCAGTGGCGTTTCACGAGTCCACGTTGAGAGTACTCAAGCGGTATAATTGCATAGTTAGCCTTTCGATAGCAGAAAGCTCGTGACGGAAGTTGGCACTCTGCCCGGATTTGCGAGTCTCTGTAAGAGTTGATTCTTAATATCGCATTTATATAACATTTTGAAATGGAAGATGTTATTAGCTTAAAAAGTAAGTAAAATAAATTATTTAAGTATTTATCTGTACATATAAATTTAGTAGTTTAATTAAAGTTCGGGTTATACACAAAAGGGTACATACAGTTGATATGAATATTATTCATATGAAAGCAGTACACAATAAAAATATAGATTAGTATAACTTTCTGTTAGGGCCAACAACTATGATTTATGCAAGTCTCTAGTTATGCGAAAAGACGAAACTTACTAAATTTGCAAAATTTACGAGATTAATAAATTTAATTGTACTCGAATGAAACGGAATAAAAGAAAAAGTTATTGGAGAGTGTAGTAGAGGTGTGCTAGGACAGAGAAGTATGTCTTTTTATTATTGATATTTATCTTATGTAGATGGAAAATTGCATGGAACGTAAGTATACAGATTTAAGTACCTAATTGCAAAGACAATTTCTGGGTTTCAAGTATTCCCTTAGAATTATCGTCTATTTGTTTACAAACAACTTTTCCAATATATATATATATATATATATATATATATTTATGTAATTTGTTTAAGATGAGTAAAACCATATTTTAAACGCGTCATCGTTATAATTATATTATAATATTTATAAAATGTTGTATACATCTATCATAAAATTCAAAGATAAAAATGTTTTTTAAAATAAGTCAAAAGTGAACATACTGACACATTTAGACCTGATTTTTTTAACCAGTCGTATTTTATTGACACATCAAGCGCCTTAATCAAACCAAATCGTCCTCATAAGTTGACATAATTTGTCTCATCTTCAATACGACTATGTCTATTATACACGTATTTTCTTGGACTATATAACTCACATTATAGTTCCTGTGTATCGTTACTTCTGATAAATCTGCTTACTTTATTTTTAATGGATAAAATATACCTATTGAGTACAAAATCATTCGCTTTTTTAATGGAGGATCTCGATTATATATCGAGATTCTTATGTAGTCATACAGGCTATACAACAATCTCGATATATAATCGACAAACGAACTCAATATTATCACCTGCTAAAACGAAACAAAGTATCTCGATTAAAATGAACAAATCCATAAAAGCTCTGCGTTTACCGAATTTACGTAGGACCGATAAATTATTGTACCAAACGAATAATGTTTTTTGGCAAATGATACCGAAAGACGGAACGAACGTCAGAATTGAGAGCAAATATATATAAGTGCTCAGATAGACAAAAAGTTAATCAGCAATATCGTCTCAACTATACAGAAATTAAAAACAGGCAAGTTTTTCAAGAAAGTGTGGAATATGCATAAATACAAATGAACATGATTGAACATAACTAGTTTAATTATGCTCGCAGTACATAATACAACTGTATATATAATGGATTTAATATACATTTTATAATCATTAAAATTCCACGATTGTACACGATATATACAACATTTTATCCATTTAATTTCTCGTTAACGACACTGTTCCGTCAATATTTTAAGTTCAGTTATTGAATTTAAATTAAAGGCCAAAAAACGTTTGTTATTATAAGAATTAAGCAGCTAATTAATATCAGTATGACAATAATTATAAACTTGTTAAACTCGGGCAATTCGTATTCACAAGTTTTGCTACTGAACTTAGAGACATGTGCGGTTGCGGGACTTAAAGTTAAGTTACTTTCAGTTTAATGTATGGTTAACATGATCTGTTTCGTACCTTTACCTTATTATCAATTAGAAATAACAGAGTAGGGGGACGTATTTACATCTTTTGTAATTACGTACTTGACTGAGTTGAATAGGAATTTGTAAAACGAAAAATATTTTCTGTCTAGAAAAAATATTAAATAGTCCTATCAACGTAAAATTTTGTAAAGCATTTTAAAGATTAAATGTGTAATAATTAAGTTAATAACTTAACAATTGTTTTCCCCCATTTCACTCCTTTCGGTGTAAATTTGCAGATTTCGGAAATTTCCATCGAATGAACATTTGTAATCAAATCATTAACGATTCTTAATCATTAGGAGGGAATAATACTTATATAATGTAGGCAGCCTTTAAGATAGGTTTTCAAAAATTCAAAGGGATGAAAAGTACTGTTTCAAAATTTGCGCAAAAATCTCATTTTTCAATCGTAATCTATTTTTATAGTTTGAAATGAAAAACGAAGCTCCCTTTCATTTTTGAGAACAAATAATAGTCGCATGGGGTCAAGTCTAGGCGGTAAGGTGGCTGTTGCAATAATTGAAAGCCGCACTTGTGAAGGGCAGCCATCGCAACATGGCTCCTGTTTAGAGGTATATCGTCACCCAAAAGCAGGTAAGCCCTTACGGTAATTTCCCTCGCTTTTTCTCCTTCACTTCTTCTATAAGCTGCTCTAGTGCACCAGTATACTACTCTCCTTTATAGTAATATCTTTATTTTTGAAGTCAATGAGCAGGGTAATGTTTGTGTCCCCGCGAAAACTATCGCCATGATTTCTCCGGCAGATTGCAACACTTTGAACTTTATAGATGGGTGAGGTACCCTTTTACGCAGCTGCATGGATTCCTGCATATATATATATATATATATATATATATATATATGCATATATGTTCAAAAAGTATCGCGAATTTTGTATTTTATCAAAAATTATTTGTTTATTCATGAATATCTATGTTGTCCCCTTCAAAGTAATCCCAATCAGATATTATACACTTGTACCAAAATTTTTGCCAATCCTCGAAGAATTTCAAAAAAGTTATTTTTTGTGATCTTATTCAGCCCTTCCTTCGATAACGTCTTTATCTCTTCAATCGTGGCGTAGCGTCGTCTTTTCGTAGGCGTCTTCAGTTTCGGGAACCTGAAAAAGTCACACGGGGCTAGGTCGGAGGAATACGGTGGATGTGGCATCATTAGTGTGTTATTTTTGGCCAAAAATTCGTGCAGACGCAACGACGCGTAAGCAGGGGCGTTATCACGGTGCAATTTTTAATCTTCCACAAATCCGGGCGTTTCTGGCGGACTGCGTCGGGCATTTCTGCGGACTGGTAATATTCCATATTATCCGTTCTACCCTGTGGCAAGAACTCATGACGCACCACGCCCCTGCAATCGAAGAAAACTGTAAGCAAAACCTTCACATTTGACCGACCTTAGAGCGCTTTTTTCGGTATTGGCTCGTGTGGGTTTCCATTGGGATGATTGAGCTTTGGTTTCCACGTCATAACCATAAACCCATTATTTCTCACCAGTTATGACTTTCTGGAGCAAATTTGGGTTGGCCCGGACAGAGTCCAACAGCTCATTAACAATGTTAATACGATGCTGCTTTTGGTCGAAATTGAGCAATTTTGATACGAATTTCGTGGCGACCCGTATCGTGCCCAAATCATTGGTTAAAATCGAATGGCATGAGCCAATCGATATGCGTAGGTCCATAGCAACTCTTCTAACGGTGATTCGACGATTGGCCAATACTACTTTCTTCACTTCATCAATTTTTTCGTCTGTTGTTGACGTCGGGTGTCCTGGACGCTCTTTATCGTTCATATATTCTAGGCCCTCTGGGAACATTTTGTACCACCGACCATTGCATATAGTGAAGTTGCCTTGAACCAAAGCACCTAACGTTGCTTCCTAACGTTGCTTTGGTCCAAGGTAGCTTCACTATATGTCACAGTCAATATTCGGAAAGCGTCCGCGCCCTTAGTTTTGTCTTTTACACAACATTTGATACAGATTCTTTGATCCGTTTTTTGGAATAGGCAAAAATCGAAGACGAAAGGAAACACGTCCAAGCAAAGTAGCTGCCAAAAATAACCTGATAATCCAAAATGGTCGAACTTATCAGCATAAGTGAGGGACATGAGTACCAACATAATGCCACAAAATCGAAAATCGTATGGACATAGTCCGCGGAAATTCAAAATTTGCTATACTTTTTGAACAAACATGGTATATATATATATATATATATATGTGTATATATATATATATATATATATATATATATATATATATATGTTGTGTGTGTGTGTTTTTGTGTGTATGTGCACATATATGTGTGTGTAAATATATTATAGCTGTTATAAATTGCAATGTGGCGGCCAGTGGAAGCTATACGTTATTATTTTAAGATTTTGTGCATTAAAAGTAAAACCTTATGCCCTGTAAGATCACTCAAGTATCCGTTTTTCCGGCTGTTACAGTCGTTTTTCACAGAACCCCGTGATGTTGAAATTGTTAATATTACTAAAACATATTAACTTGCAAATATCTCAAAAAGTAACATTAAAAATATTTGTGAGGAAAAGATATCATTAAATACTTACACTTTTTTATTCCATTTATAATGTGGAGTATCGTGAGGAAATTGTTAGTTGTAAGGGTCTCAAAAACTTTTTTTGCATTTTTCATAATTTTTGTTAGAATATGGAAAAAAGATAAGCCCACCCCTTCATAAAATTGTCAAAAATTCATGGCAACACTATGACCATGATTCTAAATGTCTTAGTTTCCCATGTAATCATTGTAATATTTGTGTCCTCGCCCCCTACTCAATTGTATTAGACATTATGTAATACATATTGAGTTTGTAAGTAAATTTTAAACATCAAATAAAGTAATTTCTATTCAAACAAAGCGTAGAAGAATCTTTGACGGTCGAGTCAGAGTCGTATTTGCGTGCTATTTTGTCCTTTAAACTATCGTAATTAAAAAGATGTGGAAAGGGTACTTTTGAAAATATTTATGTTTTGCATGAGCATGTTGGATAATGTTTAAAAAATGAAACAGACTAATTTATCTGAATCCATATTTTTGGAGAGTTAAAAAGAACAAACTAAGGATCAAATCGTGTAAAGAATGCGTCAAAATAAGGCTTACGGAATTTTCCTTACAAACAATGGTGTATTATTACGTATAAACGTAATGAACACCGGAAAATATAAATACTTTCTCTCAGCAACCACTTCAGATTTTAAAGATAAAAGTTCATAAATTAATTCAGGTCAATCTATACATATACCAAATTTGGTGTAGAGTAGTTTAGAAGGAACAGTATTACAAAGTTACATACATCATCATAAGTGTTACAGAGTTATAATACAAGAGATATATTTATAAATTTTTACTTTCAGATCTATTCTACTTCATCATAATCTCAAAACTCCGCTTCTGCATTAAATAACTCCGCACGTCGTGTGACTAAAAGTACTTCAATCGCTTTCACTCAATTTGCTGTATTAATAATTTGATATAACAATTCTTGAATTATTATTCAAATTCCTTATTCGCACCGCGTCTCAAATGAAGTTGAATTGGGAAGTCCAATGTTTACAAAATGAGAGCAAATAATAAAGAAGCACAGACAAGCACTTTGCCCAATATTAGAGAGAATTTATAAATATAAAATTTATTTCATATAATTTTCAGTTTAATTTTACTGGGTGGTTACATTTCTTATTTTGACGATAAATTTTAAAAACCAAGGTCTTAAAAAAACACAATGATATCTTTATTCATTACTAATAACATCAGGTCATGTTTGTATATGTACTGCGAGGAATTAAGATAAATAAACTTTAACTATTATCGTAAAACTTCTTTGATAATGGCAGTATTTGTTCAAAATAATCTTGTTTTATATTTATAAATCACTGCAAAATGTGTTGTTCTAAGCCATCTATCAAAGTAATTTACATTTTACAGATCTCCATCAGTTTAATTTGTAAGCCTGCAAGTATTTAATTCTTTATTTTATTACATTATTGATGACTTACGTATTCAAACTCTCGAGGAATTTATTGTATGGTTATGGTTATTGTTACATTTTTCTTCAATTTCACCGCTTGTACTGTCATGGCTTGATCCATTTGAAAGTAGTTTATCACCAATGTATGTTATATTTACGTCACTTTAATCACCAATGTATGTTTATTTACGTCACAAGTTTTTATATAAAACACTAAAATACAGTTAAATCTGTGCATATTTTAATATTGTCAAATACTTACGGTTACCTCTGCTACCATGAACGTCCAGTAAAGAAACGTCCCGTTTCTTTATAATCACTAAATTTGATTTTATTGATCGTTTTCATATGAACGTAAGTCGTATAGCTTGTCGAAAGCTGTCTTTAGCACTCGACTGGTAATAATTAATTAGTTGATTCTATAAAACTATAACTGATAAGCTTTCAGAGTTTTCACTAATATTTTATTCGTACCAATAGTATTAATTTGTCAACTAAGATACTCGCTATCTCAATTCACAAGATACTCGCTATCTCAATTCATTAAACTTATTAAGCATCCAAACAAAAATTTCTAATTTTTCCTAAAACATTAATTTATTGAAGTGAAACCATCTTTTGGCAGACCTTGTCCAATATTTTTGGTGAGAACACATTTACGATTTCACGTGGGTATTTTTATGAATTAGAGGGAATTTTTATGAATTAGTGTATCTCACCTATTATAATATTTTTAATTAAATACATTTCATTAAATTAGTAATATTTTAACTTAATTTCACTTGTATTTTAATTTTTTTATTTTCAAAATTTCCCCTTGTATTCATTTCCCACACATACTATTTTTTTTCTACCATAAGAGACGCTTTGTAACACGTGAGAGAAGATGTATGTGAGAGAAGCTTTGCCAGACAACTCGAACTTAACCTGAGATATGTGATTTTTTTAAAAATTTAATACAGAATATCACTCAGAATGAAGATTACCGGTGAGATCAACATTTTATTCGAATCTTTGGAACTAACGACTGGCTGTTCCATGGGAGAGCGCACTTTCATACATTGTTGTGTGTATATTGGTTGTTGCTTCGTTGCAAACGGAAATAATCAGTTAAGAGCCTTCTTTTTACTCGCAGAAGCACGATTGTGCCCCGTGCTCTTTACATACTACGGTATGTAAAGATATTCGAAAAAATTTTGTAACAATCGAAAAATTACTGAAAAGAATTTATTCGGTGCCAATCTAATACATACATACTATATTCACTTTCACAGACTCTAACACCAATAGCAAAATTTGAGTATTTTATGGAAAAATCTCGGCGTGTTATTGATTTTTTAATCAAGTATTATTTTTTTGTTCTTATTATTATAATATTGCTCATTCATGTTGTAACTTTACTTCTGGGAACTGCTTCACTGTAGTGGTAACGGAAAATAAGACCATAAAAATACAGAAAGGTTTAAAAGTTTTCCCTAGAACATATCAAAATCATACATAATTTATTAGAAATTATATATTTTTGGATCATCTTTAGTTAAAATATTGCAGCATATAAAAGCTAGCAGATTAAAAAAAATTAACGTAATTAACTTTCTTCTCCACAAAAATTTCTTCACAAAAAGAGTATGTGGTTGCAATTTTATTTTTTTTATCAATATTTAATGTTAAAGAAAATAATTAATTATTTTAGCAATAGAACTAAGTTTCATTACAGAGAATAAAAAATGTTTCATTGTGCTCATGAAATTGCGAAATATATTTTTCAAGACAGGTTTAACCCATTGCAGCCATCGCTAACAAGATGTCCGCGCAAACCGTACTCATGTAATTTTGATGTCATTACCGATCGTGTAAAATATGGCACGAGTATTAATAATATTTATCATATTTCAGGCGGTCAGAAAAAAGTCACATCCACATCTTGGCGGCGATCACAATCGTGTGATGAAAAATCTATGCAGACCCACGCTTTTGTCGGATATTTGCCAGGTGTCGTAATAATTTCACATAGTTGATAACGATTTTCATCTTAACTGTTACATCTAGCAATTGTTCTGGAAGTAATTTATCATTTTTATTGAGGTATTAATAATATTACCCGTGAATAGTGTTGACCTATTATCACAATACTAAAAAGTGCACGTGGTAAACGATAGATTATTTAGACTAAAATTTACTCCGGTCAATAGTTTGGCATTATCTTTGTGATAAACTTTAAAGCATAATTCATCTGTTGATATCGGCGTTGTCTTAGGGTTTTCTAAAGCATACATTCTAATTGTAATAATAGAAAACTGCCATAGGCACTACGTAATCTGCATATTTATCTATTTATATCCATACCATAATCCTTCAAGGTGAAGTGGGTAGCATCGGCAGTGTCATCAGAAATTGCGGATACAAATACTGTATCATGAAAAAGCTAGTAACAGCAGGGTTTATATGCTAGGTGCATTAAAAATCTAAAGAAATAACGACGTAATAGTTATTGCTTTAGATTTAGATGTAATTCTTCAGTTCATAGTCTATTCAATTGGCCTTTAATCGCATATTTCCCTTAGTAGTTTGGTAACATGCCCATTCTACTAAAGCGTATAAAAGATTTACGTCCACAAAACAAAGTATTTTCTACTTGAAGCTTATGTAATTTTGGACCAAAAGTAGATATTTCCTAAACGAACTTTGTGTTGAGGGTCAATAAGCAAGGAAATATATTTCTAAAATACACATGAATGGAATGGTTGAAAATATCAAAGTAACTTTTATAGTTTTAATCGAAAAAATTGAAATCTTTTACACTAACGTTTATTTCTTACCCGGTCCATTTGTAACTAGTTGAAGTTTGTTTTTTCATATTATTTAAGGGCCTAAATATACATTCATTGACTTTTGGATTTATTTAATCAAGGGAGATTAAATGTTTCATTAATAGTGATTTCATCCGCAGTTGTATTCCAAGTAGATTTCTGAATTTGTTGAAGAAAGAAAACTAGTATCGAGTTTTCCATTGAACATTCTTTTCATCTTTAGTGTATACTAATATTTTAATATAATGAAATTTGCGAATAACCAGATGACATAAATGAGCGGAATTGGGCAGAGAGCCAATTTCAAATAGAATGCTGGCGTCGACAGCTGGATGTTGAGCCCATTGTGTAGTGATATTTATGATCGCAGGTTTAGGGAAATCTGTGTAATTATCCAATGCGGGGCGTAAATGAAGCACGTAGGAAAGACGTAATTTAATTACCCTTTTTGGGATCATAAAACGTCAGAAAGATTTGTCTATAGTTACACAGTAATAATGGTAAACTTGTTTTGGTTAACATCGTCGATCTGCTTTTCAACACTTTCAATTTGTTACTATACTCAAAATTCAAAAAAAACTTTTTTGAGCCGTGCTCGATTTTCTCGGCAATAACTAAATTTTAAGTCCCTCATTGTTGATGGGAACAAAAAATTCTAGACTTTAACCCGAACTCTAAATGTACTTTTGTTTAAAATCTACACTATTTATGTTCAATAAAAGTTATATTGAAATAAACTCAGTAGCCTAACCTACTTCACCTTGCTAAAAGCAAAGTTTAAGCTGGTAACTATGCGAGCCTTTTATATATTTTGTAAACTGGAATTTTGCGAAAAGCAGAAAAACTTACGAAAGTGGGAAGCAAAGGACAGAGAAAGTTCTCTGCAATGCAATGGTCTAATTAGATTTGCTCAACACTTTAGACTAGTGTCTGCGATTCCATTTCTACTACCGCGAACAGGACCGGATAGTGGAATGTTGCCTGTAAAAAAATTCACATCGTCAGTACCCTGAAGGTCTAAGGCGTTAGAACTTTAAACATTAAGGTGATCGACTCGGAGGGGGAAAAGGTAAAATTATGCTTTAATAAGCGGGAATAAATCTAAACAGAAAACAATTTTGAAATTTTATGTTTAACATACAAATATTGCGATTTGTTGGACCTATGACATTAATAATATTGGAATATAAATTTTATGACTAATTTTTTTAACTCCATTTTATTCTAAAAAATCTACCCTAAATTGAGATTCGTATCTTATTTGGGATAGAGTTTTTATTCAAAACCATTTAAATTTTTATAACATTCGATTTATTTAACGTTTCTAACGTTTCAAATTGATTAAAACCAAATTTAAAGAAGAAAAAATGGAACTGACTTAAATTTCAAAATATGAAGATTAATTAAAAGCCAATTTTTTGCATGTGAAATCATTAAGCATAAGTGCACCAAATAGATTACACAAAATCGTCTGTAGAATCATAAAAGACAATAAAAATTGTTAAAATTGTAAAGCCACAGTTTCTTTGTCATTTTTATAATGTAGAAAAGCAAATATAAGTTTCCGCCAAGCTCAAAACTAATCTGATGAAAATAGGCATTGAATATAGTACTAACGATTATCGTTTTCAGATGCCTTTTTTCACATATATTTTGCTGACATTTGCACATTATTATAATTTTCTTTGAATAAAAAAACAGATTTATAACATTAAAACCGGTGTTTCCATTGTAAGTTCACTCGAACAAATATGATAAAAATCATTAAAATCTTCCATACAAAACCTCCATTTTGTTGCGTGAAGCTGTTTAAAAATGAACATGTGCGTGGGAGAAATTTGTAGTAATATTTGTTCTGACAGTAAAAGAGTAGTTAGCCACCTTCGATTGCTTTTTCAGAACAAAGCTCATTTAAAAAAAATTAATATTAGTACATTCAAATTATACACGAAGTTTCTTTGATCCCACTGCCTTCACCATAACAAGATGTGATATTAAAGTATAAATAAATAATTTTATAATATGACATTTTAACTTTAACCGCTTCCCTCAAAATTTTTACAGGTGTCTGTCTAAACTTCAAAACGAATGAATGTCTGTGATTAGAGTAGCAAAACCCCCTGAGCAATATTGCTCGCATTGAGTAACCGTTTAAATTTGTTATTTGAAGGAAGCAATGTTCCCGTGCTGATGGACTGGAAAATTGTTAAAATATTTTTAGTGTATTTTATATATTTTTATTATATTTTTAGTTTTATAAAGCATACATATACATACATATTTACAATAGGGAAGTCTTACATTGAATTTCTATATGAACCAAGTTATTAACCTTCCATTCAATATAATAGGAGTTCGTACGATGTTCATTGTAAAGTATTAATATAAAATTACTTTGTAAAATAAATAACTTCATTGCAATTAACGCTTCCGTTTCATGAGATTTCCTTTCTAAATAATCGCTTTGAATACTGAAGATTTTAGTTTATTTTATTAAAATAATTAATATTTACTTTGAGTCAAATATGGAAGAAATAGTTTATCGCCAAATATCCATTACCAATGGATGATTTTGGTTTTTAAGGTTTATTATCGCAAAAGGAAATATTTGACGAACATGTAAGTTTTTTTTGCGATTAGTTTCCTATCTCAAGTGTTTTGAAACATAAATATACACACCACATATTTAAGAAAAATACGTATTTTGCTTTTAAATTGATTACGTCTAGGTATTCAAAAATAATTTGTAAATAAAAATTAATCTAATAGGAATTAGAATAGAGATAGGTAACTTATAAGTTTAACATTATATCTGATATAGTTATTAATTATGTTAACTCTATAAACGTAAACAAATATGTATGTATATACATATATATATATATATATATATATATATTACTATAAATATATATGTATATATATATATATATATATATATATATATATATATATGTATTATTTTGTAAATAATCATATGCACCTTCTTGGTGAAGTACGTGGTATTTTCTCATTTAAGAGATTACTAAGTGTAATCATTTTAAAATAAGATATAATTTTTATACATCTAAAGACCTAACCAAACCTCTATAAATAAGGTAACTCTTGTTATTTTGTCATCCTAATCCATCGATCACAGCCCCTTAGTTTTACAATGTTAGGCTTATATGTATGGAATTTGCTAGTAGATGTTTATTATGGACTCTAAAAGATGTAAATTGAGATTTTAATTAATACGTGGCAAAATGTTGAAATAGTAAGGTAGTGTATTTTCATAAAAAATCGTTTAAAAAGTGTTTTGAAATGAAATGGAGGTTTCATTTATCATTTTCTTTTACATTTTAAACCTCATTTGTGAAATACTGAACTTTAAATGACGTTCGATTTTATCCCAAACCCCCCCGTCCGTAATTTTTCAACTGCTAATTTGAAAATAATCACTTCAGTATGTGCAAATATTAAAGCAATCGTACTTTATATGTGTTCTGACCCGCAATTTTTCAGGTGTGTTTTTAACATTGGCTATTGAGACCACGTAGGTCTCAAAACAGATTAATACTCATAGTTTGCTTCCAAAATTTTTTTCGAGTGTTTAGTGTATTTTTTTCATATTTTGTATTCAATAGTTATTGATATTTTATACATTACACCGCATTCCTTCCGTATTTCGTATTCGGTAGTTGATAAAGTATTTTTTTGTATGTTGTATTCATCAGTTGGTACTATATTTTTATTTCTATTTGGTATTCGATATCAAACGAAATAAGAAAGATGTGCGTATTCCTCGTTTCGTATTTTATTCAACCAAAACATTCAGGATTTTTATCTTAATAATCGTTATAGCTGATCTAATGTACGTTTTAATAACAAACACACGGTCTATCAAGAAAGTAAGGCTGATCACAGCAGTGCTTACAAAAGGTATTTAGTCACATTTTAAACTTAAGTATCTACCAAAATTACTGTTGTTGTTCTATACACAACTTGAATTATAGTTTCTAATATTATTAGGGGAGATAAAAGCTTGGTAATATCAACAGATGATAAAATAGGAAAAATGTTACATGAAGCGAAATTCAATTTGATTTTAAGTTATTAAAGTTGTAGTAAAACAAAATTTGGTCGAATAAAATTTGGTTCAATTAGCATTTACGATGAAATGTTAAAAATCGTAAAATTAAAAAAGAAATTGGAGCTGGCGAGACAACATTTTGCATTTAACTTCTTAGATGTAAATTATAGTAATATTCATAGTAAATCGAAGTAAACTGACAACCACAATAGCAAGTTAACTAAAATTCGTCATCACTACTTGCATTTCGGGCCCCGCCCATCAATTCCAGATACAGCTTGACATTGTGCGTTGCACCACATGCTTCTCCTCACACATGTGATGCAGTGATTTACATTGCTGCCGGATTGCACGCTGGAATTTAGTACTATCAACATTTGGAATATATAATATATATATATATATATATATATATATATATATATATATATATATATACATATATATATATGTATATAAATACATATATTTATATATGTATATATATATATATATATATATATATATATATGTATATAGTATTAGTGATGGGATGGGAGTCAAATAGTTTAAAGCTAAGTTTTAGAATGTATGTCCGGTTCACATTCCGGCTTATTTCATTTTTAATTATGAGCCAAGTATGTACTGGATATAACTGTTATAGAATTATATTACATAGAAAGATTTTTTTGTTTATTTATCGCAACAAATTGTCATGTTATAAATGTCAAACCAAAATTATTTTGCTGATGAAAACTCAGGCACATTAACAGACGTATCTAGTTTTTGTTGCCTCGAATGATATCAAAGTCAAACGCTATTACAACGGGATTAATAAGAGTTCAAAGAAAAGCAATTGAACTTCACATTCGATTGATCACAAATCAATCTATGTATAACAGCGATTTTTTTGGCAGTGTCACTCTACTTTGTTACGGAGAAAAAGACAGGAAACAGCAATACATTTTAACATGTACATGGTGGTTACGTCGTAGTAACCATGAGATTAAAATTTTGGAATTTCATTGTGTTAAATTAAAAAAAAAGACTAAATTGAAAAGTTTTCGACAAAAAAAACGAACGAGGTGCGCAATGAAAAGTATGAAATAATGAAAATTCGAGTAAACACAATTCAATTTACAAAATCCTGCTACGGTTAGACATTTTTGCCTCGATACAAAGTCAATACTTTTCCACCATAAAAGAGATTTTGGGAAAATGTAACATTGGTTACATCTCAATTATTGAAATTGGAACAGACGCCTGCGATGTTTAATGAACCTAAGTAGACACCTAAATATATATGAACACACACACATACACACATACACGTGCACACACACACACACACAAACATGCATACGCACACAAACACGCGTGTACGTGTTGGTGTGCGTGTGCATGTACGTGTGCGTGTGTGTATGTGTGTACGTGTGTGTAATAATATAACAATATGGCGGATAGTGTTACCAGTTGGTCAAACAGGAATTTGACACTATAATCCAGCAGGGCTTACGCAGTTCAAGTAAAAGCCATCACTACACATGTGATACTAAAAAAATGGCAGCCTACGAACCAGTGATGACTACGGAAGTCTCAACGTCATCACTAAGCCGAATTGTTACCCGATACAGATACTCAGCAATACAGCAGCTATGACTATGAACTTTCAGCGATATACATGGTGACTAAACCTAGGAGGTTGTTTGAAGAGTACGAACTTATTGTTTTCACCGACCACAAACCGCTCACCTACACCCTCAACAAGCCACCATCGCCCACCGAAACGCCACAGAGAATGATACAGCTGCTTTTCATCTACAAATTCACTACCGAAGTAAGCGTCATCAGCAGGCAAGGAACATCGTCTCCTTTACTTTCATCTGGGTAGAAACAATATCAAACGCATCGACACTCGATTCCAAATAGAACAATGTAATTGTTAGCTCAGCAAAGCAATTTATCTCTCAATCAATTTGACCTACTAAAAATCGAGTGCAAATTATATCACGAAGTGTCGAGTATATTCATTCATACATACAAGAGAGGCATTAATACGCACACTTCCAATCCGTGCATATAAGCCACCTCAGTATTCGAATAATGCTTAGGACGGTGACACAGAAATTTTTTGGCCGTCAATGAACACTGAAGTAAGCATAATGTACTACAGAATGTATACCCCGCCCAAAAACGAAATATATCGCCACACTATAAATGCCATTTTAAGTTTTCTGCCAGTGGATCGATGATAATATATATACATAGATATCTCGGGTCACAACCTACTAGAGAGTGCAGCGAATAATTTCTGGTCAAAATTATCGATCGAGTTACTAGACCCGGTCCGAAGCCGTACCTAAGAACAATGTTACCACCGAATCGGTAGCGCAGATATTTTACAAAAATTAGATATCAAGATTTTGATATCCTGCGACTGTAGCCAGGAACAAAGATGCCAGTTTGAGTGCCAAATGTTTGTTAACCTCACAACTGCTTGCCTTCCGCAGTGCAATGAACACATTGAGCGTTGGCATCGTTTTATCGTAACTGCACTATGTAATGTTTAAGCAGCCAAACATCACGGGCACACGAACTAGCTACCGCACCCCTCGTCTTATGAGCCGCATTACGTAAGAACAACGGAGTGAGCGTCGCCGATCCATCTTACAGCTATAATCTAAGACTACCAGGCCAAATACTGATTGCAGCTGCCAATAAACATCCGACTTAGTCTACAACTACGTACTATAACTACGTAATGCGATCAATGTACTCAAGTCATCCACACCTGCACGGCAACGCTCGAATCATCTACCTATATTCGTCCATCAAGAACTCTTGACTTTCGAATATCTATTCGTATGCAACGACACAGTCAAGAGGCACTAACAACCACCATACCCGACCTCTACAAAGTGATAAAACGAGATAGGAAAACATTAACAGTGCAACTTCTAGATTAACGATCAATCATCTTAATCGATCACACGAAACCCGCTTACACATTCAGCGAGAAGGACGAACAACCATCACCGAATACTCCTCCACCGCATAAAAACAAATACAACTGCCGTACAAGTTATCTGCCGCACCATTTCTTTCAGCACTCAAGACAACGTGCTTCTGGCGTATAATTAGGCTGCCGGTTTGATGTGCTCGTGTGAGAGTACTGTAACTGTACTCATTTATCAAACAGAAATAACCTAATAATAGTAAAATACAAGACTAAAGCGGTGAAGATAATCAAACAATTAAACTCTACAGTCTCATTTAACAATTAAACACACAACAATTTCCTTTAAAAACAATCAAATGATAAAAATCGATATACTTTCTGTAAGGCGAAGTCTGCAGACATTAAACGATGGCTGCCTTCGCGTTATACAACACATCAGCCGAACGTTACGCATGAGTGGCGAAGTTATGGTACGCCATCATCCATCGCGGCGTGCGTTGGAGCTACACATTCTACGGCCGTTGACAGAAAAATAAGACTTTTGCGAAGGCTTTCCCGGCGTACTCTGCCTCGCTCGTCGATTGTTCTGATTGATTGTGTTGTCAAACAAAAGACTAGGTTTTATGAAAAGTTCTTCTCTGTCTCATCTGTAAAACTTTGGTATCTTCCTGACACCAGTTACTTGCTCTCTAGAAATTTTTGAAAGAAAGAATTTTCTTCTAGAAATTTCCGTGCTGTCGTATTTACAATAATACTATTTAGGGGTATTTAACAAATGTCAAAAATTATGTTTATGTGTTTCTTTAAACCCGTATTACGTTAATCTCTCTTAGTCAATACGGATACAGTTTGAAGAAAAACATGGGGGTTGGCTTGAAGTAATATTTCGATTTCATTTCATAAGAATTATTATTCAAATTTAAAATGGCCAAAGTTGAAATTAGAGTGGGGTGACAATTTCTCCCATCCCACTCTACCGCTACTTACGTCTGCTGCATGGGTTAAATATATATTATTATAGCAGTAAACAAACTTACTTGCTGGTGAAAAGAACCTCCGGTTTCTTAAATTCGGTCGTTATTTTCCCCGATAATATCAAATTTTCTGTATATAAGATCCTATCACCTCGATCTTCTTACGATTTCTAGATCCTCGACCTTTTTATTTATATTTCTTTCTTGCGTTTCTTAAAAAGGAAGGGAGTTTAATTTAAACTTTTTTTATATTTACCGTCACTATTCAGCGTCCTTTATATGTATAAACTGTAACCATCTTGAATGATGAAGGAGTAAATAAATAGATATTTAATAGTTATGAGGATTAGCTTCTATACATGGATGGATTTTTCTTAAAATATGTAGAGTTCCTTTGTCCGATTTTTTCAGACAATCGTCGTTATAAGTTCTCTAATTGAAAACAATCTTTAGTAAAGTAGATATATTTACCTCGATGATGTCTTGTAAACTTTATGTGGCCATTGCATAGTAGATTGTTTTTTCATAACTACATTTGTTCTTGAAGACTATGCGAATATTATGAAAATATTTGGTTATACCAAATTAACGTTATTTATCTTAAGGCTTAAAAACAGAAATGTATTTTAAGTTATATAGTTAACGCTTCAAACTTTGCATTTTAGCAATGTTGATGACATCAAGATTTGTTTAAAATATAAGTATTTATAATCATATTGGTTTGTGACTTACAAAACGCTTAAGATCAGTGTTGGCGCTTAAAAGCCATGACTTGGAACACATGTCGTTATTAGTTTATCTGACGGCGGTATTCTGCACACGATCTCCTTAAGATAACGATAACGAAAGTTCACGTCGAACAGTGGAAATAGATTAAAAAAAATACAAACGTGTGTCATACTTGAATAAACATCAACATAAAGTGATTTGAGGTAATTCCGGGTACTATTTTCAGAAAAGACAAGTTAGACTACAGATTCACTGTAGTCGTATAGAAACACGGCCCCACTTAACGAAATTGATTCTTTAGTAAATTGAAAATAGGGACTGTACATCACTTCATTGAAAGTTTACGACTGAATTCAATTACCAATAAACTGAGTACAATACAGTGTGTGCTAAAAGCCATTAACTGATAAATAAATTGTTTTCTTGCCAAGTTTACTGCTGACTAATGTTCTCATGAATAAGACATACATGGGTCACACATACGGCGCTGTGTAATAGGTACCGTGGTCTATCATTACAGGACTTACTTCTTTTTACTTTTCATACGAGTTTGTATTGAAATGATATAAATAAGTTCAACTACATGTATAAATGGTCATTACTGGTTGCTACTTATCAACGGTTTTAAAACCTACATTCGTTTTAAAAATGAAGTTTGCAATTTAAAAGGAAATGTTAATTTTATGATTTTTTATTAAAAGTTAGTTTGTTAAATTAAAATCTTAATTGTGTATGTCGATGATACTTATAAACTCTTACTATTACTGACAGGAACTATGATATATATAAAATAATATATGTGTGTGTACACACACACCTACACGTATTTAAGAATACACACACACACATTTATACATATATATATATATATATATATATATATATATATATATATATATATATATATATATATATACCTAACAATAACAGAAAACAAAATCCGTGTACCCACAACATTAATCACTCTCCAAAACGATCATTAAACAAAGATTCGTCCGCAAAGTGAACCTTGCTTGACTGAGTACTCTTTGCAGTTTTGACAGTTGCGTGAGAATTTTGGACAATGAATGTTTCAAATTGAAATAACTCTTTCACGGAAAACAATTTATATGTTCGAAATGCCGCAGAGAGAGGAAGGGTCGAAAGGATGATTAGTTGCTTTGTTTAGTATGACCGTATGAACCTTTTCAATGAGTGCTGGTAGATGGGCAACGGTTTTGTATTTCTAGCAAACTAAAAATAAAACTTTTGATACTGTGGCTTCATGTTTATCTCTTTAGTATAAAATGTAAACATCGCTAACAAATATTTAATTATAGAATACAGCCAGTCAATGTTCCTCTTTTTATCCATTTCCATATTCGCGGTTTTAGTATTCGTAACAAAATTTAGTTATTCACGAAGTTCAAATTGTTCATGTAGTAAATTTATTATGCAAAGAAAGTCATAAATAATTGTCAAGGTATTTCGAAATCCTTGTATTGTAACATAATATAATAGAATGTTTTTCTTAAATATTTCGCGAGTACCGCGCGCCGTCCTCTATTTTATTTATGTCACCATGCATTTCGAGCTATTTTCTTTTCAAGTGAAAAGTTTTATTTTACCGAAGTGAAAAGTTTTATTTTACCAAAAGTTGGTAAAATAAGGGAGTTCTCTTAACATAAAATTTGCCATAATTTGCAAAAATGGATAAAAAAAATAATAATTCGAATGTCTAAAAAAATGTATCATCACTTAATTCTAATAAAAAACAGTTTTATTTATTAAGAAACTAGAAGTCGTAACTTTGTTAATAATAAAAAGAGAACTGCCTTAACTATATGGATTAAAGATCATAAATAGAGAAGATTCCTTTTAACTCGTGTAATAACACTGGGGTAAACGAAGTGCCTCTACGTAAATATTATGCGATTTAAAGGTGATTTAACCCATTCTGAATTCAATACTTTAGATATATGAGAACTTCATTTAATACTTTAGTTATTTGGATTTCACAACATAAAGATAGACATTGAGATAAGACGATCACATCAAAACACTCCGGTAACAGGACATGTGAAACTTTAAAATCGGAATAGTGATAACGCGTATTAACCTCCTTAATACTTGAATACGTAACAATCAAAATATTTATATAGAAATTTGAGAGGGGCAAATACACTGTTGATATTTTATAGAAAATTGTTTTATCACATGGGAAAGTGCGATTTAAGTTTCTGAGTGATTACACAACAGAAACTGTTTTGCTTAAAAACTTTCCGAAATAATAAACATCTATAAAAGTATATTACTTAATATTTTCCAGAAAAAAATTGTTTTTGGATTCCTTAAAATTTTCTTTAACAATTTATCGGCCATGATACATGAAATAAAGAAAATTAAGTATCTACTTTAGTAACCTCTTTCAAAATGTCCATATACTTTAATATTTTTGAGTATTAAATATGCGCGGGTTAATATATTTTAAAATTGTGCCAAATCTTGAAAATAAAGTTTCGTTTTACAAATATGATTAATTTATATTGTAGAAAATAGAGGAATATATTTTTTAATTGATCGCTCAATTTAAATGGATGGAAGTTGGTATTCTACGAAATCTACATATTCTTTGGCTCCTTTATATTATTTTGAACAATCCAAATTATTTAACACACTTTAGAAGCATATTTGGTGACTTTTTTGATTACAGTCTAAGGCTGTGCTCTGAAAATTTTGCTCAGCCACCTTTTTCCCAAACGAACGACCAGTCTTCATGAGAAGTTCTTCTCTGTTGCAAATGCAAAACTTTAGAATTAACTAGATCCTGACATCAGGTACTCGATCCCTATAAATATTTCAAAGACTACTCTGTAATAGTCACAAAAAATTATTTGTTATAATAAATATAACAGATATCAAAAATATTGTCTTTGAAATTTTTGTCTGTTTCTCTATTCGTTGCTCTGTCTGTTCGTGTATTTGTTTGAACAAGCACTACGTAAAAATTAATCACTCAATACGGGTGGATTTCAGGGAAAAACATAGGGGTTGATTTGAAGTAATATTTCGTTTTATTTCATCGGATTCTGTGTGCTAAATAAAAAGATAGACGAATTTAATATTGCCAAAGCGAAGTTGAAGTGGTCTGGAGGGGGGGGGGGTAGTAGGTACTTAAGTAAACAAACTTGAATGCGAGCAGACTCATTCGAATCGATTTAGATATCGGACGTTTTCCGCAAATAAAACTTTTCGATGTTGTCTGGATTCCTCCGTTTTCCCATTACTTCTCTATTATGTTAAAAATTTAAATGCAAGATTTCATGTCGATTTTTAGAATTAAATTATTTTTGTATTTTTAGGTTTAATATTGAAGCAACGTAAGAAGAAGTTTGTAAATGAAACCAAGACTGCTTTCAAGGACACTTTCTTCTTTATTTTGTTTGCCTAAAGCTAAAACGCGTATCCTTCAGAGCTTACGTGTTTTTCGCGCCTTTACTTTGATTAACGCAGCTTGATAATGCTATAAATCTTTATACTTTATCTGCTCAATTGGCGAATTTATAATACGATTATGGAATTACTCAGTAGTTTATTCGGTTTATAAATAAAAGTTTAATTATATTTAATTTATCAATGTTTATGGTATCCATTGCAATTAAATAAAAACTAACATATATATTTTTCAAACTGATGTGTTCAAGTCCATCAACACTGAGCGATAACTCCATCCTTTGATATGAAATGTTTTGGACATGCTACTATTCCGAGGTTTACACGTATTTCTTAAGAATGAAATTGGAAACCTGACACAAATTTAAAAAAAAATTAAGGACACGTGGCGAAATAGAAATCTAAACGTGGACTAAACTGATATATGAAGTACAGATATGTAGTGTTGTAATGTGTTAAAATATTGTATTATATTGATAGGAGTACAAAACTGAATAAAACCATATTGGCGCAAAGTACGTGTGGAGAGGGTTGGTATAAAAGTGATAAAACATCCCATCACTTAGTGATAAAATATCCCATTAGATGACGAGTTTGGATCTGTATTATATGGCTTGTAAATCAAATGTAGTTAACTGGATTTAAATTTGAAATACATTGCTGATTTTAATAACATACTACAATAATAATTGGCTATTTTACTCAAGGGTATTATGCATTCACATATTTGGCGATAAAATTATTCGAGATAAGCTTTCCGAGTGCACAAGGACGTTTTTGTTACAAAGTTTAGAGTAAAGAATCAAATAAACAGGCAATATAACATATTAAATGAAAATCGTAAACCGCTAAGCCGAATTTGGTAATTTTATTTCAAGATTATACCTGGGCTTTGTTCCATCTTGATACTTAAAGGATGATGGATTGGTGGACAAAAGGTAGCTATTGAAACAAAAAAAATATTTTTTTGCGTTAAGTTTAGTAAGCGGGTAACGGCCTGTATACGCGTGGCGGATCTGATTTAGATAGATCTGCTCAGTAGGAAAGAGTGCTCGTCAGAAATAGATACTCTAGATCTGACGATATGACACTGAATTTATAATTCTTTTGTTACTACGTTTTCGTAGTGGCACCAACGTGTTTCCCGCTGCATAGAAGAGGGCGGCAGATCTCATAAAGGGGATTGCCACGCGACCATAGTGTATTGGTGGCGTGGATCATACTGTGTAGGCGACGATTGCGTGCGTGTCTGTTTATGTCACCGTCATTCTTATCTAGGTTCCGTAATACTTTATTAGGGGATTTGTGGGTAGATCTGCCGAGTTGAATAATTTGGTTCTGTACTATTATAATCTCTTTTTAATTCCATAAGTCATATACTTAATTGTTCGGTTGAATTTGTATTATGATCCTCAATATATTGAATAAATAGTAATCATGACGTATATGATAAGTTATTATTATTTAGATGGAAAACTTTATTTCTGTGTTTCGCTAGAAAGATGATCAATATGGATATAATAATTTATGTAAATTTCGTTGTTCAGCTAACAATGTAAGTGATTTAATAAAACTTCATTCACGTTGCGTGTAACAAAAATCTAATCTATAATTCTTTAATTATATACAAATAATAATTAGTATTTAATTATGGACTGTATCTACTTTTGTGTATATATTCAATTTATAACTTATATAACAGAATTATGCGATTCTAATGAAACCCAATAATATGGAACTAACGAGTTCATAGGGTCGTCATGCGACTTCTTAATGGCTAATACCAAACCTATCGATTTTATACTCGTTTGATTTGTCTCAATAGTCCCTTAGGGGGATATTATGCTCGGGATATATATAGGGATATTCTAGTTAATAAATGGGAGGATATTATGCTCATTTTATTTGTCTCAAGAACTCTTTTAGGTATACATAATAAATAGGTGGGTATTATGTTAAGGAGGAAGGGTGTAATGGGAACATTCCAATGGTTAACAGTAAACCCAATGGGTTTATGCTCCCATGACTTGTATTACATATCATAGCCAAGAGGATCTGATGACGGAGGGCGCTAATAATAAACCCATCATGTTCGGGCTCGTATAAATTATTTCAATAAATCCATTAATTATATATTTTAATTAGGAAGGTCTCATGATAGAGGAGGGAGATGATAATAGAATCTTCACAACGAACAGTAAACTCATTAAGTTTGCGGTCATTTGATTTGTTTCAATGAGTATTTTAACTATATATTCTAAGCAAGGGAGGTCTGATGTTGAAGGAGTGAGGTGTTAATGGGAATTTCTCAATTGTTAACAGTAGACCTATCTACTTTATGTTCGTTTGACTTATTTCAACGAGCCCTTCATTTCATATTATAACCCGCAGGATTCGATAATGAAGTGGAGAGAAATTATCAAAGTACAAAGTTGTTTCGATGTGTTGCATTAAGTTATCGATAGTCGATGATTTTTGATGGTATTTGATGCGATAAAATATTTTTTTATTGGTATTGAAAAGTGAAAATCATAACCTTTTTTAATAGTTGTTACTAGTAGTAACAAAACCAATTCCACAAAGTGCCATCTATGGTGCAGCGGCAGAATATTTTATTTTAAAAGTTTCTTCGATTTAATTCCATGAGGGGCACAATATGTGGCGCAGTAGCAAAAGCTTTGATTAGTTATATACGTTTATACTTTATTTCATCACTAATGATCATAAATTGGCCATTGGTTCATATTTTTCATCTAGAAGAAGACACAAATCACAACTTAGACCGATCACAGAATATCGTCTGTATATATTCGAAGACGTGCGTCGGAACCAGCAAGGTTTTTTGGGAAATATTCAATAGCGAACAGTGAAACTGACCAAAAATATGCGATGAAATTATTTGTAGACAGAGTCATAATTAAATCTTTTCAATCGGTACTATAAAGATCACTTTATTATGACATTGCTGATCTCAGTACCATAAGCTTAAAATTATCTCGTTTGAGTTGATTTTACTAGCTACCGTTTGGAACGCTAGTAAGTAAATAACTGGTATGGGTGCCGTTAATCTGACGTGGGCTGGGTCTTGACTGGTACTGACTACGTAAATCGTTAGAATATCGGAGGTCACGTATTTGTTCTGTATGAGAGTGTCGCGTGTAATTTTTTATGATGACAATAAATAAAGCACAGGACTAATCTTTAAATTTTGCATGAACTGAACTCAGCAATCAATATCTTTCATACGGTCAATTATGCGGTGCCCTATGACGTGTGACTTAAAAATATAATATATTAGTTTTTGCACCTAATCTGGCGGAAGTAATAAATATTATGTATAAAATAATAAATATTTTAAATTTGTCTATAAGGATATCTCTTCTGATCGTTAATTCTTTCGAAATAATTATTTTGTAATTCGTATTATGAAATATATCATTAAAATTTCTGGTTAATATTTAGTAATTATTACGTTATTTTATGAATAAAAAGTTTAGAAAAGAACTCCATATCAGTCGTGTTTTGATCTGACTTACAAGCTCTGCGCAACAGTAAATGCACTTATCACTTCATTATGCCAAACAAATGATTCGGACGTAGAAACTTAATTTACATAATTGTTGTAGGTTTTGTGTAAATTGTGAAACTTATGATAACAAATACAATTTAAGTCGGATTAAATCTGAAAATTCTCCTTTTTTATGAATAAAAATATGTATTTAAACTGAATACTTATCTATAATCTACTCTACAACCAAAAAACTACTTTTACGTAGTAAAGTAAAAAAAAAGTAATACATTAACATATAAGAAGTTTTATTACAATTAATAAAGTACGATATATCAAAAGTATACCACATAAATAGCAAAGTAAAACAAAAAAAAATGAAATTGATTTAAACAACATTTTAAATCGTCATTTTGCTGTTATCAGTCAACCTAAAAATTAAATCTGCACTATCAAAATAACAAAAAATAAACCACAAAACAAAATAAGTATGTAAAAAATATTAAAATATCACGCTAATCTAATGAAACTAAAAAACCGAGCTAATACACCCATACCCTAAGTAATTATATGTTATACAGTGAAATCTATCACCAGACATTTGGACAAGCTGCAGGACCATTTACCACACCTGTGCTGCCACAAACTGATGGGGTTGTGACGTTCGTACGCCTAGCGCATCACTTACACCCTCAGTGCGCGAATCAAATTCACGGAATGTCATAAAAACTAAACGTTTTTGTTCTACTTCACTTTAAGTCAAAAACTGTTTAATTTCTCTAAATAATTTTATATAGGTTATAAAGTATACGCGACAATTTTTATTATCAGAAAATGCTTTAAATTGTGATGATTTTCATTTTGGAAAACATTTTTCCGATATTTGAAATAAAATTTCCAACATGGCGTTGCACGATGAAAGTATTGTGTGACGTGAACTCGACACTTATCACTTAAAGCAGTTGTTCAGCTGATCCGTAATATATATATATATATATACAAGAAGTTGCATTGATTTTCTATAGACCATTTTCACACCTTCAGTTATACTATGCATAGCATTACTGTACAAATAGAGTGTATACAAATACATTACAAATACGATTGTAATAACTTTGCCAGGGTTGATCACAAAAACATCCAGACCAACAACTTTTGCCCGACTTTGTTGACGCTATTAACCATGTCCGAATAATTATAAACCTATTATACAGCGAGTCTATGTATCTTATTATGAAAGTTGTGTGTCGATCTACCATATACGTTTTTGCATTTTATATATGTATGTATATATATATATATATATATATATATATATGCATATATATATATATATATATATATATGTGTGTATATATATATATATATATATATATGTGTGTATGTATATATGTATATAAAATGTTCTTGCAATCTTTGGGGTTCATTTTCTCAAAAGGAAACTTTTTCATAGCCGTTTTTCTCAGAAATCATTCGACATAAAGTCTAGAAATTTAGAAAAAGTATAGAAATGACAATTTTAATGTCTAACATAAGCACAGAATAATTTGTTAATTTCATATATCCTGTGGAAGAGGTATTCAAAAAAATTATTAAAAAGATCTCAACATTTTTTTTAGGATTTGAAATAGCATATCTTCACAGATATGTTTTAAAAATTTTTAAAATTGTTTAGTTATTCTAAAGAAAAAGGAAAGAAATAAAGTATTTCAAAATTTATATTTCGTATTATTCAAATTTCAAAAAATACATACCATATATATTTTATAAATTATCATGTCGTAGGTACTCATACGGGCCTATAATGGTCTATGGTAGCTCATTGAACATTCTAACAACCCATCAATCGGATCTGTCATGGCTATTCCCCATGGCTATTGTAAGATTTATTTTATTGTAATCATTGAAAGTTAATTAATGATAGAAAGACATATAAAGAAAATATAAATATGAACGTTAAAGCAAGTATACTCTAATATCTAAGAACAAAATACATAAGTGTTTGACGGGAGTGTGAAAATATGGTTGTGAATGTAAGAAAGTAATATTGAAAAAGTGAGTGGAATAAACAGATGAGTGATGTCAAGAAAAGCTTTTGTGAATTGCAAATAACCATCGAAAGTTAATGAATACATAAATATAGAGAGAAAGACATAAAACCAAAAAAGATTACATAGGAAAACAATAACTCGTCTCTAAAATCAATATGGCATATTAAAATTAATCCAACAAATACGAGTAGAACCCTAGTCATGAGGTCTTGGTGCATATTCACCTATATTTAACATTTGAAATATTTAATTACATAGTTTTGTATTCAACTATTTGTAAACAATAATATTAAACTATTTGTAAACAATGTTGTTCTTTTACTATGCAAATGTATTGCCCAGTATGTCTTCTATAGGCGTACAAATAACTTTAATTTCCCAAAAATACTTTGGTTTTATTACTCGAAACTGTCTTATAATTTTATACTTAGCTCTTCTTGGTATTTGTCGTCAATTTCTGCTACAATCATTTTCTAATGAAAAAACGATTTATGTGAAACTCATAAGGGGGCTAGGAAACAAAGCACTCGATTTTTTTTTTAATTTTGTAAATATATAATGTGGAGTATTGTTTAAAACTTCTAGTTGTAATGATTTTATGAATATTTTTCTAATCATTTTTGGCAGTATATATTTAGAGGTATACTAAAAAAATTATGTATGAAAATATGAAATTTTGGATATATTCAACATAAAATTAGAAAGAAAATAGCGTTCCTAGAAGACTACGCAAAAGTTGTAGAGGTTGAAACTTGTAATTTCTGAAACATGCCAAGTGTTTTAACGCCCGTGAATGCTGCAATATATTTTGCTTTGAAAGTTAATAAAAAAAAATAGGGCAAACCTTTAAAAACGTGCTTTCGTTCAAATATACGAATATATCTTGCATATTAAAATACTTAAAATTACCTGTGTGTTATAAAATGTAATTTTGTTTTTTTTTATAAAGAAATTCTGTATGAATTCTTTATTGAAAGACCAGCAATATTAATGTTATTTAGATTTATTGGCTTTTGATTTTGGAAAATAATGGAGAAGAACATGTTTGTTGTTTGTTTTGTTTATTGTAATAACTAGCGTTGATTAGAAAGTCTATCTTATGTAAACTGAAAGTAACATTAGTTGTTGAGTTTGGGATGAAAGACCAAAACAAGTAATGTTAATTGATTCTTCTGAGTAGAATTTCTATTTATAGTTTCGATGTTAGGTACATGGTTAAACATTTTAATTGTTGCAATATAAAGTAATCCGTAATCGCCAATATATAAAGAATGGCGAATTCGAGGAAAAGTTATTTACAGTCGCTAACCTCTTTCAATGCTGCAAATATTTTGTTCAAATATTTTCTTTTAGGAAAATATACCAAAAATAAAGTTACACAAATATCAGTAACTTATTTTCATTCGACTATATTTATATTCAATGCAATATAAATATAATTAAATTGAGTTAACGTAACCCCCCGTTAACCCGTTACCCCTTAGCTAGGGGCACATTAAATAACTCACGCATAGTCAGCGTTACGCTCTCTTTGACTGCTTGCTTTTAAATTATTGCGATACGAACTGCCGTTTTCCATTGTTGATTTTAATATACGAATCTAAAATCCACGTTTGAAATCGTCGAGTACCTGACGCGCCATCTTGTGATGAAATGAAGTGGCAGGCTGAGTTTGCGAACATTATTAGAGTGAATAAGCCACATCCGTAGGTGTTTGCTTTACTGAGGAGTAAAATAATTCAGAAGTACTCTGTGAAATTACTTATATTGTCGTATTATGTAATTTTTAATTGCGTTTATAGTAAACCATATGAAATAAAAATATGTAACTTAGACGATATTACAAAAATTTGTATTTAACAAAATCATCGTAGGAAGAACTTAATAGACGTAAATGACACAAACAAACTTAGCTATGACGTTTAGTAACGAGAATCATAAAATATAATACTCACTTGTGGTTTAATTCTGGATTATGACAGATACGATATATGAAATAAGGTATAAATTATAATGTACATTTTAAAGATAAGTATCGACATAATTAAATATAAGAATTATATTTTGGAAGTTAATCTGTGTGGTTACAATTTCTTTATGAATACTCTATGTAAACGGAGTTCTCTTTTCCATTGCAAGAGTTCGGTAGATATTTTATGATAACTTATATTTCATCAAGATCAAAATAATTCACGATCAAGTAGTTTGCAAAATTTATACCCTGAAGGATAAAAGTCCACTATAAATACTACATAATTATGCGTATTTATTACAACACAGAGATTTAATCAGTTGACTTAAATAACTTTCAGTATGAATCTAATTCTATGCGAGCCAAAAACCAATTAATCCATATTTGTACGGGTCTTACAAAGCAAGTGTTTCGTTTTTTTTCTGTGGAAAATATACCCAGAATGGTCTTATCTGACAAAATATGGGATAACTCAAGTTTATTTCCTGACAATATTTCCAAATATTTTTAAAATATTAATTAATGTACCTCTTCGCCTTTTTTGCATCAGATTTCTTAATATACCAATTCTTAATAGGTGCTACATACATAATTATATCAGATTAAAAAAAATTCTCAACCACATTGTGCTTTTCTTTATCAGTTCATTTCTGCTGAGTTTCCTTATTGTGTTTACCTTCATTTGAAACGTTGTTCTCCACCTTTATTCTTTTGTTGTCTTTTTTAGCATTTTTTTAGCACAAGGTTTTGTTAGCGTTATATAACGTAAGTTATTTCCCGAGTAATATATATATATATATATATATATATATATATATATATATATGTATATATATGTATATATATATATATATATATATATATATATATATATATATATATATATATATATATATATGGTATCATTTGTAAAAGAAGAACTATAAAGATAAACAGTTCAAACAATTATACCCGCGCACGAAAAAGAGAAAGTGCTGTCAAAATTATATAGTAAGCATGCGACAACATATTCTTATCGTCAATACATAAATACACAATTAGTGGTTTAATGATTAATAAAATGATCATTGCTGAACATCATACATACTCATTTATAGTCAATAGTCATAAATATACGTATTTTGATCGATAATTACGTATTTTGATCGCACGGGGAATTCTCACGGATGGAGCGTTTGTGCATGAGATGAAGAGGAGGAAGTAGATCTGCTTAAATACTAAAGGGCTACAATTATACTTCCATCTTCGTTCGTCAGTATAGTTAATTGTATTAGTTTTATTATAATATTATGGAAATATTCGGTAATTATTTTTATTTCTCCAACTTTGAATGTATTTTTATATTCTCTTCAATTAAATTCATTTTCAATCATATTCTCTTCAATTTAAATTCATCCGTTCTATAAATTACGATTTTCTAATATAGCGTCATGATTATTTCAAATATTCACTTTTTACACAACATTTGACAGTTTGAAAAGCAGATTTCGTCAATTTTTTAAATTAGCTAACTTTAGCCTACAAATAGAGCTCAGTATCTATCATATTGGCTCATATTTTTACGCAGATACATAGAAAAAGTAAACGCAGCTTGCATAACAGAAATTGTATACAGTGGTTAAAATTTTGTATAATTTCAATTTTATTATATGAATAATTAAAGAAAATAACGCCTTATAAAAGATAATACTTTTTTAAGGGGACTTCTAATTTAACGTCAGGAATTTACCGACCGTAAACAAATTTAAGTTTTCTTAATTTTCAATGTTTTTTTTTACTTTATTGATAAAATCATACAAAACATTTCTTAAAAAAAGTAAGTTCTATTTGTAAGCACAAGTTTGATATGATTAATTAATGACTGATATGATGTACATATATATATATTTAATTACTCATATCCACCCGAATGAAAGATGGTTTTTACTTTTTTTAAGTAAACATTTTTTAATTTATTTAAACCACGATAAACTAGAGAAGTAGCAAAACATTTATAGTTTATAAAAAATTTTTGTAAGCCTCTAAATCAAACTTATAATTTCTGGCACCAGACTACTTCCATAATAAAATCGTCCAGTTGAATATCGAGTTATACAATTTAATTATTATGACTTTCATTTATAAAACTTAAATGGCAATTAGGGAATATTAATATTATGGTATAATACCTTGTAGAAACCATTTCTCATTCTTTTAACTACAATCATGTAGACAGAGTGTTAATTGATGACTGATTACGCATTTAGCCGGAGAGACAACGACTAAGTAGCGTTAGATAACGAGTATTACAACTGAACAAGTGGCGTTACAATAACTCGTACAGCCAGGCATTATATCTTTTACCTTTTTTAAGGGCTGAATCTACCCTTATAGGTCTATTTGTCTCGTTGTTATGTGTGGCAGGTTTACGTAGTTATATGTTTTATTATTATATGTTTTATTAAAAAAAGAAGGTGCTAAATATGTTCGAAATGATTCAAAACCAGCAAGAAAAAAAGGTTCTTTTTTACACGGAAGGCGTTGTTTCACTGGCAAAGCTATGTATTGTGTACGTTTAGGTTAAGGAACATTATCCAATATTTATGAATACTTCTAGAAATAAAGTTGCAGAAAAAGAATATGTATGTCTCTTCCATGGTTGATGACATATACACGGCTAGAAAAATTAAGAGATAAAAAGAAAAGAATTTATTTACGAACTTTTTGAGGGACATTAGATGTCAAAGATTGGACAATGCGATATTGGTGCGTAGGAGAGAAAACGAACAATAATAATATTTTAATTTCAATGAGTATTTCTGACTAATGTTGACCGCACACTAACAAGTTGCGGTACAGAAAGATCTTTTTAGTGGTAATATTCAATGTCTCTAGGTGGATAAATCTAAGTGTAGTATTTTGATTAAAATGTTATGATTTCATATTTTCAATTTCATACGTATTACGTATGAAAATTTAAGTCAAATAAAGATTGGTAATGATTTACTAATTAATATTTTATCTTTGAAACATTTAGAATTTACTACCTGCGAAGTAATATGAATGATATTTTGTGGGAACTTAAAATGAATCTCTTAATGTTATTGTCAATATCAAGAATCATCGACTTCATTAATTTGTCTGTATTTTTGGTTATTTATTTCAAGGCGTACTCCTACAAAATAAATTTGTCTGCTGCAGGACAATATGGACGTAAGCATACTAAACATTATTTTAAGTGATAAATTGTGGAGGTTAATTTGTAAAACAAATTACTATTATTCCTCAGAAAAAAAAATTGACACAGGTTTTATGAAAATGGTTACAAATTGTTTGTTAATGGAATGATTAGTCCTATATTGTGAATGTTAATGGAATGATTAGTTTGTTAATGGAATGATTAGTCCTATATGTTAATGGAATGATTAGTCCTATATTTCCTATAAGAAAGAAATACATGCATATCGCTTATTTGCATCCATAAGAATTTTTGAATATTTCCTATCAATATCATTCAGCACGTAGTGAATTAAGCAAAGCTTATATCAACTCCAAATATCGGATAAGAGTTATTAATTCTGAACATAAATTTTGTTTGAAAACGATTTGCTCTTTTTTTGAAAAAGACTAAAAAAAATCACAAATTGCCCACCTGAAGATGTCGTCATACAACAAAACTTAGATCGTGGTTAAGAATTTAAATAAAGTAAAAATAATACTACATCACGTAGTTTCATTTAGTTGTCAATAAAAATTAAGTGATAATGAAAAACTACAAAATTAACGGCAAATATATTTAATATTTGATCTATTTACTGTTGACATATATTTACTGTTTAAATTGAAACGCAATGTATTCAAGTAATTTTGTTTCTCAAAATCACTTTATTTTTATGAATTTCCCTTTTATTTTCAAATAAGTTTTTAGAAACAAATTAATATTTTTTGTTTACCTGTACATGAAAATAAAACTAATACACAAATACGAATAAGAGTATGTTTAAAAATTGGTCAGGGATAACACAAAAACACAAGTAGCTTAGTTCATTATCTGACCTTAAAAAGAGAAGTCAGTGTAGTAAATGGATGACATGTCCGTTAATAAATCATTATTTGTGAGGAGGGTCAATAAAACTAGGCTCGTCTGGTGGTAAGATAAGGATCGCTGAGCTTTCGAAAGCTCAAGAATAAGGACAATGTTGAGTTTAAGCGACTTGATACCTAACTAATGGCTTTCATCTTTTTTTGTTACAATATATACAGGGGAAGATGCTGATGTGACTCTGACTTGTTCTTATAGAAATATTTTAATATCTATACATCACAAATAAATTAAAGTGTTTATTCGCAATCTTTACTTATGACTCGGTTTTACCTGGTGAACGAAAACAATATACCTGCAGGGTAAAATCTGTTGACTTAGTGAAAAAAAAATGTTTCAAGTCCTTTTTGATCTTTACACCGTCCAATTTTTTATTCTATACAATTATATGAAAAGAAGTAATCATCAGTATTAATGAGTTGGTACAATGTCGAATGAATAAGGTATCATCAGACTAGCAGAAAGTAGCTGTTGCGCGGGGTAATATTTGACCAATATATTTTGAGGTATGTCGTTTAAAATTATTTATAGTAGAGAACGTAATTTCAGCTTAATATTTTACTTTTTAAACGTTTACTTATTTGCTGTTATTAAGTTTCTACATTTACCGTAGATCCTTCGGGAAGCCAATTTCAGTGAATATCGCCCTTGATATTCTATCGGAAACTCATAGTTTCAGTTCAACTTTGGGTACTAAAATTACTGTTTGCCCTGTACTAAGCCATTAGCGTTTGGAAGCGCCATGAACGCATGCAACACATTTCTTGTTACCTGTAATTGAATATTTTGGCCAATCGACCATACGTTTTGATATTAATAATTACTGACAAATATTTACTTATAAAGCAGCAGATTCTATCGGATAAAAGTGGAATTATGAACGGTACTAAATATATCAATTCCAATTCATTTTCCTTGATATTTGCACTAGAAAACTTGGTGCTCTCTTATGACAGCACCAAGTTTTTGAGTGCCCTTTGACATATATATTTTATAATACAATTTTCTGAAACTTTTGACAGCTTTACTAGAAAAGTTCAAAATTCTTAACCGAAAACTTATACACAAATATCAAGATTTTCTTATGACGGGGATAGTAATAACGGTAATGATGAAAATGATGTAGACAACACACCTTAAAGAAGTTACCAAATTTATTTAATAATAAGTAAACATTTGTAAGACTTACAGACTAACACAACAAAAAACTAGAAAGGAAAGATTTATCAGAAAATGGAAGTAAAAATAAGCGGTGAACAGCTACGACCTCAAGGGTTAACTCAAAAGATTTTCCTTAATAAAGGTTAGATTATAAACTAGAATGTATACAACCATCATCGTGGAATTAACATTTTCTTGTATATATATTTTCCCTTTTATTTTCTATTTAAGCGAGAAAATTTAAAAATACGAAATTGTAATAAATTATTATAAGGTAAATGATATTTTTCGGTAACTAATTAAGAAAGAGACTTCGAATATGACTATAATAATGAAAGAATAAATGAACATTTAATAAATGGTTATTATATTAACTTATTTTCCCCGAGACGGTGATGAAGAAGAAAGAGAAATTGGAAGTTTTTCTAATAGCAAAGTATCAGATGTAAAAAAGGCACAGGACACCTACATAAAGGCGAAAAAAACATTCTTTGGAAATTTTCCTTGGGAGTCTCACTCTAGTTGGGCAAAAATAATGTAAACAATTTTTTTAGCACAGTTATGGTTTCAAATTCAAATTCATGTTTGAAATAATTTATTAAACTTCCATTTCCGTCATTTTGCCACTCATTGCTCCCACACATAAAATTTGCCCTTAAACCATTTTAGAAATATCTCCCTGTTGTCAGTTAAAATATTTCGTAATAAAAAACCGATTTCACCCTTCGTGGGATACAGTGGAAACATATTAAAATTCGATAAAAGGAAATCGATGGTCGTCGGGGAAGCTTGGGGGCAACTTGTTGCATCATCGTCAATGTGGCCTACATATCGTTTTCCGCCAACTGGTGCAAAGGGTTTTATGAATTATCTCAATAATGTATGCTATATATTTACGTTCCATAAATATCTTACAAAGAAGCGCTCAAAATAATATAAAGTCCTAATTATCTCCAAATCGGCCTCTTTTCGTTGGTTTGGACACGTGTGTCAAATGAACTATATCTATCTATCTATATCATTCTTTGAGAACAAATTACGAATGTAAATAGCTATGTGAGTAAGTTTAGAATGTTCATATTGAACATGGAAACCTTGTTTCGTAAGATCGAGTACCGGCAACTGCATTTAGTTTCAGGACGTTGACCGGAAAATAAACTAAAACGCGTCACAAACTCAATTCCCGTATATAAAGGATAAGCTACTGCAAAAGAGATATCGATTTAAGGATAGTTATTTTGGTCTCTCAATATTAGTACAAGTGTGAGATGTATCTATACTATTAACAAAATTGTAACGGAGGAAATCCTATACATTGGAAATATTTCCTCTTTTTAGAATTTTTTCTTTCTGCCTATGTGGTAATTTGAGTGGGTATCACGCAAAATCTACTTGACGGATAGTTATGAAGTTTGGTGTATATATGTATATATATATATACATATATATATATATATATATATATATATATATATATATATATATATATATTTCTATATATAAGTATATACCCAGAAGTAATATTTAAGAGAGAGAAAAAATCAATTTTTTTCCTTATTACATGCCAACAAATTTGTAGTCACGTAAAATAGATAAAATTTAAACAGATTGAAGAAACCTATTGTCAATTAAAATATGTTTTTTTTATTTACGAGTTTTCGTGATATCCCATTAAAGGTATACAATGCATTATGTTTTATATTAAATAGGTTTTTCGGATAACATCTCAGGGCCCCTAAGCATTCCAGTAACATACTACAACGTGCCGCTATTGTATTTATGTGCTTCTAACAATGTACAGGAGGGATATTTTGAAGTGAGATTTTATTAAATTTTTATTGAGTGTGAACCCTTGATGATAATTCACTCAGCAATTTTATATCCCAGCCTGATGAAACTTTATATATTATAATATATAGAATATTCAGAAAATTAATATAATATAAATTTTCTACTTTATTTATTATTGGTATTTTGCCCGCGATTTGACATTCGTGAACTTCTTTGATTTTCCAGTTATTAGCGACAATGTCCAATGTCATCTTAATCAGCAGGCTGAAATATTTTCAGTATTTTTCAACTTTTTAACCTTATATTAAAATATAGTATACATAACTATTTCGCTTGTATTTTAGGGTTTAAGTAATAAAACAATTTTTTTTTTATTTAGATTGATTTCATTTTCATGCGATACTAGCGCAAACAAATAAAAAAGCATTAATTTTTTTTCTATTTCTTGACATGGTACGAAAATAGTAGGTACCTTATTTTATTTCAATATTAAATTATAGGTATTAAGTTGTTGTTTTTATTTATATATCCTAAGTTCAGATTTTTCAAAGAATAGATTTGACATAGATTGTTAAAACTGCATAAGTAGAAATATTTCTCAAACATTTTTATGTTCAGAAAAAAGTTTGTACTGTAAGAGCAAGTACCAGTTTATTTAATTTTTCTTATTTGGCAAGTTTTAGTGCAATTCTTATTCAGTTTTTATTTGGAGTCAATTAATTGTTTAGTCAAAAAGTTTTATTTGTTTATAACTCAATAGAAAATTGCAATACATGTTTTGCAAAGTTGGTTAACATGCTTTTCGTTAAATTAAAATTGGAATGTGAGAATGCTGGAAATTATTTAGTGATATGTTGGTACGTCAAGTAAGAATAGTACAGCGAACAACAAAAACTGGAAATGGCAATTGCTTTCTTGTTTCATGAATCAGTATATTATTAATGCCTCTGTGATGTACGATCATTGTTCTAAACTAATCGAATAAATCATAAATTTTTAATTCATATAATAATCGATGTTTACAATGATTGTTTTCTTAAAAATAGCCTCTATATTTCGTAAGAGTTGTTTTCTTTTTTTTTTGAAGCGTTGTAAAAAAATAATGCAACATGCATAACCTTTTACACGTTATAACAATCAATTAAAACAACGTACGACATGTTGTTTTAATAGATGGATTTGAACGTGTTAGTTATAATATTTAGGGATACTATAATCGAAGCATACATTTTGGTCTCCAAGTCATTTCATCAAGTCTCTACGTTAAGATATGTCATTTAGCAACGTATGTACAGGGTTGGTTGGTTGGAAAATTTATCACGTATGTACAGGGTTGGTACTGCATTGACGGCGCAGTAACAATCATTATAAGCATAATCCTTTTGCAACACAGTCGGCGGTTATTCTCAGACAGTGGATTGCGTTTGCTATTCTTGATTATTTTGAACATATTCGTCATTATCATATTGAATAATATGGTTTAGGACATTGATCACTTATTGTTATTGTATTGTAGCACTACGTATAAAATTATCCAGATAAATGCGTAGTTCATTGGTAAATTGTAAAGACTTTGTACCTTACTTTTTGTACTTATTTTTAAATTTTCGCTAATGTTAAATATCATATGAATTCTTTTTGACGAATTTAATTAGGTTTAATATTCTTGAATAAAATTGGATATCATTATAAACATTTTTACAGATTTCCCTAGCAAACTAGGAACTTTATAATTTCATAATATTTGCCAGTCAGTCTTACATACGTACGTCCACCGTTTTAATTGTACGACTTTTTATTATTTTGCAGTGTCAGTTATATTTTGCATTCAGTCAATTCAAAGGAAATAATTAATTTAAATTTTTTGAGATATCTCCATGCACCACATCATGGTGAGTACTGATGAACGTATTTTTAGTTAGATTTATTTAATCTCCATATTTCCATCACTCTCTTTTATATCGTACGTTTTGAAAATCTAAACAAAACCATAATAACACACATTATCAATTCTTCATTTAAACATTTTCTTGGTTTAGTTACGTTGAAAAATTTTTAAGATTAAAAATAGGATCAGTAAAAATAAACAGTGATTGTTGACATCACTGTCGATATTAAAACTATTAGTGTTCGAACAATAAAACTATCAATAAAGTAAATTTACGCACGTACAAACAATACGATTTAGATGATGAGGAAATTGAAACTGAAGTCTATTACGTCAATTTTTCTATTACTTTGGTTTGTTGAGGGCGAGAAAATTTTTATAATCAGCATTCGGAATTTTTACGCAATTATATAGTAGGTATTTGATGTCTCGATAAATGGAATTCCTGGTATATCTTTCAAATATCTTATACAAAGTCAATAAATATTTTGATCACATTTAGAAAATATGATTAACATAAAAGAGCTAGTTTATTTTTTTAATTCGGATGGTTTTCTTTAATATTACTTCGAAATATATTATAAATGATATAATTGAATTTTGCACCCACATGACATTCCTTGAATTAAAACTGCAAGTCTCACCCACAAAAGTTGCAAATGAGTGTAACGTCTTCAATGTTTCGTGTGAGTTAATTATTTATAATAATCATTAGTTATTTCGTAGTATGTTCTTTTTTCTTGTCATTTTGATTAAACAAATATTTATATTTATAATTTTCGCGTTACAGCGTGCATAAAACTAAATGCAAACTAAAGCGAATCTGTGGTGATCTGTCGATTGACCAAATTTATATTTAAATGAAAATTCAGTGAATTATGTGAATAAACTTTATGATATTTTTGTCTGTGCGATTGTTAGGCTTCAACCTATTTGCCGTCGGTCTGATGAGCCCGGCATTTTCTTTCAAGAGTTAGGTAAATGACTCAAATCCAAAAAATCGTAATTTAGTCTTAAAATATAAACATCTTTTGTAACTTTCTATAATGTATGTATGGAGTCTCCATAGCGAGACTCATACACGCATCTGTTCGGCTTATGATCAATATAAATATTAGAATCATTTCAATTCAGAAACTTAGATCTATATACATCTTCAAGCTATTGTTGATCGTATACAAAAGACCTTATTAACATAAAACCTTATTCAAACTACACACATTTATATGATCGTCGAGAAATATGTCACAACTTATGCGATGTGAATCGAAATCATTTTGTGGCAAGTTTAGGGCATGGTAAAATCGACATTAAAAAAGGTTATCTATCCCGTCGTGTAGGTACTTTAAATTACCATCAGAATAACCGCGTAATATATGCGGGTCACACTTATACCCAACTAGAAAAAAATGATGAAATAAATGTTTACGCAGGTTCCCTAACCCCATCCGTTTTCTTGTAAGGATTTCAATTATCATATGTCCTATACTGTACGGGTGTACGTATCTTATTGTGAGACAGTTTTGTCAGTTTGTTCGTAGTTATAAGCTTCACCTTTTTAATTTTTCATTAATAAAATGCATAAATATAATGAGTAAATTAGCTTTGTATACCACTTTAACGAAATTACGTGGGAAGTTTCAATATATATTAAAATAATTGATTTAAATAATAGACGTAGGTCCCGATCGTACAAAACGTACCAAAATACGGTATTTATATTTTCGAATCACTCACAGTAAAAGAGATATATATATATATATATATATATATATATATATATGTGTGTGTGTGTATATATATATATATACATATGTGTGTGTGTGTGTATATATATATATATATATATGTGTGTGTGTGTGTATGTTTACAAATATATTCGTCTCTCTCACACTCGGTATGTATCACGTAGTTTAGATTTACGTATTTTTTACCTAAGTAATACCACTCTCACATCCGGAATATATTATTTTTATTTCTTGATGTAGACTCCATTTCATAAATATTGAAAATACGTAATTATTTGTTTAACATTGGGATTTATTTAATATGTCGGACTTACCCGGGGAAAGTTGATCTTAATTGTACTACAACTTTCATTTTATACACGAACATCATTGCATAACATAGATCATTGATACACGAACAACATACATCATTGATACATGAACGCTTGCTAAGTTGCCGTGAGCAATCGGCACTCATATATAAACCTGCACATGATCTATTGTGGACGTTATTTGTCCGTTTAAAGTTTGGGTGCCATTTTTTTGTAAAATATACCCATTATAAAAATTTTAATTAAATATTATGTATTGGTTTAGATATTCTAACCCTTAGCTATCATTTTTTATTTTATATATTTTATTTATGTATTTATGAATTTTCATCATTTATTTATGTGTCACATTATTTGTATGTCATACATAGTTTTAATTTGCTATTGAGCAACGAAACAAAAACTTTTATGAATAATTTGACATTTCGTAACAAGTATCTATTTCCGTTTCTATTAACATGACGTTTTAAAAATACAATTCGCAATACCACAAAACGGATTATGACGTTACATATTTGTGCTGAAACAGTATCCCATTAATCTGCCATTGCCTATTATTGCTCGAAATATGATACATTTTTAAAGAAATAATAAATAGTCCTCAATATGTAATATCTTTTGGAAACCAGAGATTCTTTTACATTTGTAATTTCATCAAAATAATGAACAAATCGCTCCAGAATCTCAGTGCTCTATATATGTCTGTACGTATGTACGTGCATTTCCAAAAACTTATAAAATCTGAAGGGAGCATCTAATTATCTGGAACTTTATATTGATAGTGCTCAGTGGAAAGAATGAAATGAAGTTCCGAGCTGTCAAATCCGTTTCGATCTTGAATTATCATCTAAAACTTTAAACTTATGAAAACTAAAGAAAAACTAATTTATAGCATGTACATATTCATATGAATTTATTGATGGTGTTTATTATTTTTAGTTAAAATTAAAAAAGTGTTATTGGAGCTAAAGATAAAAAATTGATTTTTTTTCCTTACACAAGTAATTGAGAAAGACGACTGCCTCTATAATGCCGCTGCTGTGAGCTGGTAAGTCTGATATGAAGGAAAGAAGTTAATTGTTAATGGACGTTTAACAATTCTTTTTCTCGTAATTTAAATATAAAACCGATCTCCCGGTTTTACATTTAAAGTACGAAAAAAAGATAAACAAAATGTTCCCATCGTTACAACGTCAACATCGAATTTCATCTCTTTTATTAATTTATGATTGCAATTTTAAGTTTAATTTATATTTAACGAACAAAGAGATTGCAATTTTAAGTTTAATTTATATTTGAGAACAAAGAGGATGTAGATTTGAAACAAAAATTTAATTTCACCTTGTGGTTCGATTTCGATGCTTGATTTCTATTTCAATATCTTGTAGAATAAAAAGTTTGAAAGGCACGAAATAGTGTCGTATTCGTTTTAGAATTTCAGTCGGGTTGTTGCCTATTATTTTCTTAAACATAGGTTACCTTAGTTACTTACTTATATTTTAATAGACGTGTATAAACTTTGGTAATATTCTTAAACCTAAAATGTCACAGATTTTAATGGTGTGTAGTTATTTTTATAAAAGTGATATACTTGAAGTATATATATCTCGCTGTCCTTCCGGCTATTTGTCTTTCACGATGTTTTTTTTTAAACTAAATGGTTATACACTTGTAATTGGTATAAATGTGAAAACTCAAACTTAATCACAAAATTTAAATTTGACCAAGAAATTTTCGTACGTAAAAAATAGAATATTCGTTTCTCGATTACTTAAGACTTCCCAAGTTGAACAGGAAAAGTATTGAAATTTTGTACAAAATAATCTGAAATTAAATATTTATTGTTTTGAAACCTGTAGAAAATATTAAATAATATACCTGACGTGTATAATTTTAGTAACATTCAGTGTACAATAATCTTGATAATTTTTAATATTTTGACTGTAGAGAGCTTTATACTCAGAGCTTTTGGCTATTGAGAGCTTTTATTGATACCGTGTACCAGATATTTTCAAAACAAAATATCTTTTATTATAAAATAATATTTGCGTTTCTTATGTTTTTCAGATCCACAAATATTATTTTCGAAATTAAAACAAAATATTAATTTCAAAATTTAATTAAAATTGTTTACACAATACAGAGACAAGAGATGCCAAGACAGAAATGTCAAGACAGAGAGGATTTTGTTTGTGACAAGCGTATCGTTTTTGCTTCTAAGTTATGAATAACGATTATGAAATCGATTTATGAACCAACCTTCGTTTTACCAAGAAGAGGCTACGTGAATATTATACAGTCGATACACATTATGCTACCTAAAAACTGATGAAGATAAAATCTATAGGTGAATTTAAGTAGCATTTGAATGAATATATTAAGTGTGAAAATGGTGGTTATTTTTTTTCACAATCAAATACAATTTGATAAGTTCTAAAATTAAGTAATCTATTAGCCTTGGCTCGAAGCATTCGATACACAAATCTAACTTGCCACTGACAGTTCACAGTTTATTTTTTATTCCAGGAAAGAAAATCGACTACCGTTGATTGAAATTAATTGCAAGTTGTAGTTACAATATGCATTACGTGCACCTCCCACCCATTAATTTACGAAAGCCGTCGAAGCTGGACGCTATGATTCGTATTTCCCTCAGATTTTCCGCCAACATGTAGTACATTGAATGTGTCATTAGTATTAAGATAATAATTAATTTGTACCATTTAGCCGTTCATAATCTACCTGAGGTGTTGAGAAAACTTAGTAAATAAAATTGGTGAAATGTGCATGTTACTGGCCTGCAAATGAAAGAATAGAACACCAGGACCAAATTATCAAGATGCTGAAAAATACAAGAAATAGGTAATACAGATATTTGGTTAATTAGGAAAATTGTATACGGAAACACATTTTTAAGAATGTAAAAACAGAACAAAATCAGACACCCTTTCAAGGAATTCAGAACTTGCACGAATTTTTTTTAATTAAAATAAATCAATTAATAAGCGATTATACAATTATTATGTGAAGCGGTGAACAGGTCGATGGGGATTCGTGTACATGTTGCCACCGTTGCCAAAATAAGGCGCTTTCTAATTTATCAGCATTTATTAAGCGTTGCCCTCTTTATTTTTTATTAATATATAAATATATATATATATACATATATATATATATATATATATATATATATAACAGACTGCGTTGACAAAGAGAAGAATGAAATTAAATGTAAAGGTTTTCAAACTGAGAAATAATAAGAATGAACGGGTGATGAGAAATTCTGGAGAAGCAGGCATGAAAAACAGTCACAGAGTTGAATTATATTACGACACTATTTTTAAAGTGAATCGATTCAAAATAAATAAATCGATCGATAATGATAATTCTACGTTAATAATAAAATGATTGGTAATTTGAATAATGTTAATGAATACTCCGGTATGTTATGTCCAGCGAGTTTCTTTCCTACTTTTACTATAATGATTCAACTATTTTAAATATAGATTGTCGACTTAGTATTTCTAAAAATATAGTAAAATGAAAATGTAATATAATTTCATATTTAACGGAGAATCCAAATAGAAACAAGCCGCATTAAACAAGGGAGTCTAAGTGGAAAGGGGAGTGAAAGTAGCGTCCTACACGCCTAAACTTAAAAATTACTTGTTCATATTTTAATCATATTTCGATCGTCCTACACCAAATACATTATGAAAACATAATAACGAAAAAGTAAGTTAAAATTATAGCAGGTAAAATAGTTCATGAAAACTCGTCAAATAACGAAATTTTATTTTATTGGGCTGAATAAGTGAATCCTACTTTAGTGACCTAAAAGAATACTGCTTATCTAATGAATATTCCAGTTGAACATTATAAAGATAATTTACCACGAAAATTAATAATTCCAGAATTATATAAAACATTTACCAAATATTATATAATTCCCAAAAAAAAAAACTGTAGAAACTATTGTAATAATAGAAAACGCATAATGGATTTACATTTATATTTCTGAGTGTTAGAGCAAGAGGTTATTTCGTACTTATGAATGAGTCGAAACTTTTAATGTGAATATGCAAACATTATAAGAATCATATTTAAATGTTTACTAAAAATATACAAAAATATTTAAAAGTTTTGTTATTCAGTGTTTGTTTCCCAGTAATCAACTATTTCATTGCCGTAAGGCGGTATGATTTTGGATACCTATAAGAAATAATACATTTCTATATATTTCTCGTAATATATTACCTATAAAATTCAATTATAAAATTCATGTTAAAATTCATTTCAAAAGTTATTAACTTAATTATCACATGTATTCATGTCGAATGAGTAAGATGCTTTGTGAGCTTTGCTCTCATTTCGATTGTTTACCCCTTAGTTTCATTGCTTTCTTGTTGGAAAATTAATATAATTTATTTTCGAAATAATATTTCTATTCGCGGCAGAACAGACGCGGTTCTAAGTGGAAATACATGGCCAAATTTATTTTATTACATCATTTCTTAATAACATTCCTTAGTTTTCTGTTTAATTGGTTTAACATCCTTTGATTCCGAAATTATAGATTTCTATTCAGTTATGAGGAATATGTGCTCGGATGACTAAATGTGAGAAATATATATCCACGCTCCTTTAAACATCAACTAAGATATGCAACACTCAAAAAATATTTGTCTCAGATCTCTTACTTACGATTGATAAGATATATTTGATTTATAATTATATTTTTTAATTATTCATATACAGTAAAAGAAATGATAAATTACTCAAATAATACGACACGTGACACAGAATAACACATCCTTGTTGAGATTATTAAGCGTTATCAATAAATGTTATAGACACAAAATGCTTAAACAAGTGCATTATACGGAAATGTTGGATTTAAGTTAGATCAAAAACTAATGGCAAGAAATTATGATATTATGGAAATTAATTATTATATATATATATATATATATATATATGTATATATAGTTATATATATATACATATATATATATATATATATATATATATATATATATATACATATATATATATATATATATATATATATATATATATATATTCATTGATCTACTTATTATTTAATTTTTCAATTGTTACTGTAGTTTTTGTTCAACAGGTGAATGAATTTGAGAAACGTCTATTTTTCCATTGGAATGCAAATAAATTTTAAAATTCTATCAGAAACCAGTAGCCCCTGCTTTTTTAAAAACGAAAAGAGATCCATAACGGTAAAATTAATACCATTATAGATCATGTGAAATTATTAATTTCTAGTGACATAATTCTTATTCACATGACAATTATTAAATATCGTGATGGGTAAATTTCCCAGGTCTACAGAATAACTTCGCCATTTATTTAGAATATAGATCAGCTTGATTGCAGATCCATATTCTGAATAAACTTGATTTACAAAAAAGCAACATTAGTTATGGAACTATAGGTGAAACTACCTATTTATATTTTAGCATAAACAGGTTTCAGAGTTTCAAAAGTGCATGTGCCTCGACACTATATTATGCAGGATGCACACATTATTTGACCGACAATTTAAAAAATGTAATATAAGATTGAACAATCAAAAAATAAAATAAATAAGCGAAATGTTTCTCCAGACCTGAAAAGTATGAAAACCTGGTAGATTAAAAGTAGAAAAGGAGAAAATCAGTGGTTTGAAAGAATTTGAAGAAAAATGTATGAAATTAGAAGCAACAAACTGACTAATCTATGTTTAGTCACCACCCACTATTTCAAAGCAGAAAAAATTACCAACTGGACTCTAAATTTACATACAAATATTTTAAATCGCAAAACTCTGATATTTCTGAAAAGATTATTTAGTTAAACCTAACCAGTAAATGATATGAATTATAATATAAAAGTTCGTGAAAATAAGCGAATAGTAAAGCGGAACGTCTAAGAAACATGGTTGTGATTTGTCGCTATTTATGTAACACGCATGTGACATATATGCGTGTTACATAATGGCGACAATATGTATGCTACGAGTTACGTGTTTTTGTCAAGAAAAATATCTCATAAAAATCCGTATAAACGTAAATGCAGTAAATGTTTATTCATTATTCGACATAAACATGTTATACATATATAGAAGACACTTTTTAAAGTATCTTATAAAAAGACCCAAAAGCAGACACCTGTCTACCAAATAACGTTATCTAGTCTCCCTTTTGCATATATAGAATCCTACTCACAGTTTGTCAAGTAACTTTGAAGGAGCTATTTGAAATAACTCCCACTGCAGATGTAGTATCTATGACGTTTTCGGTTGTCCGCCCTGTGACAACGGTGTCTCGCTTAGACAAACTTACTTTTCACAGCCAGACACTGAAAAGTAAATTCGCCTCTACGAGGATGTAGATAGAAGTTTGTCATTTTGGTTTCACACGAACATTTACACTGAAATAGACGTTAAATAAGTGTTTCATAGTGAAGTTATATTGCTTGTTATTTTTATATGGCAAAGTTACCTAGGAAGGAACTTAATAAATCATTTTCAAGCGTGGCAATGTTTTCGAAAATTTGCGAAATATGCAATTTATACAATTTATATAGGTATAATAGCAGGATGCGCCATAATTTTGTTTATTATATTTCTGCACGTCTGTAAATATATATCCTTCAGAAATTAAGGTAAATTGTCTCCTAAAAATTTCACGTAATTCTCTTCGTTCAGCCGATACTCGAAGGGAGTAAATTAGCTGCCTGTTTAGTACCCCAAACCAAAGATTGACACCATATTGTTCTTAGATATCAAGTCCATGATATTAAATTTGGAAAAAGATTAATTTTCCCTTTGGCTTCTGAACATTTTCCGATAAAATCGAACTCTTCTGTCATCAGGTTTAAATTATAGAACTTTAGTAATGTGGTAAGACTGACATTCCTCGCCTTGAAGCAGATTAAGATCAAATGAAAGCTATATAAAATTTTGGGACTCCCATTCGGCGCTCTATTACTTGGAATTGCCAATGGACCTCTTTCATTTGGAACTCTTAAGATCAATAATTCATTGATTTTACTATAATCTTTAATTTACGTAATAATATTAATCCAGTGAACTATTCATTTTAAAGTCCGGAAAAAAACAGAAAAAATATTAAAGAAAGTAATACATAATTTATTAAACTTTGAGTCCATTTTTAGCGTTACTAAGTAAAGTTAGCGATGCCAAATTTCTGAATAAAAAAGCTAATGAAATAAGAAATTTTTCTAAGTATATTCTGTAAAAAAGTTATATGCCCTTTTTTCAAATGATATCAAACATTTAGTTCAAAATCTGGTGTCAAGAATATTTGGGTTTTATTCCAAATATACCATTTAATCAAATAGTAAATAAAAATTAATCAAATTTCAAATAGTAAAATTATTCATCTCCCACAAAAAATGTTCAATTCAATCCATGAAACTTCAATCTATTATTTAGGGTGAAAAGACACAAAAAATGTATAATTCAAAAACTGTAAAAAACCCATGAACATTTATAGGGATTTTTCTCATGACACTATTTTTTGGGATATTGTATAATATGTGTAGCTTATATCCGCTTGATTTAATGTCCGTAGAATTAAATAAGATGTTATACGTTGTCCCTCAAACTTGCAACTACCTATTGGTTGTAGTATATGTTAATAGTAATATTTGAAATGTCGTACTCACTCTTGCTGACAATATCGATTTAGATAGCAGACATGTATTTAAGTATGTCATTCTCTAAACATGTGTTTGTGGGATATAAATTTGTAAGTTAAACGTTTAAATAAGTATGGTTGTCTAATGATTTTAAAGATCATAAGTATGTTGTTGGTAATTGGTTTTAATTTATTATTATAATTTTATTTTACTACTGAAGAAGTAACTGGGGCTATATATACATTTATTTATATTTCATTGAATATTTCAAACACTTTAATTGACAAATACGTTTTTATCCTGCCAAAAACCTTTATAAAACTAACACCTAACATGTCAGCCAACTGATGGGTGAACTTGTGCTGCCCTCTGGTTAATTATTTATACAACACTCTCCCTCGTTTTTCAAAAGAAAAACAGAAGTAGACTCTTTAAATTACTACATATGGAATATTTACATATATCTAGATACAGATATTATATATGTTATTAAATTATACCTTATGGTAATTATCTCTTATTCTAAATGTTGGCCACATTTAACAAGTTGGTTGACATGTCCTTTCCACTGGAGTCCATCCACTTTTACCATATAGGTTACACCCTGTACTAAAATCTTAATAATTTTACCCAACGACGAACTCTTTTTACTTTTTCTTTAGTCTTTCACCAACCTTACCTCCCTTACCACGTTATCGTTAATTTCACTTCTTCAAAAATTTTCATATCACTTACTAGATTTGGTCTAAGTAATGGGAAATGAAATCTCTACTCCCTTCCTAGCATTAATTTGGCTGGACCTAGCTTGTGGTTTGATAAGCGGTACGTCTATAAAATAGGAATAAATTAAAACTATATTCAAGTTTTTACCACTTTCTACTATTTTCATCACATATGACTTGAACACTATTTTTTTAACAAAACCTTTGCTAGTCAGTGTGTTGCCCGGTAGTATGGCGGGGTGAACGTCTGTTTAATTCCTAATATTTTGTTGAATATAGTTGTCGTTAGTTTTTTATAGAAATTCATCATTAACAATTCAATTAAACGTGATATGTAGTATTATTTCTATTTTATTTAAATTATTTACCACGACCTGGGCTTCGCTGTGTGACAACATCTTTGGACGGAAAGATCATTGCTAATTGTCCACCTGAAGATATGGTAATATACGTAGAAATAATACATCACGCAGTTTCATTTAAATGTACTACAATTTTACAAAAACCCTTAAATTCCTCACTAGTCCATGTGGGTGCATCATCAGTGAGCAAATGTAAAGGATACCCATAACGAACAAAAATATTTTTTTATACTTCAATTGTTTTTGCGCTCTTATATTACTCATAAACGCTTCGGGCTATTTGGAATGAGCATTCACTATTACAGTTATAAACATTTTTGAGTTTAAAAGACCCAAAAAAATCTGCATGTAGTCTGTGCCAAACTGTTGGCGGTTGAGGCCACACTGTTAATTTAGTTATTTTCGGATTTTTATGATTTTACCAACAGTGAATACAAACATTTGTTATGTTTTTAATTTTGCTACCACCTTCTACACCAGCCACCAAAAATATGGTCTTGATATTTCGTCCATGCGTATTATACCTAAATAACTAGCGTGTAACTCACACATTATATTGTCTCTAATATTCATTTGTATTATAACTCTATCTACTAATCTTTACTGGCCAGACACCTCTACAATATCTTAAAATATTACATAATTTACCTTTTCCGTTGCACTTTGAATAGTTTGCCAATGTAATGTGTCAAAGTCTCATTTATTTTTATTATTAATAATCTTACATGCAAAGCTTTATCTAACTTCTTGGCAATTAATGGCTACACTTGATAAATAGTCTACTGGGTAATTTTTGGATTTTATGTGCTGAATTTCATAACTAACCCGCTTAGAAAAATTTACCAATATTGTAATCGTATTGCTGCTATTTTTGGTAAACCATAGTTTGGTTCTAATGTTTTCGTCAATGCCTAGTTATCAATTTTTAAAATAGATTTATTACCAAATAAAAACTCGTAAAATTTACTCACTCCAGAAACGATTGCATACTCCTCTTTTTTCAAGACAGGATATTTTATTTGGGTATAATTCAATTTTACTACTATTGTGACTAGTGCTTATACTGCGGCAAAAGTCTCGGTCGAAATCTTACACATTTTTCGGGCTAGCTCTTATTCGCCAAGTGTGTAACGTGCGATAAGAAATTTTGTTCCAATATTTTAATAAAAATGCTAAAAGCTTTTACACCTTTTCCATTTGTTTTAGGTTTTATAGTATTTAGCATTAAAAATATCTGTATTTTCTTATCTGCTTATAGTTAATGCATCAGTTAGTAAAGCTTGTAGTTTGTAATGTAAATTTTTTAAACTAACTTATGCAAAATTTACAACTTTTCTGTAACGTGACCAATATCCAATGCGATCTAAGAGCACCATCTATTTGAATACAAATGAAATAAAAAATAATCAGATGAGTTGGGTCTGTAACATTCTATCCCAACTCGACCGGCCGCACAAATGAAAGCACCCGCAAGTGATAACTATCTGCGCTTGTTGAGAATTTCTGTTATGCAATATTTTCAATTATCGATATCGTCTTGAATTATAATCTTGTATTTTTACTATAGGATTCAAACAAAAATGTATACCGACGAAATATCGAAGACGTTTATAAATAAATTTTTACGTATACGAATTGTGTGATTATTACTCTATATCCAGTATTCAGTAAATGCACATATACGAGTAAATACGGTCTGTAAACTGACGGTTATATATCGACCGAATACGTGGCTAACACGACAACCCATTACATATTATTTATGACTACATGCTGTTCGTGAAGTGTGCTTTTATTTAACGATACACGGCAAACTTGTAAGAAATCAATGTCTAAACACAAAAATTATTATTTTTTTCTTCACATCTTTAATTATGTCACCATATTCCAACTCTGTGTTAAATTTTAAATTTTTACATCGAATTGTTTCGAAGAAAATCGACCGTGATAGGTGAAGTACAGACAGACACTGAAGTGATTCCATTATAAGTTGTCCGTTTTGGCAATTTTGCCATTGAATGCTAATAATAGCTCTATTGGAATGTTACTTAAAGTTTATTGAAAAACTGTAGTTATGATTCTAAATTCCGTACTTTTTGAGAAATTCATGATAATTTACATCTCTGAAAGGTGTGCGGAACAATATGGAAATATTATGCAGAGAAAAATGAGACATAGAAATATTATGCACACGTCAATGTTCATGTTTGCCTAAATATATGTAGAACCTTCGAAGCAAAAGTTATGCTCGCAATTAACTGTTTTTTTAGTTATACAATCCTATTCCCAACTTTTTATTTTCTTTCTGATGTGAAACATCTAATGGTGCATTCAGATGTGAGTTAAATCATTCTGATGGCACGTCGTGACGTGATTTGGCGGAATGCACTAATGAACTAAAATTTTACCAACCATACGTTTTATCTATAATATTTCACTGAAGATAATATTTTTAGTTTTATTTCACTTTAGATAATTGAGTTTACTCTCAAGCATGACATCTTATTTTTTCAACGTTTGTTTTTAAGATTTGTTTATCCACATCGCGAATTTGACTTTAGGGGAACAATTTCTTGAACTCAAAGAGAAAATCGAGTAGGATTAAGGGTATAAGTAGAATGAACCATGACTCCCCTGGAGTATATCCCGCTAATATTGTGAACTCGATAATATTATAATGCAGACTCGCTTAAATATATAAAAAAAATTCAATTTCCTTTTGATCCTTTTGAGGTGAAATTTTGATAAAATTCCATCTTTGGTGAATGTTCATATTATGTCACATACATATCTTCTTTATTTACTTATTAGAAATTTGATAACAAGAATATTCAAATATTTATACCTGACTGCTTTTGTTACAATTGTGAGAAAAGAAAGGTAAAAATGATATTTTATTAATTCCTTTTTTCCTTTTATTTTTATTCTCGCTTATTTTCCATATTTTATATATATAATTAATTACTGATTTCATATTGTCTAAAGAACACGGGAGTTAACTTAAGAGAAATAAAGGATATTGCCTCCATTGTGTCGAAAGACAATGGCGTGCGGGAATTCACTTGGGATTTCTCGAGTAATTAATTACTCTAAAGGAAGACTTTCATTTATCTCAAGTTGTACCGCAATACACCGAGCGAGATAAATTCGTTTATCATCATCCAGTAATAGTCATTATTTAATCCAATATTGCCTTGTTCAAAACATGGTTTATACATTAAAAGTTAAAGGAAGGAACATGAATGAAATAAATATTAAGCTTCTTTCGTATATTTTTATAATAGTTACACTTTTACAATTATTTTATATTAAATATGATAGTCGTTATTAGATTGTAAATACCATCATACATGTTGAATAATTTCGCAGTTGCTGGATATTCCAGAAAAAATAACCGAAAGTCTCGCAGTGTTATTTCCGCGTAACTTAAACTACATATAGCAGAACTGACCCGCTAATTTCTAAAAAACTGGATTGAAGTAGGCTGCTTACACGCTTATCAACGTTTTGTTGTAACCTGTGAGCTTAAAATTACTTCTCTAAATTGTTTGATTGCCAGCTACTTTTTTTGCAGAAAAACTATTGAAATTCTATCTCTAACTTGCCAAGTAAATTACTTAGTTTTCTTAATAGTGAAAGGAATTACAATTGTCGACTCGTTAATTCTTTCAGTAATCAAATTAACAAAAATGAGTATTAAAAGGGGAAAGAAATCACGTATGGAAAAATTACGGAAATGCGCAACTATCCAAAATCGAGAGCAAATTAAGTGAACACGTGTAAAGAAAATCGGTAAAAGTCCATATAATGTAGGGTTAAGGTATTACAGGAATGAAAATAAATATTTTGTTTTGAGAAAATGAAGAAAATACGATAAAAAATAAGCCATGGGGTAATTGGTACTACTTTACTTACTATATGCCTTATCTTGAGGTGTGAGTTTGTGTCATACTTTCCTAACAAAATGATATCGTTGCGTTTTTACATTTATTAACTGAGCAATGTTAAAACGATATTTTCCTTGTAAACAGTATATTTTTAAATATATTTAAGTGATTTGATTAAGAAAAAGGAATAGACCTCTAATCACTTAAATCGAGGGTTAAATATTACAAATGTGTGATAAGTAGCAACCCGTCTCAAGTTCGCAAGGTTGTGTATATATATATATATATATATATATATATATATATATACATATATATATATATATATATATATATATATATATATATATATATATATATATACACACACACACACATATTTCATAGTGATCTTCCTGAATGACACGATTCCTTTTATCTATAGCTAGAATGTTAAAATGTGCATTAAAATCAGTTTGCACTGGATGGTTTACTTTACCTATAGCCAAAATGATAAATGTGCATTCAAGTACTTTGGACTCGATGATATAAACCAGTGACTGCTTTAATTCAGGAAGCTATCAATTTATATTTATCCTTAATATTTGGTAATTTAACAAATACTTGCAAAAACATACTGTATTCTGACAAGTGAATTGAAATACAAATGATGACTGAAGCTATATTAAGTAAAAAGTCCGTTATCGAAATGCAGTGTATGGTTCAATTTGCCCGTAACTGAAACAAAAATGTGCATTAAATTAGTTTGGACTAGATAACACAAACCATTCTTTCATAGGGTTTCAATATGAGAATCCTATTTCAAAAGTTAACACAACATTGCATTGAATATTATTAACAAAGCTTGACATTATAAATGCGACTTTAACAATTAATAATTCCCACCATTTTTGTGTAAGATCAAAACTATAAATCTTAACATTTATTAGTTTTTAAATGTTTTAAACAACATGCTACACTTCCTTTGTTCACAAGACAAAATAATTAGTATATTATTTATTATTGAAAATTTAATTCTCTTATGTGAAATTTAAAAAAATATCAAAACACAATATGAGCAGAAAATTTGTTTACCAATAAAGGTAATAAAAATGAAAATAATGCAAAAAGTATATAAATAAGGTGCATAAAAAATGAAAACGAAATAAAAAAAAACAGTATTTACGTATAAACACAAAATAGAATAAAAATATATAAGTAAAAAAACCAATAATTTTAAGACGTATTTAATTTATTTTTCAGTTTCCTCTCTGTAACTTCAGCACGAGCCTTCGCTTCTCGATCTTAAGTTAACAGAATTTTCTTGCGGATTTATTCCTGGGGCGGAGATATTCCTAGGGTTCAGCCTAAGGTTTACCCCTTTTCCTTCCTCCTCACTATCTACCTTTGTCTCAGACGATGTTGGCAAAGTTACCGAGGCTTCAGCAAAAACTTCATTCTATTCGTCGATTGTTGCTCAGGCGGATCTACGGACAATTAGCTCTTATTTATTTAATATCAATTCATGAGTTTAATTAATTCACAAATTTTATGTTTCAACGCATTTCCGAATATTAATAGAAGGAAAATAAAATAAAATTTCAATGGAAAAGTTCTTAAATGAATTTTACACTTTGTTATTTTATAGGTGATTAAACTACACACTACTTTGGTTTGTGATACTGCTAATAAAAATTCGAATAAAATTCATTTGGAATTATATTATTTGATATATATGTGTATATATATATATATATATATATATATATATATATATATATATATACATAATATATGTATATATAATATACGGTGTCCCGTTATTAAATTAATCAGATTCAAAAAACACTACAATAAAATATTTAAAGACACGTTTACCTCGATTGAATTACTGGGCAAAATTGTTTGACGGAACTTCAACAAGTAGTCCTGGTGTTATTAAAAAAACGACGGGATTAATTTGAATGTCTCTAATCACGTCTCCTCCGCCGATGGCCGTTCACCGCTCTCTGAACTTCTGATTTTACTATGTATAAAAGTTAATACCGGGTGCTATATTTGAAAATCGATTTTTAGGAGTAAACTCCACAAGTATTTATTTAAGTATGTATAATTTATATTGGGGCGTGAAATTGCCTATCTTCTTTTAGTTGAACCAATTCGGTAAAACATAGCCTATATCAGCGCCAACGGTATCCACCAGTAAAGACTTCAGTAAAATTATTTTATTTCCTCTTGTGTGGTACGTGAACAAATAAACAAGCTTAGACACGTTTAAAAATTATATTATTGTGTTCTGTTACTTTTGTTATGTTATCCTAAATATTTGACTATATAAATTCAACAGGTCGATGTAATTTTTTTACTCGTTATAAACGAAATATAAAGTAGCACTAAAATTCCTCAGTATAATTCTTAATTTTGGGTCCTACGTATTTATCCTTCGTATGGTGTGCAAGATTTATTTGTTTGTCCTTTTTTTACGTTGTTTGCCTACAACTAGTCGGATTATCAGGAAATAATATTTGCTAGTTTTTGCCGGAAAAGCTCATTGTAATTTTCTTTTGTAATCTAAACTTTTATTATAGTTGCGAAAGTGTGTTTATTTGTCTTTCTTTCATATCGCAACAGGATTGCCGGATTGCCGTGATTTTTTTGCACAGAAGTTGTTGGCGGCTACGGATTGCCGTGATTTTTTGCACAGAAGTTCTCGGCGGCCCGGAATGTGACACAGACACAGAAAATTATTATTTGAAGCAAAAATACAAAATGCATCAAGCAACGTTGCAACAGAGTCACGTATAGACATGCTTTTTGACACGCTACATAAGCAACATTAGAGAGCAACAGAATCACTCCCTTTGATGCCTAATTTAGAGGAAAATATTTTTATTTTCGTTGTCATTTGTAACATAAAGTCATGAAAAAAGGCTCAGCATTTAATTTAATTTAATCATCAGCTCAGTACTTAACTTAATATAACGATGTTTTAATTCTTTTCTATAAGTTTATATGTTATACTATAACGACGTGAGCAAAGCCGTGGGTAAAAATTAGTATTTATAAATAAAATAGAGTATTCTTTTAGGCTTTTTTTATACGGACTTTGAATAAAGTAGTACTATTTTAGAAATATAGTTTGGAAATTCTGTAAAAAAAACAGGAGAGCGTTTCTTTTGTTTGTCAATATTCGAAAACCAAATCAAAACAAACAAATGAATGGACAAAATATATCAAATACTTTTCAAGAGTTTATTTACTAAAATATTTCACTAAAACAAATAAGTGAAAGGCATTAAAAGGATGAAAGCGAAACTAACAATAATCATGCTGAGAAATGATGAATTTTATTATGGGTAAAACACTAGAATGACTACGGCAGAGAAATTTTAAAATTGTAACATTTACTTGCATTTACATAAAATACATAAAAATCTTTCGAGCACGAGTAGGTCAAGCACAAAATACATAGAAATCTGTCAGCGCTACGAGGATTCCATATACATATAGGCATGTATAAAAATAGAAAAAAAAAATCTTTAAATCAATCTTATGACTTTTTATTGGTTTCACTTATTTATTTTGTAAAAATGGACTTTTTGCAACTCATTACTCGACAAAATCCCTAAAGAGGGTTAAGTTTAGAGGATTCATTCCAAGCAAATAAATTTTAATTTGAAATTTAAAAGAACTAAAATGGTAATTTTCTCTTTTTTCATTTTTATATAAAACAATTTATCAATCAACAAAATTTCTCCCATATATCTCGTAATGCCGGCTTGTCATTCGGAATTGAGATGGGCCCAAACTAGTCATCGGGGTCGCCCTGAATAAATGTGTTTTTCTACTTCCATGTACCTTGAGGGGTATTAAAGCGATGACATCTCTGAAATAAGGACAAACACGCTTTACAATTTTTAATAATAGCTGGGATTGTTTTGTTTGTTACGATGAGATTCTGCGAGTTAGAAAATAATCTATACCATTTCCTGGTCCACTAACTATCTGTACACATAAAATTCCATTGATCTGTTGCTCCATTGTGACATGAAAAGATCCCTGTCAAGTAAATTACGTTGATCTGTTGCTCCATTGCGACGTAAAATACTAGTCTATGCTATTTCCTGGCCTACTAACCATCTTTATGTGGAAAGTTATATTGGTATATTGCTCCGTTGTGACGTGAAAGAAAGACAAACACATTTTTCGATTTTTAACGTTGATTACGATTTTAGTATTAATTCGGAAGAGATTTCTCCGGTTGTTAATAGGTTTATGTCATTTCCTCATCTGTTCACTATTTACGTGCAGAAATCTACGTAGATCTGTAGCTCCATTTTGACGTGAAAAAAGTACAAACATACTTTCAAATTTTCAATTTAATTTGGGATTGTCATATTATACAAGTAGGATTAGATTTTACGAGTTGACAATAAGCCCATTTAATTTTTTGGTCCGCCATCTAATTCTTTGCAGAAAATCACGTCGATATGTTGCTCCATTGCAACGTGAAAGAAGGACAAACGAACGCACTTTATAATTTTTAATACAAGTTGTGATTTTGGTTTGAGTTACGAAAATATTTCCCAAGTTGGAAAGTAGCCTGTGTTAATTCCTGATCCGCCAACCCCCTCTGTGCAGAAAGTTACGTTAGTTTTAACAAAGATATCTCTCGGGATGAAATCTAGTCTAGGTCTTTTCTCGGTGCGCCAACTACCAGTGTGTAAAGTTTATAAACACAAACATGAATTGATTTAAAAAAAATAAACCAGAATGTAAAAAAAATTAATAGGCAGAAAGGATTGCGTAGAAAAGTTTATAAATACAAATCCGAATGGTTAAAGAAAAAAGTAGACAAATCCAAACATCCAAAATTTAGGACGCAAAGTAGATTACATTAAAAATATAAATGTAAAAACGAATTGATGTACAATAATTTTGATCAATAAATTTAATTTTTGCTTTCAAATCCATGTCTTTTCCTGTCTATAATTTTTATGTTGGTATAGTTAGATTGTGATTTTATTTAATATTAATTTCAATTTTTTTAATGCTACCATTTCCTATAATCTTTATCGACTTTATTCAAAATTTTGCTGATGTTTATAAATCACAATTATCGAACTCAAAACAATATCTCACCAACCTGTCTTTTTTTGGCAGGAAGTGGGGCCATTTTATATGCTTGAAAACCGTGACATGACAAAAGTCCATATTCAACAGTTTTTTGCGAACTCTGACCTTAAAATTTTAAAATATTAGGAATAATGTATTACTGGAAAATCACAGATATAATAAAGTTACCGTTTAGTTAAAGATCTTCAATTAAAAGATATATACATTACATATTTTCCCCTAAATTTAGCTTTCGGATCTCAATATTTTTTCCTAAATGTATCTTTTCATGTATGATAGCAAATACCGCACGGTTGCGTAATTTGTTTATTCGCCTTATTATTTACATTCGATGATATACGTGAACGAGAATCGCTTTCTGTTTCATGTCTGCAGGTATCTCAACATATTGACCAAATATTATGTATTGAAATAAGCGTCGCTTAATCTCGGATCAGTGTCAATTCATTTTATTTTAAACTGAAACGTTTAAAGTTGAGTAATGGAATACATAAGGTTTAGACTCATTCATTTTTAGAAAAGCCTACTCTACGGTTATACCTTAAAGACCCTCTAAGGTTATACCTTAGAGTACTTTTTGTTATACCTTAAAGATCCTCTAAGGTTATACCTTAGAGTAATTTTTGTTAGTCTAAGGTTATATCTTGGAGTTATAAGGTATAACCTTAGAGTAACTTTTGGAGATGAGTTTTTATTTAAAAGATTTGCGAAGAAACGATTTGATATTTCATAAATTTTATAAGGAAATTATTCCTGTGTAAATAATCTTTTTCTAATTACAAGTAATCAGAAGTATCTTGATATATATTTTTCGAAGGAAATTTATTTTTTTACTTTATTCTGACAAAACCATACGATATAACGATTGAGAATATAAATCAATCAAATTAAATACTGAACACGGACAAGGATAAAGAAAAAGAAAAATAATGACAAGGAAATTAGAAAAGGATGTATAAAAGGATGAATGAAATGATCTTTGAGTATATGGATGCATTCCGAATATCAGAATCCAATATATTTCATTGCTGAACAACAAATACTGCAGAGAATATTGATGTGAAGAAATAACTTTACGGATAAGATAGTAAGGAGATTTTATTTACAAACAGTAGTAACAGGAGATAAAAGATTTTGGTTTCCATATGTGAATTATTGAGACTTCTTATTTTTGTCTCCGTTGCTAAATAATCTCAAAATATCAAGCAACTAACAAATTTCAGAAATGTTATTCGCTACATGCAGTTATTTATCAACACAATCACATTTTTTCTAGTCGGATATCACCAATGTTGGAATATCTTTAATGTTTCGGATAAATTCTCCAATTTCTTTACCTTGTATATATTATTTTATACACAGTATCAATATAAACATTATTTTTTAAATTCTCATTTCAGTTTTCAATAATACAACAAAATATATTTATTAAACAAGTTTGAATCCAAATTAAATTAATCCTCAATCCCCTATGGCACAATGACGAATTATCATATTACTTCATTAGCAATTATAAAACATGTAGAAATAATTAAGTTTCGTTTTCATTTCTTTAATCTTCTTTTATGAATGGAAAAACAGGACCGCAAACCATTTACCTTTTTTATTTCGTCTTTACTATTTTTAATAAACAGTAAAGAAAAAATAGGTAAACATAAAAAGAGTGGAATCTATAAACTTAAATGTAACGACTGTAATGGTGTATACATAGGTCAAACAGGAAGAGATTTTACTACAAGATACAAAGAGCACATTGCCAGCTGGCGAAATAACAAACCGGACACATCTCACTTTGCTAAACACCTCATTGAAAATAACCATCACCTTCATATTGACAATGCCCCCTATATAATACAAATAAATTCAAAAAGCAATAAAGTTAATTTCCGAGAAATATTAGAAATAAACAGACATAAAAAGACCCCAAGGTTAATATATTAAATGAACGACTAAATCTCCCATACTTAATATCTTCCAGACATAATATAGTTAGACAACATTGATCCTACAGTACTCTTAAAATAAAACTACATATCTAAATATAAATATATGTGGAGAAAAAAAATAAATAAAAAATGATAAAAAAAATTTAAAAAAAACAAAAGTAAATATATAAATGAATAAATAAAACGTCAGACATATAGAATAATGGTATAACCTTGTTCTAACTTTCAGATACCCTTGCTATTGTAAAAATGTTTTACTGAGAATAACTTCCATTTAATTTTATTACATACACCGGGACATTTGCATTGTATAACCTCATAGAATAACATCAATTTAATTTATTACCCTCACTAAAATACTCGTATATCGTATAACTCTCGGAAATATAATAAAACCTACACCGAACCCCTACAATAAACTCACTAACATAAGCAGTGGGAAAACTCACACAAACCCGGGTTCCGCTATTGTTTTGAAACATATAAATGCTGTTGGACGTTCCTAAGTGTTAATCTTTGTTAACAGCCCACCTAAATATGTTGTAATACAACGAAACCTAGGTCGTGGTTAAGAACTTAAAATAAGTAGAAATAATACTACATCACGTAGTTTCATTTAATTGGTAATAAAATGTATGTATTGTATGTATGCTTATGTATGTAGCTAAATGTATGTATGCTTCTAGCCGTACTTCCTTATATAATATTAAAAGTAAATCGATTTTGATTAATGGGCTTGCCTTTTAATTTCGTATTTGCTTTTGTTTTCATATTTTATCGCCCAGTAAGGTCGTATATCGTACTTGTGATATCACTAATTCTAGCTTCCGCTCTCTTAACCAAACCCTATAAAAAGAATCTCTTAAAAATGGACTTCTCGGGAGTTTCATTAAAAGGCTTATTTTATTTAATTAATGAAGCTTCTACAAGGACGCGCTTTACGTAAAAATATTGAGGTTAAATTTCTTTTAAATTTATTGAATATAAGTTAATTTAGTATTTTCAAAGACCACATTAACAAAATATAATTCAATGTTCTTTCAATGCTGAGTCTGGGTCATATTTCATTGGCGGAGAAAGTTAAGCCTCCGTAATAAATATCATATTGGAGCGTAAAATAGTTGCAGCTTATGTTACACAAATACATAAAAAGTCCATTAATTCAATCAGCTGTTTAATAATAAGACGATTAATAATGTGATAAAGTCACAAATTATTGCTAATCAATTTGTTCGCTAAAGTACCCTTTTGACAAAATGGCCGTCTCTATCGATTTTTATTTTATTTATTTTATTTTATTTTAGTAATTGTTATCAAAATGAAAGTAATTGTTATCAAAATGAAAAAGAATTATTTATGTCCTTGCGGACAATAACAAATAACATAAAATATTTCGGTGCATTATTAATGCAGCTTCAGTTCAGAGTCAAAGACGAAAGAGAAAATGAGACACTGCACAGATGAACATTTACAAGTTGCAAATAGAAATAATATTTCCTCCCGAAAGTAATTTTACAGAGGTCAAGCAAAATATATCTCATTGGACGACGTTTGTCCCATTTTAAAACTAATCACTGTCACGTCGTTATCATTAAATCAATGAGGGAACACCACTTAAAATGTTTTTCGTCGTTGTCACTAATATAAGGTATATTTTCAAAACCTTGTACGTTAGTTTCATCGCTCTGATCGATCAGTCATCGTCTGATTCAGGCATTGATGCGGGCTTTTTTAAAACTTCATTCAAATGTATGAAAGGAAGTGTCATTTGAAGATAAATTTATATTTAACGATGTAAGGAAGAACGATCCAAAATAATACACAGCAATTAAGTAAAGACCCGTTTTACTTTATACCAGCAAAATAAAAGAGGTTTTTGTTTCATTCTCTTATTTTTTTATAATTACTTTTTTATGAAATTACATCAATTTCTAGGGAATTAGCGTTACTTACCGATCAATTAATGAGTCATTTAGACACAATATTGATTATTATACAGAATTGAATATTGATATGTTCTGTGAAATTTTGTTATAGAGACTGTATTTGGAAATTTCATAGTCTCTAAAATTATCTTTGAACTTTTAATTCACTTCAAAACTTTTTTTCATTTTAAACCAAAGTACATATTTGTCAAAATTTTATTCTACCTATCTTTGATTATTGGAAACGTGTGTTATTATAATCTAAATGAACGTTCACCGAATAAATTACAATCATTTCAAAACATATATATTTGAATCCTTAACCGTATGCTTGAGCATCGGTTACGATTTAAATGATTAAAATTAAAGATTAGTGATAGACGCTACATCACCTTCTTTGTTTTGTTAAGGTATAGTCTATATAATATATATTATAAAGTTGTAAAATGTGAATTTAGTTACATGTAACAATAAATATTCCTGAAATAATATTATTTGTATTAAATCAAATCGATAATTTAGGTTAAAATAAAAAACAAATAGTTTAAAAAAAATTGGTAAAAATTTGAATTCGAATGCAATAATACATAATTACGTTAGAAACTGATATAAGAATAGAGAAATCTGAATAAAAAAATGTTTTTTTCATGTACTCCAATAATGTCTTTAAAGTTAATCGAACCATTTTTGAGCTTAACCAAATGACTATCAAAATCGTACTTATACTAAAATTTTTCTGATTTTTTGTTACATATAGGAACCTTATCATGCCTTGATGGTAAATGTTATATTTCATTTCTTCTTTTGTAAGACTTCTTCCGCTCCAGCAGGCAGTGCAGGTGACAAAGAGTAAAGGAGGGTTTAATCACTGAGGGTAAATGTACAACACGTACACACAAATAATAAACTATTTGAATAAAAATTTCAATTGGCCGATTTCCGCAAGGCAAGTTCAAAATGAACAGCAAACCTTCAATTTGCCGTTTTATCAATTCGGATTTAAATTTTGGTAATCTAATTTCCTTTTCTTTACTCTACGGAAATATTTTTTCATTTTGCTGGATCCATTAAACAGGGTATTGAGGAAATTCATTGGGTAATCGCTGACTAATATCAGCGATCACCCAATTAATTATTAATTTGAAACAAAATAAGGGTGTAACATATAAAGTAAATCTAAAAAAAATAAATTTCTTTATTGGAATAATAGTAAAGAATTAAAATGAAAAATAAAGAAAGTTAGACTTCCAAACTTGATGTAAGCAAACCGTGTGTTGTTACTCTGACTAGTTTATAAAAAGGTTCTAATTTTCCTTCCAGTAGTTTTGTTAGATTAATAAGGATAAGGAAAAATCCTCTGTGCCTTATTTAAATCTAATTTAGCCGCCTTTATCTAATCGAATATATTTTAAATGTGTTTTTCATTTATTTTCATACGAATCACTGTGAAAGTCCCTAAGTTCCTGATAACAAGCTTACTCAATCAACTTCGTCAGTAACAAATAATCTTATCATTGAAAATATATTTCCAGCTCTTAAAAAGTCGGAAAGCCTGTATATGGGATTTTCTTGACTTCACTGACACTGAATTATATACATTGGAAACCTGAATAGAAAATAACAGAAAGATAAATTGAGTAGATGCGACAAAATAATGCGCTATGAAAGCTGATTTACTAAGCATCAAGATTCGTTTCAGTTTAACTACCTAATGTCCACAAACAACGGATGGAAATTAAATAATTTACAGCTAAAGGTGTGTCAGGACTTGTAAATGCTGAATAAATTAAAAAGAATTTTAAAGGTATAGCTATTTTGCAAATGAGTGTTATCAATGAAAAATGGATTATAGAAATCATATTTTTGTATCAAATGGGCTTAAAAATTCAATTTTGTTTAAATAAATTTCTAATGATGCTATGGCGACTTGTCCAATGATACAATGTAAATATGATACTTATTACTGCCAAATTTGTTATCTTTTGAAACTATAAAATTCTAAAAGTATTCTCATATATTTTTCGGACGTATTCTTCATTTCATTCTAAAGTAGCTTTTACTTATTTTTAAATAAATTATTTCTTTAACTGACAGTTTCAAATTGACATTAATGCAGTAAAATATCAAAAAATGTAATTGACTCATATAATCTCACAAATAACGAGACCGGTTTCAAAATGTATAACTTAGAGTTATTTATTAGCAACGCGGTACCGTTATTTTTTCCTTACTTTTTTCTTTATTGGTGTAGAAATTTCCAGCTGTCTTGAAATCATGTAATATTGAATATGTTAAATTTAAAATTTTTAAATACACATATATTGGATACAATATTAAATAATAATTTCCGACACAGTTTTAATGACTATTTATTATTGTGCGGCTGTATTAATTAAAATAAAATAAATATTTACCACTAAATCATTGAGAAACATTTTGTTTCTCTTATGTTATATTATTGATTACTTATTTTCTTTGTATTTAAATATCTAACTAGGAATTTAAAGTTAATACTTCATCAAACGTGTTTTTGTGAATTTGCATATAACCGCAGGGTTAAAGAAGATTAATCACAAAGCTAAAATTTATGGTTATTTAAAAATCATGTCCAGAAGCCAGTGATCTTAATTTTATTCTCTATTATAATAATATTATTCTTTTTTAATCAGAATATTGGCTCTCAGAGTCAAAACGAACATACTGAAGTCTGGAATACTTCACTTATTATGTTACTTTAAAGCGTCTAACATTAATATATATGATAAATACAACATCTAGAAAGAAAAAGCAAAAATTAGTAGCTGTGTTTTTTACCCATTATTAACTAGTCAATTCCACCTACGCCAATATTAAAAACGTTTATTATAATGCAAGTGTTCACGCACCTACGCTATAAATGAAGGCCGCTGCTATCCAAGAGTTGGCCGTCAAAAGTTTACCAGAGCATAAAATGCTTTGTTAGTATCCATAACTATCTTAGATTATAAGCTTATATTTAAAATTACTTTAAATGTTAAAAAAAATATATATTTTAGTAAAGATTCTTATTTTATTACTTTTAGAAACTATTCATTCAACCATTTTTCAGAAATTCTGATAATTTTTATACGATTGGGTTTTATTTATACGTTAATTGTACTCAGGTATGTGATTCTCTTAGAAACGAAAAATACGTTAAAAATTAACAAATAATAAGTTTAATTTTGCACTTATGGCTTATACCTCTGTAAAATTGATCTTGTATTGTAAACTTCATTAGAATTAAATAAAAAAATTTAAAAATGTCATCCAAAGATGTAATTATTTGATATAAATTTAGCTTTATGAAAAAGGAAACTTTTCACAGACATTTTACTAAATGACGATTAATGAACAACAACACTTTTTTGACCTTTAATTTTACTGAGTTAAACTTAATATAGATGCAATGAAGACTTAGTGAAACTTAATGTATTGTTTTTGAATAAGCGAAATTTAATGGGACATTTGAATATTAACTTATTTTATTATGAAGTAAGGAAGTAAATTTAAATACACGTTATTTCAATGTGACCTAAAATAGTTCACAAATTTCGAAGTCAACGCAAAGAGAAGATAACATAAAGTGCGCAGTGTTTATTTTGGTTTGATGAAAGTTTCGGAAAACGTTTTAAGTTTAAGCACTTTAACGTCAACACGTATTTAAATAAGAAGTTCTGAAACAATTTGTAACCTTAGTTAGAAGTTAAATGTTGGTGAGTTTACATAATATACTTTATTTACATATATATTTTATTTAAATAATTATATATATTTTATTTAAAATAAGTTGTAAATCCAACCATAAATATAACAGTAAAAACTTGATAATAAAAATATTTAGAAATTGAGAAAACATTGTAGCAATTATGACAGCAGTCGTATTAATGTTATATTTTTATAAAATAAATATTTTTCACTCTTCTTCAAAGTTATTTACAATTTATAAAACATATAAATACACTCAATAGTGAAATTACATAGTAAAATCACCTAGGTAAATTTTGTATGAAGATTACAGTATTTTGTACGGAGATTGCAGGAGGGTGAAATTACCTATATTTATTGGATATTTAGTTGCAATGTGAACAAGAAAATTCACAAGACATTAAAATATAAAAACAATAATATTTCAAAAGCTCTAAAAAGCTACTGGAAGCTATTTTTAATTATATAAATTTAATATTTATAGGCTAAGCATCATACATCAATTTATAGGATAAAACAAAATCCCTGTCGCGTCTGTCTATTCGCGCTGATCTCAGAAACTATCCAACAAATTTTATTCGGGTCTTCATTAATAGATAGACTGATTTCTGAGGAAGATTATAATTATATATATATATATATATATATATATATATATATATATACATATATATACATATATATGTATATATGTGTGTACATATATATATATATATATATATATATATATATATATATATATATATATATATAATTTATGAATTTTTTTTTAAACGTAACAAAAAAAACAAAATCATCGGGGTGTTTTCTTAAAGTGTGCTGTAGAAAGCATTAGAGATATATAAAAACAAAGTGGGGGTTAATGGCCACCACAATAGTATTATAACAAGTCTGAGACAATATATGTCATACAGGCCATAATAACGAAATTGCTGGTTTATCTAAATATTAAAAATCAGTACAAAAATTTCAGTAAATTTTTAGTATTTAAATATGACTGTCCATTTAAATAGTTGTATCGTTTTTGCTTAAATATAGTATTTATAACAATTCGTTTAAATCAAGGACTTCCCTCTTCTTTTTAACAAAAATAATCAAATTACTTGTTTTAGCTTCTGAACAATCAAGAGTTCTGAATTTTGAGAAGTAATTTGATTATGTTACTGAGTCGTTTAAAACGAAGTCTTTTTTGTCTGCGCGGGCTAATCTCAGTAACTACCGAAAGATTGTTATTTTAATTTTCACCAATGGATAGATTTATTTTCAAGAAAAATTTACCCCTGTTATCTAAAAACCTCACTATCGAACATTACGATTATTTGGGTTCTACATTACGACCATATAATGACTATATACGCTCTACATTACGACCACATACGATCATTGGGTAACAGGTGACGGTCTTTGGCGGTAACAGGAAATTTATTTTTTTTTGTACAGAACCGAGTCTCGCTAAATACATCCAAATTTCAGGTTCGTATCCATTTGATATCAGAAAATAGTCGGAGCTAATGAGATTCCATCGTATCAATGATTGGCTGAAGCATTTTATTATATAAATATATATTACCCGTCATACCTTTTGGTGCTCTCAAAAAAAAATTAAAGAAACAAATGAATAAGTATAAGATGAAAACGGGGAAAATTACATGAAATAATCCTAATTTTATACACAATTAAATGAAACTACGTGATGTAGTATTATTTCTACTTTCTTTAATTTCTTTACCACGACCTAGGTTTCGTTGTATTACAACATCTTCAGGTGGGATATTAGCAAAGATTCTTATATTAACAAAGATCTTTGCTAATATCCCACCTGAAGATGTTGTAATACAACGAAACCTAGGTCGGGGTAAAGAAATTAAAGAAAGTAGAAATAATACTACATCACATAGTTTCATTTAATTGTGAATAATGAATTTCTACAAAATTAACGCCAAATATATTCAATACCTAATTGTATACTTCATTTCTGTTAAGTTTTTGCATGAGTTTGGTACTATCAATCTTTGGAACATGCATTAAATTAAAATTACGCTCATTTTTATTGTCAACAACATAACACACGTCTATATGAATACCGTCGAAACCGAATTATATTTACTTACTGGTATGAAACGTTATGTCTACTCCAAGTTGCAGCAAAAAACCATTTAAACATATAATTTTATTATCTATGCCTATAGAATATATAGGTAATGAAAATTAAATAAGAAATGCTAGATGTTACATATCCCGCATCGCAATATCATAATACCTCGAACTATTTTAAGAATACATTTTTGTAAATTTAAAAAAATATTAAGAAAGCCTAATATAATATAAAGTGGTTGTAAGAAATAGTTATTAAAAATATGCATACAGAAAATATTACAGAATTTTTATAAAAACCCTATTAGCCAAATGTTAGTGTTTAGGGGATTTTTAAAATATTGAATAAAACATCGAGACTAAAGCTCATTGTTATCTGAGTAATTTGCATATTTCCATAATATCGAACTACAAAGACAAAAATAAAAGGTGGATGTTACAATATATTTTATCGGCTATATCGCTCGTAATTTTCTGGCTGTCTCTTACTATCCATTAACCGACATCAAAAAGGAAACAAAAATGAGGAGGCAACTTGTATTTGACCTTGTTAATTCGGCGTTGGCGCCTTTTAGCCATGGCTAAGTAGGCATCCACTTGAGCATCCACTTGCGATTGAGATATTTTTTTTGATAAAATTAAAGCACGATTTTAAAATAAGGAGCTTTCACGAATGTATGAAATATGTAGAGGGTCTTTAATATCTTTTAATACTACGAAACATTAACAGTGATTCCTTACTTAATTCCGTCCCAGTTTGAATGAGCGGTGAAATGTAGAAGAAAACTGGGCCATTTTTACATAATTTTTTTTTGTTACAAATAACTGCATAAATAATTTATCAATAAAGTCCATCTATGTTACTTTTTCTTTATACTCGTAAGTCAAAATAGTCATTAACACTCAAATATATTTCGAACACCAAATAAATAATGACCGTTAGTGCTTTTAGAGCTACAAGTTTCGCATATGTAAGGTTAGATTAATTCGACTAAGGCATATTTTTGGTGATTACAAAAAATTGTAGGGATTGCTCCGGGAAAGGAAAATATTCTTTTGAAATGTATATATAATGTATCGATAAATAAACAATTTTTTTTACTAATTTCTCTTTGCAATATCATTAAAATATAACAAAAAGTCAAATATTTATAAGACAATTCCAACCAAAATTCAAATGTATTTATACAAGAAAAGAAAGAACTTTGGCCATTTCTTTTAAGAAAAAATGACCAGAAGCTGTTATCAATCCTCCCTTTTCGCTTTGATCGGATATTGACCTTCAGAAAATGTTTAAAGGAATGATTTTAACTTTCAAAATGTTATCATCAACCATGGGACGTGATTATGAAATTAAGAAATTCTGACAAAGAATAAACAAATAAGGGACACAGAATATTTGATAAATACTTAAATTTTGATCAACAATTAATACAAAGAATTGGCTAGGAAAAGAAAGCATAAAATATAATGAAATATGAGGTCTCGTATTATATTTAATATTTTTGAAACCGATATGAAAGGAATATGGCTGAATGGAAAAAATGGTTTTCTATTGCAATATAAATCTAAATAGTAATCTGAAATTCACCATTAAATTTATCGTTGTGTACAGCAGATTAAACTAATTTAGTATGTTTTTTTTCAAAAAACATCCTAATATAATGGAAAAATATAAATTAATACATAAGTTTGTAAAATTAGGAATACGTTCTCATCGTAGTGGATATTCTGAGTTGTTCCGTCACTGTTAAAATGTTATTTAATAACGAAATAGAAACAGATTAAAAAAATATACGTTATATTTTTAATTACATTTATTTGCGTTGTTTGAAGTGTATAGCCCCTTGATGTAATTAATAAAGAGGTGAAGTAATTGAAATATCTTCTCATGGCACACATGATACATACACATCCGCACACGTGAATGCACACCAATATATATATATATATATATCTATATATATATATATATATATATATATATATATATATATATGTATATATATATATATACATATATATATATATATATATATATATATATATATATATATATATATATATAGAAGTACCTTTTTCTAACAAGATATTTTAAATTTTCATAAACAAAATACGTTAACCCTTCAAGTATTTACATTCTGGCAAACCCAGGAAGCCATTAGGAGCTAATAAACACGAAAAGAGACATTTTACCCTCAGCTTTACATTGAATGCGATTATATTGATGTCGGTATAAACACTGTGCTAGCTCTTTGCGTTATCAATTTTTAAGTTTTGCCTACATTTTTTGAATATTTTGCATTTTTTGAATAAGACATTTCGTCAAATAAATAAGTTTCATTATAAAGGTTATAACAAATAACGTGTCTGTTATTGACATACATGAATCTGTGCATCGAGCTAGAGTAAATCTGAAGCACGTTTCTGGGAAAAAGTGGCAATTCTTTTTCTTGAAATCGTAATTTTGACAGTCATTTTTTTCACATACGGTTTGGTGCATAGAACTGGCGCACTGCATGGATATCCTTAAGTTAGAATATTTATAAAATAACTAATGGAGTTTGAAAAGTTTGATCACTTTAAAAGCTTCTGTTAAATGCATTATATTTCTATGGGAAACTTCGTATCACTTATATGGGTTGTAATCTAAAAATGGTCCAGTAAACTTTGCAACAAGTAATTTTTCTAGACCTATATTTAATTTTACATGCATATCAATACTTGTAAAAACTTCCATCTGAATTGAAAAGAAGGAATCACTATTTTATCAAATAATTGATTGTTGGAATTTATTCGTATTTTGAAGTTTATATTTAATCATTATGTCCATTTTTGTTCGTAACTATATAATTGGAAAATAATATAAACTCGTTTCGTTATTTACCTGTTTTTTCATATACAAAATACTATATTTTTAAGAATAATATATTCCGGAAAAGTTATAGATATGAATCTTCTTATATATTTCATAATTATTCATATTCCCATTTCATGTAAGGACTCAAGGAAATTAAAAAAATCGTCGGTCTGTTGCAAAATTCACGCGGTTATTTACAAGTAAATACCAACATAAGATTTTCTTTTCTATGAAACAATTACACAAAGTATGTAAAATTTAGGTCCATAGCTCGTACTTGCTTATTCCGTCTTAGGGCTGGGTACCTTTGACAGTTCATTTGGGATGGATGAACTGCTTTGCCACAATATAATTTAATTATGATTTTTTGTCTATGGAATTGTTATTAAAATATCTATATCTTTATCCGTCCATCTACACAATATCACAATATGCTTGAGAGCTTGAGGCTTAAACAATAAGAGCGCAACGTAGACAAGGCTGTCGATTTTACGTTTAGCTTGATGAAACATAACTCTTGCTATATGAGCAAGATTTAGCGAGATAGTTTACAAAGAAATGTTTTTATATATATTTGCTATTTTTTACGTAATCAGTTTGATAGATGAAGCAATCTCTTAGTAAATTAAGCGAAAACCTTTATATCAGGGGGAGCTTAAAAATCATTATTAGTGGGAATTTAATATTCCCCCCAAATTAATATTTCCCTTGGTTATATATTATAAAAATTTATTAGACCATTTTCTAGTATATGTTATTCTTATTCAATAAATTGAGAAAAATATGAAGAAAAGGGTGTAGAGGGGGTGAGAAGAAAAAACGACCGGGAAGGAATGAAAGATAAAGGAGAAAGATATGGAGGAATAAAGTTATAGGTTTCACTTGGATACAATTTTTAAAAATATTTTTTTAAAAACAACGAATAAATAGATACACAATTTCAAATAAGTATGATTTGACATTTATGAAGCAAATTAACCATATGTTGTGAATTTTTTTTTTGAAAGTATATTTTTAATCATTTTAGAAAGATAATGAAAGTCTGTTGACAACTAAAGATATGCATGTAGATGAAAAATAATATCGGGTTATTGTAGATAAATGGATTGGACAGAATATAATACATGAGAGAGATAAATAACGAATTGTATGATTACCGCAAGTTCTCATTCATATTAGTTGTAAACGAAACTCGAAAATATAATGAAACCAATGAATATATAATACGGGTTTTTATATAAGGTTAGTTTACATTACTGGAAACCAGAATATCCAATAACAACGTTTGGAACTAATCTTTAATTTAAAGCGGGATGAAGTTTGGAATACATTTTAGAAAACAATTAAATTTATGTTTATAAAATAGAAAATTTAAGTGAAAAGTATAACATTGCCAATGTCAATAATATTTGAACCAGATATTAATCAGAGGTCAACATTTCAAAATTAATCATTTGTTTTATAACTTCAGTAGCATCAGCACATATTGCAAACGTTAATTTAATAGGATTTAAATTTTGTTTTGTGGCTGTTTCTCATTTTAATAGAAAACTTGAAGAAGATTCGGCCGCTTTTTTGTGATCGCCAATGCCGTCATTGGCAGAGTGAAATGATTTCGTGAGAGACTAATGTGTCGAGTGTTACCAACTGTATCAAATTGTCTTGTAAGGTTTTTGGTTTGTATCTAGCATAAGATGAGTAAGGTATGAGTTAAGGACGCGTTTGTAAAAAAAGAGAGAAAGACTTATACTAATGTTTTAAATTTTCATTCTAATCTTAAGCGCTGTTTCGGTTTATATTGGATAATCATTTACCTGAATAATAAATATTCGTAATGTTTACAATGATAATCATGGTTTAACTTGCTAAAATTTAGCAGTTTTTACAGAGTTCGGAGTGCAAATTAATGTAAAAATAATAAAACTTACATCAATAAAAGTTCATTGATAACCTAGTGAATTATATTTAACCATCGCTTTTTAAGCTAGAAATACTCATCACTAATTACTTAATTTTAGGGAAGTTAACCTGTGGAATGTAATAAAAGTTGAAGCATTGTCAATTTATAAAATTATAAATTATAAAATTAAATCAATAACCACTTGTATCACTAATACCCATCTCAAACAGTGTATAACACTAATTTATGGAGCAGCAACTTGGATAACAACAAAAGCCATCCTCTAAAGGATTATTGTCGTTCAGAAGCGATGGAAAGGAAGCTCGTAGGGATCTCTTTCAAGACCACAAAATAAGGCTTCAGAGACAAAGCAAAGTTGTTTAAGTGGCAGTATGTTGGTAACATTGCTCGAAAGTCGAACTCGTGCAAAGCTAACTTGCAGTACAGACATTGGGAGAGCAAAAGACAAGTTAAGTGGCGGCAAATGTGGTGGAAAGGTAATATAAATAGACAAGCGGTGCCCGTGGCTTTGCCGATGTCAAAAATTGTAAAAAATTTTCTAAAACGCGATCGCAGCGCTGCCTATTTGATCAAATTGTAAATCTAAACCATTTTTGATTCAACTTAATCACACACACAAAATGTCACAAAAATCTGTCCAACCGTTTAGAAGGAGTTCAGTCACATACACATGGACAGAAGAAATATATATATATAAATATATATAAATATATATATATATATATATATATATATATATGTATACATATGTATGTATGTATGTGTGTATATATATATATATATTTATATATATATATATATATATATATATATATATATATATATATAAAGATTGGCGAGCACCAACTGGATTCAGATAGGCCAAAATGGAACGGAGTAGTGCGAATTGAAGGAGATCTATATGGTTATAGCACGTAATGGAAATTAATTTAAAATACATTAGCTATTTATGTGTTGCGAATACGTTTATGTAAACAGACAAACAGATAAACTATGCTATTCCCACCCTTCAACCCGAGTTATTTAATCGCCACTTCCGTAATATCTCCCCTCATGTAAAAGAAAGGACTTTCAAAGGCCTATTAACAGTGACTCGTATACTTATCGAACGCTTCCACTTCAACGGGTTAAATACTGCCCCTACTCAAAGTACCTCCATTTTTACTAGAACGCCTTTAGCGAACACTCTAAAAGCACCAAAGATCGGTCTACTCTCAGATCCTAGTAGCTACAAATCCCTCGTTCTAAAGATTCCCATGCACATGCTCTTTAACAAAACTCTACGCCCGCCACCATATTCACTGCAATAAAATAATACGTGATTCGAGTCACGCCGGACTGTTTCTTAATGCAAAGTGATATAAGTTTGCGCGGTAGTTCCACTTCCCGTTAAAAGTTGTGAAGTATGGTGATTTTTTCTTCATATACTCGGAAACATTGGGGACATATAACCCAGTAGTTTTCCCCTTCGAATCGGGGGAAATCGCTCTGGATTGCTAGTGAGCGATGACAATCTCAAAAATACGCCATTTTCTACCCAAGAGTAGACCGTTTACGACAAATTCAAAACTTAATGGTTCCGCAATAAAATTCAGCGCAAAATTGTTCGCCAGTTTAACAATCGCGAGGACAGCAGAAGATGTGACAAAGTTAGAACCAGTAGATGTGACAAAGTTTCCCGGACACTACCCGGCCGGGATGGATTCTCCATTTGATCACTTCTTAAAAGTTGAATTTATCTAAATAGACGGTTTTTTGTAGGTATGCATAGCAATCAGCAACTTTAAAAGCAGCATGACCAATATGTAACTGTATAGGTGCGACATATACGTTAGACGGTTTTTGCTTGTCCGCGTCCCTTTAAAATATATCTCGTGGCAAACTCTGAGCATTGGCCTAAGGTTGTTCAGTGACTTTGCCATTAACCACTATATCGTCAACAAATCGAAGGACAGTAACGTATTCACCATCGGTGTTGATGTCAAATCTTACTTTGCGTGGACTTGGAGATCTAACGCCATGATGAAGAGTTTTGGTGAGATTATGTCCCTTTGTCCCATATTTTTCCACAGCAAGATCAGACTCATACTGCAGTTATGTTGTTTGATTAATATGCATGTATCTATATATAAATACTTCAATATACCACTAGTCAATACGGCATCGCTATAGATACGGAAGCACGACGAAAGTTTATATTATTACTTTCGTGACTTCCATATCCCATAAATTTTGAAGAACGGTTATGTTGGTAGCGAGTGCATTCTACTACGAACTGTATCGCAACTGAGCCGGAATATAAAAAAAACCTTTTATTTCAAGCCCGAAATATATTCATTATATTATTTTAGGCAAAAATAATATTTTTGTTTTCATATCCTGTGAGGGCTGCGGTTGCATGAAATCGCTGAGGCGCACAGAATAAGGTTGTGACCGGGATATCTAGTGCATTCACCCTTTTTATTAAATTGTTCGTACGTAAATTTTACGCTTATTATTCATATTTTTTTATATTTTTTGTTGATATTTACTATCACCTGGTGGTATAAAGAAGTTCAAACTGCGAATAAAAAGTGCGCATTCATATCTCACCCGTGGCAAGAAAATATTTGGTGTATTGTAACTATTTCTAATTACACAGCCATACAATCTTCGTTTGGAGTCAACTCATGTCCTCAAATGAAAGTCTCTTCAGTCCTTCAAATCTGTCATACGTGTATTCAAACTGGCTTTTATATTGATAACAGTAATAAGAAAGTAAAACAGAATATGGGCTGTACCCGTTCCTATTTAAATAACGTAATTCGGTCAACCGCAGTTTTCAGTTTTTGTATGTTGTTTTCTAATAAACAAAAGCCGTTAATTTAAACCCGGAAGAGTTATCAAATATTCTGTGTCCATTATTTTAACAACCTATTATTAGCGCATACAAATATCAAAGAATTCATTTTACTTAAGCATATCGGTACTCAGAATGAAACTCAATATACTGAGACTGACAGTTTTTGTGAACCGTCATTTATTTTTTTCATATTACAATTTTTAAAGCATTGAAGCTAAACATTTGAAATAAATAAAAATATTTTTTTTCCTTTTTTTCATCTTAAAGACTCAATACGCCAAAGCGAGTTTACGTTGCTGTAGTGAGTTTTGTTGATCACAAAACTACGGCCTTTGAAGTTGCAACGCACTGTGAGGACCCATGTTCCAGTTGCGCTGAATTGACAAATGAAGTCTTTTTTTCTATGGAAAAAAAACTTTCTTCTATTTTTTCATCTCAATTGACAATACACCACAGTGAGTTATGGTTACCGTAGTATGTAGTGTGGATCCACAAAAATTACGTCATTTGATGGCGCAACGTATTGCAAGGATCCAGGTTCGGTTCCCTGCCGCTCGTCGAGTTGGGCCGAAATGGAGTATAAAATTGTGCATTTGGAATGCAACAGACCACTGGAGGTAGAAGCGCTAATGATACGAGATGCTATATATTGTGATAGCCAACTATCGGTTATGGACACCATCTCCAAAAATATGCTCTATAGAATAGTCCCTGTTTGGCAATAGACTGGAACAGGTAAATCTGGGCTGTTGAGAAATCAAAAATGAAACTACCATTATATTTACCGTTTTAATTCTTTATCTTTCGAGTCGTTAGAACATAGTTATATGTTTACTTTGACGTGATACATATACAACATCTTGAAACCTAGTAATGCACAGTTCACTGTGTCTAAAAATGCTAATTAATTTGTATAACCCAGGGATCCCAAAAATTCATTTAATACGCTCCTATGCTCTAACTGCAATGCTGCAATGAGTTATTATGAGAGAAAAATGCGCGTGAAAATAAATATTTGAATAATTTGAAATGAGTGATGATAATGAAGGTATATAATATTTAATTTAAACTTTTGGATAGCTATATGTTCGTTCCGTAAGTCACAAAAATATTTGAAAAGAAGCGTAATCTTATATTTGCAAGTTCCAAACATTTATGAAGAGATATGCATATGAGGACCCTTTTACTATCTCACCGTTTAAATATATTTGAAAGTTTTCTCAGACTCTGCAAGCTAATGATATTAGCACATGAATTTTGAATGACAGCTGATATTTCTAATCCCGCTTAGATAGTGACTATAATTTTCAGTTGTATTTTTAGTACTAACTAGAAAGTAAATGAAAAATTTCAATCAACAATTTTAGACCTTTGCTGTTGAGACATAACTTGTAAATGTATATGTATATATATATATATATATATATATATATATATATATATATATATATATATATATAGATTTTAAGAACATTAAAACGCCTTATTCCGGTTTATTAGACCATCCGTGAGGTATGGTTGGACGATTTACATCTTTTTTCATTTCATCCCATTGTACAAAGTCTAAATCTATTTATTGCAGAAAGTTTTATTTATCATAGAAATCATGAAAATTAATAGTCCTAAGAAGGTATTAACTATCTGAGTTAACTAGGTTTTATATAAATCGAAACTAAGGTAATATATTACATGAGTTCCCTTTCAATTTAAAGCTTTTGTAATTCTTTAATGTACTAAATGGGCAAAATATTTGCAGCTTATATTCCATTTGGCGCTTAACCTCATAGTTGTTCTAGCACTACTATATATTTCTTCACTAAGTGAAAATTGTTGAAAAAAAAACAATACATATTTATCATTTAAATAAATGCTCCTGGTCAATCCGCTTCTTCCATCATCAAATAATGAAACAAGTCAGTACCAATAATACAAAGAACAGCCCGTCATATTTATGTATATATATATATATATATATATGTATATATATATATATGTATATATATATATATATATATATATATATATATATATATATATACGTAAACATAACTCTAACTATATAATTAATCAAACGACTTGCCGCAATTTGGTATAAAGTATGAAAGAGCAATTGAAACCAAGAAATCTGAATGCAAAAGTTTCGTGTGATTTTGATAAAAGCCGCTTTATGTAGGCGCTTTATCAATGCGTTCAACACTTTTTCATATTTGACTTTATTCATCTACTCGTCGTGCATGTTGTATTTGTTCTTCGACGTAAAGTAAATATTGCGCAACATAATGTATAAAAGAATCTTGACACGATCGAGAATTTGAATTGAAAAATAAAGAATGAATAGATACAAAGGGAAATTGTAAACTTAATTGTATAAAATTGTTAATACGGTGTTTAGTTGTTAATAGTGTAGATAAGCATATTTTATATAAAACTTTATAAAGTTAATTATATAATTGTATAAAAAATATACAAAGGACTTACGTGTCTGAAGCAAGTACATTGTAAACTTTTAAGAGAAAGGTCATAGAATCTTGATATAAAATTTCAGTTTATTTAGGATTTTCACAGAGCGGAAAAATCTCTATTCATTCACACACATTTTTCTTTTAGTAGCATTTTCTTTATTGAGGAATATTTCGCAATCTCCCGGAGTTACGTACAGTTCAATTATATAGGCAAAGGGTATTATAGGCTATTTATGTTTATACCAAAAAAAATCGATGTACTAGATACTGGAACTGATTTTTTTAGATAGTACTGGAAAAGGACAGGGTTATCTGCTTACTAACATTTTTATTGAGTTTAATAGTACTTTATTCGATAGGTAACTTTAGGACCACTATAATATTTCATTTCTTCATTAATTTGTTGTTGTTTTTTTGAAAAATCATGCAACATACTCGAATATTTTTGAGATGAGAAGGAAAATTTGCATTGATTTTATTGTTTACGATTATATATCAATTTGTGTGTTAGTAAACAAACTGTGTTCTATAGCTTTTCCTTTTAGTATTTAAATATATGAGTAACAATAAAGTTATTAACAAATAAATACGTTAAGGTCGGTGTAATATTTTCCTTACGCTTTAAAGACAAAAAATGACAATGCAAAATTTAAGTTCATAAAATAATTTCTGTTTTTTTGTAAACTTTTCAATTTGCTAAATTTCCTTGCCATCGTTATTTTTATAAAATATCTCTTTTCTTTATTAATTGTTACTTTTACCGTAAATGCATTTTTTTGTCGCTGCGATTAGGTCGCATTGTAGAGTTAAGATGTTTGATGGAGATGAACTGGATCAATTTTGCTCCAAATAACATTAAGACCATCGAAATAATAATTTTATATCAGACAACGTTCAGTTTATATCAGAAACTTAATAATAGAGCATAATAACCTACACGTATTTCAATAGCAAAAACTCAGAAATTTCATATGAAAATTTTAATGAACATCAATTCAGAAACCAATTTTGAAATTTTAAATATATGTATATATATATATATATATGTGTGTGTGTATATATATATATATATATATATATATCCCCGTATTTAATCACATTGGGTATTATTAACTATATTTTGTGCTGGGAAGTTCAAATTAGTTACGATTAAAAAAAATAAAGTAATTTAATTTCGAACGAGGCACCTTACATGTGCGAAGCAAATCTATATTTAGCCAGTTTTACTAAATAGTGTCTTCTTTAATGTTAATGTATATTTATATTTGCTTACTTATTGTAATATGTGAATAGTTTACGCTCCAGGTCACATAGGAACAATTAAATATACTCCTTTAACGCTTCGCGTAGCACGGTGTGTAAAAACTCTTAACAAATTTACAATCGAATAAAATTAATTGACTTGTTGAACAAGCAATACGAGAGGGAGAACAGTGATCAATAAAGAGCAACGATCCATGATATGACCGTGATTGATCATTGCCTCTTCGCGTTCGCAACCCCCTATTTGTTATCCTCCATAGATTCCATTAAGATATGAACTGCTCATGTAGGTCTTTGATATATCTAACAAATGAAGATGAAATGTTAACTTAAAATAAAAAGAAATAGATGCACGGTTCAAATGATTAAATACTAGTGGAGCATATGCATGCACAAGCAACATAAAAAAAAGTAATATGTAATATATAAAAACAAAATAATATACTTTATATGCTCAAAGCCGATTGCGTGATTTTTGTACCCATTTTTCAATATAATCAAATGATTAATCATATAAAAATCACCATGAGAACTTAAAAAATTAGTTGTGTGTACTTAAATATTGCATATTTACAACAAACTTTTCGTTAAATTTCTTTATGAGTTGCATATTTTTCATTCATAGCTTTGTTTAAAATCACAAATTTCATAAAATACTGTAACAGTTGAAAAAGATGTTTAGTTCACTCATTTTTAATGACAGTGTCTTTTACATAAAGTTAAAATATTAAGTCACGTTTAATCAAAAAGTACTTCACTCGTTATGACAATTTGATTTCGGGGAATAAAAGCTTTATTTTATTTCTACCCTGCTAAAATTTAAAGTGCTCTCGAGTTAAGCTGCCGGTAAACCGCATGATTTAACTTTGACAAAGTTTGTTTTTATTTTATTAATTTCATTTGTATGGAAATATGTCAAACGCATATTTACATGTATATATATATATATATATATATATATATATATATATATATACATATAAATATCAATACTGGCTGTGCCATACTTTGCATGTAACGCTGCGAATATATTGCATCGTACAAACAAGGGTACTTAAGGTTTTCTTCTTTAAACATCCATATATTTTTCCTTCTTTACTCGCCAAAACTGAGTTGCTAGCTAAACAGAATAACGAATGCACTTCCCTTTATGCCACTTAGCAGAATGTTCAGTATTTAAAAAAATTGCTGGGAAACAGTGGTGTGTTTGTTACATGCCAATCTAATACTTTTATGAATTAGACATATTTTGCAATAAACACTATTAACTATTTCTTTAGAAAAAGGTGTACATTAATGTTTAAAAAAAATTAATTAGGTAATGAGAATAGAAGATGGCTTGTCTTAACGACTGGTTAATTTGAAATATTAACTTAACGGTGAGTGGTCATTCAACAGTTGGTATTGTTATGCAGAAATCACAAACGGGATACAAAAATTGAAGCAAGTGTTGGAATAGACTGAGATATAAAATAAGTGACAACGAAGTAAGAAAAAGTCATTTGTGGTTATCTAGAAAAAGTAGATCGATATTTAAAATCGAGGAAAAGAAGCAAAAGAGTTATTTAAAAAAATATTTTATTTGAGAAAAAATGAAAGTTTGAAGTTTGTAACGAAAGTAACAAAGCAATTGTTTTCTTTCGGCAAAGTGAGGTATTATCGCTTGATTACGTATTATTATACGCAAAAGACTATTTTAATGACGTAAGACGTGAAGGTAGATTTTTAACAATAATGTTTCTAGGTAACAACTTCTACATTAGTATATTTGATAATATAATTAACTAACTGGACTCCACAGTAACTAAAGATGGACGACAATAAAACGGCTTTTATAGTTGGAAGAAGTTTTTAATTAAATGAATTCTAGTTGGAAATATAGACTGACATGATTCAATGAAAATAAATGGATTAATTAAGCTTTTATCTCCAGCCTTAAAACTTTATTTCACAAGTATTTTTTTAAAAGCAAGAAACGACCTAGAATTTAATGCAATCGTTTTTTCTAAATTCTATTGAAGTGGATTATAGATTTTGTTTCAGAGTACATAAATATATGCTATTAAATGGAGTTTCAACTACAAAGGGAATATATAGTTGTACTTTATACATTTATGTAAACATATAGTAATAATAATAATATATATTTATAAAATATTTACGCGCAAAAGAAACGCAGTACTTGAAAAATGCGGAATTTTTGAAAAAAGCCATGTAAACACAAAAAGAATGAAAATAACATCAGAGATGAACATTACAACTACATACATTTGTTTTATAACACAGTATCCTGTTTATATATATAGTGTATATATATATCATATCGCATATTCTTGCCGCCACCCTGCCCAATCCTTCAAACCCCAAGCAAGCTCGTGGTACCTAGTCAGCTAGACAAAGGATCATGCAGGTTTTCACTACTTCTTGTGAGGATGTCCGTAGCTCTGTCACCTCCTCTAAAAAGATTTAAGCAGATGCCTTACGATTTCTTTTGCCCATCAATACAATCCGACCTCAAAAATATGTGCAACCTGTGGGATCTATTTCACATCTCACAACAGTGTGCAAATGCACATTCGTTACATGAATGGTAAGTCTTCCAAGACCGTCGTGAAAGTAGAGTACGGCCGCAGCGACTTTTGCAAGAAGGGCAAATATGCTTTTCTGCATTGTGCGCCACTGTGAAACATCGTTTGAGGATGCCGATTGGCTCGACGAAGACGAAGTTGATGCAAGTGGTTTTATTTTGAATTGTTTGCCAAGAACACGATTTTATTTTCACTAAAATGTTCTATTTTAGTTAGTTTTCCGTTTCTAATTGCATTGCTGAAAGTTAAAATAAATTTGTTATTTTAATTTAAGAGTTTATTGGTAAAAAAAAAACTAAAATAGGAGAATACATGAGGAGAAAATGGTGGATGAAGCCAAAAATATATGTAAGGACAGGGCCGACTCAGGCAAACGGTGTAATTAAATGTAAGATTAGTAGTAAAAGTTATTAAGACAAATTTGAGCACATTTTAATATATTTTAAACTTAGCAAATGTTTATTACATTAAGTTTGAGTGTATATTCAATAACAATATGAATAAATAAAATAAACAATATACACATGTATTGCTAGTTAGAAATCTCTTGTTTTATTTATTATTACCGCAAATACGATCAAAACAATGACAAAGGTATTTTAGCCACTTTTCCGGTACTTTGCGTAACATAATTGTGACTTTTAGGTAAATTTAGGTGTTACGTAACGTTTAGGGAGGGAGAGGGGGTACAGAAAAATTTTACGGCGCATTACATCGGGGAAGGGAGGATCAAAAATCTTCAAAAAGTGTGTTACGTAGTACTTGAACGCCCCCCTATATTAGAATAAAACCTTTTTGCAAGTTATCCTAAGTCATTATAAGTAATTAGTATACCTAAGTAATACCTAAGTAATTATTTCCATTAAACTATTTAAAAATACTAAAATGGTTTTAGTTAAAACTATATAATTTGCAGCCAAAAAAAATTGTAAATTTCTTAAGAACAAGGATTTAGGGTCATAGCTATAATTTTCCGATTATATTAATATAAATTTCCAATATCAGCATTTTTTTACAATTTTAACTATATTTTTATACTTACCTATTGGAGGCTAAGTTGCGTTAGCGGTATTATTTAAATTTTAAATTCTTCATTCATTCATTTAAATTTTCAATCTAAAAGGGTTTTACTGTTTATACTTTTAACTACTAAGACCTTATAC